>JARHVA010005508.1:585000-702500 GCA_037957365.1 Torreya grandis | reverse complement strand
GTGAATGATTTGCCTTAGGATGTTCAATAAATTCCAAACCTTGGTAATAAACATTATCAACTGCTAGAATAGGTGTAGTAATGTCTTAAGCCTGTGTGCACAACCCTTGACCTTGATAATCAAACTATTATAGATATTTTTGAACAAACCCATATCATTTTAAAATTTGAGCCTCATTTTGGAGAGGTAGATTTACATATTTTTTATGCTTTACCTATGCTTTTGGTATTATTAATTGCTTTGATTTTGACTTTTGATCCTTTTATGGTTCTAAGTTATGCTTTACTAACCACCTTTGTACTATTTTTGGATTTGACCTTTTATGAATATGTTCCTATGTCACCATGGATTACTTGACTAATTTACATTGTATAGGGTCCTTGTTAGTAATTATCTACTGTATATTTTTATTCAATGAAAAACATGAATCTATGTGATGCCCATGCATTCTATGATATGCACAATAATATATGTATCTTCTCACTGGATGTATAGGAGGTAGTTTTAACAACTTATATTTAATAATTTACCTTAGTATCTCACCAAATCTCTTATTTGATCTATGAATTCTTTTTGAATTTCTAGTTGTAGAGTTACTTTGTTGTGATTTCCAATTTTTGATATGTAACATTGCTTGATACCAATTGACTAGGTGAAGGTGCATATACATGATTGGCACTAAGATGCCTTTGAGGCTTTTATATTATAATATAATTTTCCAATTTTGTGATATTTTCATGTAATATCTAATTCTATTTTTGTAAATCTAAAATTAACTTGCTCGTATTGGTGATTTGATCCCTTAGAGTCTTACAAGTGCAAACCCTAGTTGCTTCTGATTAAACATGTAAGTACATATGTTGAAGAGGTTTTGAAGAAGATATAGGTTAAATGTATGCATTGAGAACAATAGTATATGATGCCTTAAATTTTATAGAGGTGATAACATGGACTTGGTTAGAGGTAAATTAGCTATCACCCTCTTGGGGGAGAGGAGGAGAATGATATTGTTTCATGTGCATAAGATATGGCATTGAAACTTGGCAGGTAGTTGTTAGCTTATGCAATGGATCCTTTAGGTATAAATCATGTATGTGGGATAAAATGCATGAAATTTAATTTATAAGTTATATAAAAATATGTTTATAAAGAGAATTCCACATGAGAGATAGCAATTTTGGGATAGAAAGCATGAATGCATAAGAAACTTTGACATGTGCTATGACATTTCTAATGTGTTTAGCATGATAAACTTGAAAAAAAATTGATATGAAAGATATAAATTAATAGATATAAGGCATGAATTTGTTCACTAATGAATAAGAAAATTTGACATGTGCTAAGACATTTCTAATGTGTTTAGCATGATAAACTTGAAAAATTTTCCATACGAGAGATAGAACCTTGTATTAAAGACAAGTAAACTTTGATTTGAAGGAGAGGTATCTTACTATGTTTAACAATGAATTTATTAATATCATCCCATATTATCAAAAATAGAAATGAAAAGAAAATAATAAAGCTTTGTACTAGCATATGGTAGACTTCATCATTCATGTACATGAAAGGACCAAGTATGGTCTCCTTATTGTTTGCAAGAAATGTAAGAAAAATTTGTAAATAAGTGAGATCCATTTTTACAATCTGATTATAGATGTAACGTGATACCTCAAAGAAGAAGTGGGACCTAGTATATGTAACTAGGGTTTGAAAGATTATTAGTTTGAAAATTATTATGAAATTTTGAAATTTAAAGTGAATTTTTGAGTGAAATTTGCAAGTAAGAAATTAGGAATTTATTAGAAAATTGGTGATTTAAAGAGACCTAGTAGATGCAACTAGGGTTTTGAAAAAAAATTGAAAATTACTATTGAATTTTGAATTTTAAGGTGAATTTTTTATTTTAATATGCTTGTAAAAAATCACAAAATTATTGAAAAATTACTGGGAAAATATCAGGACCTCGTATGGGCAACTAGGGTTTGAAAGAAAATTATTGTAAAATTAATATGAAATTTTAAAATTTAATACTAATCTCATATTTTATTATGTAGGTAAAAAATTAAAAAAATATAAGAAAAATTAGTAGGAAATTTGCCCTAGGGTTTTTATGCACAAATGAAATAAGCCGGGTTCACCAAATGATTTAACAATTTTGGGAATATTGGTGTATTATTTCTAATTTATTTAAAGGGTCTAAGTAGTAAAATTAGTAAATAAGTATGAAATAATTAAGCTACTAATTTATGTAAATTAGATTGCAATTTTCACCTTTCTAAAAATAGTAATAAGAGATGGAAAAGAAGACTTAGCTAAAAACTGAATGATATGGCTAAGACAAGGTTTGATATTCATTGTGAAAGATGGGGACATTGTCACAAACTACGATTTGACCTTCATTTTATGATTTTATAGGAGCATCAGATGTAGATAGGAGTGGCATAAACATTGGAGTCCACCCTACCACTATTATCCTTAGGATATGAGCTTTTTGGGTTTCATTTGTTGACTTTATGTGACCCTATCCATGAAGTTTCAATACTTGAAAGTCTAAATAACTCTCTATATATCATATTTTCTCTTAAAACCCTATACTCCATTTTGATTTGACCAATTCTGAAAGAGAGGGGGAGTTAGTGTGTGTAAGATTCATTAAATGTGTATACACACCCCTTATGTCGGAACACTACCTACATACTAATACTCTAAAGAGGGATCAAGCCATATGTAGTTCTCCCACTTTATGTGCTTTATGAAATTAAGTGTATGAATATAAAAAATATTAAACTAGATTTACTTGAGGTGACTAGGGACTGGTGTAAGGATTAGAAGAATCTTGTAAGTGTATTGGTTGATTGTATGCAGAGAATAGGCAATATTGCTTGAGTAATCTTGATTGTATTCTTTCTTACTTAGTAATATTTACATCCCTTTCCAAATAATCTTTGAATGGGATTTTACAAGGATCTATTGGTTATGGATTGAATTTATTCACATTATTCTAACAAGGATAAGGATGGGAAATCAAAATGAATTGACCATTGGTGCCAAAATTGCACTTTTATAGGAGTGTTGAAAGAGTATAGGAGTAGCACCAGTGTCATTATGCAAGTGTGGTGCTATTGTCCTAAGCTGATGAAACCTAGGGGGGTGGATTAGTCATGGAAAAAGGGTTTTGGCTTAGTTTGGATCAAGTCTATAAGGATACAGATGATTGAGAATCAATGAAAATATTCCTATGAGGGTCATGAGAGCAAGCAAGAGGGACCTATGGGTTGGGTATCTTAAACCATGATCAAGTTACCAGTTTTCACATTTTATATGACTATAGTAGTTAAGTATTGTGTAAAAGGTGAGAACTAGTAAAAAAAACCTTAATAAATGACCATAACTTATGTTCTTGGTCTAGTTTCTCTAATTAGGTAGAGGTTTTATCTTCAACACAAGGCACACTTTCTACAACTTTGTCTTGGGATGAGATAATCTTTTAAGTCCAAGAAAATGTTGGTTGTAAATATGGTGTAATCATGTAAAAGTGGTTTTTGAGTGTTGAGAGTGATACTTGAGACAACATATTCCTAATTTAGCCCCAGACCTATCTTAGAGCCTTTTATCATACTTTTCCAACATTTATTAAAAGTACAAGCATCCCAAGTTAGATAAAACATTATCTCAAACTTTGATTTCCAAATCTTAGCTCCTTGTTCCCAGTAGCCTACCAACTAGATGTTAGTGCCACATTAATGACATTAGAGCCACATGGTGATAGTGTTCCCAACATGGTGTTAATTTCCTTTACCAGAACTTTCTTGAATGGATATAGTTTTAAACTTTAAACACTCTTAAGGTTGGCCTAAGAACATTTTATTATCCACATAAGCTAAAAAACACTATATGTACATGAATTTAAAACCTCTATCCACTATATGGAAAATAAAATCAAAATACTTATTCAAACATAAAACAAGTTGAGCAAAATCAAGGCTATTAATCCCTATTCTACCTTACTTCTATATACTACCATATAAAACTTCCCTAAATCCATATTTTCTACATTTCAAATCTCAAGCACACTCAAGGAATTCACTAACACTATCATTCTAGCATCACTTGCATTTTCACTAGTATTTAGGTTGGGATAACCACATAAGGCTAGATCCCTCCTCAGAGTATTGATATGTAGGCAACTCTCTTCATATTAAGATATTGAGGATGTCCAACATACCCTACTAATGAACACACATTTTTATATTATATCTTAATTATAAGGAATACTAGGGTTTGCATCATAAATAATTTATTACAAGCATAATATAGATTTTTAGACTTCATGCGTGCAGAAAAAAAACCTAGAAACACAAGTGCAGATACACCTAGAATTTAGAAATAGTTCTGCATAAAAGACCTTAGTGCCATTTTTAGGACACTAGAGCCACATGGTGCTACTATACAAGTGTGGTGATATTATCCAAGAGAGGATCTAACATAAGGATTTGGTTAAGGACACTCAGACCTATTTGTATCTTAGTTTTTAGCACTCAAATCTTTCACATTAGGTTTTTTCTAAATAAGTCTTTATTTTCACATATTTATTATTATTTTTAAAAATTTAAAGCATGTCAAATTTGTAATGAATAAGTGGTTATTTATTTCATATTATTTCACTAATTTATACTACTCATCCCTTTAATCAAACATAATATTTATATTATCAAAACCCTAAAAGGTTAAAACATTTGGTGAACTTGACTTCAAATATTACTTTAAAACCCTAGTTCCACCCTAGGGTTTTCCTTCTTAATTTTTGTGTAATAAACTAGGGTTTATTAACTTCTTATTTTTTTCTAATTTTTACACAACCTAACTTATCCATATAAATCCTTTATTAGGGTTTCATTGATTAGATATTTCAAAATTTTGTCTCAAACCCTCCAAAGCCTAGACCAATATACTAGGTCCTATAAAACTCAAAAAATTAGCCCTTAGGGTTTCATATAAAATTATTTTTTTATATACATTGGGATAAATATTTCCCATATTTCACATATATCTATGTTATATTATATTATACCTATTATGTGTTTTTATTATTTACTTACATTATCTTCTTTTGCAAGTTTAATATGACATCCAATAAGCCTCTTTCCCCTCACCCAGTTGATCAATTTCTAAACTTTTCACATAATTATACAAATGAATGGACAGATTTTAAAGATTACACACTTGAACATGCTAAATAAAATGACTTAATTTATAATGATGATGATTATTATTATTTTTATAATTATAGATATGAATATTACTATGAACATGACAATGAAAATTAACATGAGGATAAATTAGATGCATCTTCTTTTCTTTCTCCTCTCTCTTTTCCTACTCCTTAAAATCAAACTAATAATATAAATCCAAAATAACCCCTTTTTGGTAGTGTTTTTTTTCAATGTGATCCTAGACTTTAAACCACTTTTTTTACATATGTATTAAAATTGAATAAAATACAAGAATAATAAAATCAATTTACCATTGCATAGTTCAAATAACATATATATGATGTTCCTAGCATAGAAAATCAAAATGCACATTCTTTACCCTTCTCAATTCAATTTTAAAAAGCATGTACAAATGATTTTTCACCTTTTAATGATGTATAAACTAAAATGGATGATATTATTTTATCACCTTATTTCACATTTCAATATCAACACAATAATTCTATGTAAAATGTAGATAATTCAAATATCTCTAACTCTTATCTTACATGTCATAATGTGCTAAATGAAAATATTGCTTCTTCTACTCTTAACTCCAAGATTGAAAATAATTATCTACATGCATTCCACTCATACCTAGTTAAGGCATACATTGCATTTCAACTACACAGGATGATGCCTTGCATAGTAGTAAAAAGTTAAAATCTTCTTTTACTCCATCTCTTAGTGAGCATGCAAATGATACTTATTATACTCTTCTACAAGTTAATTAAACTCTAATATTGATGAACATTTGGATAATGATGATTACTATGATTATGGTGAAGAAGACATGGAGTCTACACCTTCTAGTTCTCCTCATAATTCACCTACTTCTCTTGTTA
Source organism: Torreya grandis (assembly GCA_037957365.1). Taxonomy (NCBI): domain Eukaryota; kingdom Viridiplantae; phylum Streptophyta; class Pinopsida; order Cupressales; family Taxaceae; genus Torreya; species Torreya grandis. The sequence continues at coordinate 696,403 of JARHVA010005508.1, read as the reverse complement.
AAAAAATGCTAGGTTACATGTTTAAACACACACATGCACATGCACATGCACATGCGCACGCATGCACGTGCGCGCGCGCGCGCACACACACACACACACACACACACACACACACACACACACACACACACACACACACACACACACACACACACACACACACACACACACACACACACACACACACACACACACACACACACACACACACACACACACACACACACACACACACACACACACACACACACACACACACACACACACACACACACACACACACATGTATATGTAAAAGCACATGAACATGAAAACACACACATTCTTATGTTAATAGTTTACATAGATTACATTCATATGATAATAAAGTACCTTATAATCAATTATCATGTTATACTTCTTTGAAAATTAAAAAAATAAAAGATACCAATGCATCTCCCTCAACCCCCCTTACTATAGTATAAATTTCTCCTCAACCTATCCTAAATGAGGGTGATATCTCATTTACCTATAAGTAGATCCTTGATATCACACCTATAAAGGTTACACATAAAAAATACATCCTCCTTAAAAAGGTTCCCAATCCAATATACCGATGGATAAGATAAATAACAAAATCCAAGAGTTAAATAAACCCCTTTATTATGATAATATACCTTTATAAGTGATAATTTCCTTAATGTATATCATGGGTGATTTAAAACAAGTACACATCTCATATTAGAGAATAAATAATACCAATCTTAAGACAATTCCAATTTCATTTTAGACACCAAAAAACTACACATTTGAAGTTTTCAATGACTAAAAGCCTCGAGATCCCCTAAAACTTCTTAAAATTTCCCAAAACCCCCCTTAATCCCACTAAATCACTATTTTCCTAGTCACAAATATCATTCAAAATCAATATTTAAAAGTAATATTCACCATCTCTATTCACTATGGGACCCACTATCACTATTCATGATGACATGGTATGATGACATGGAATGTGATTTAGAGGTGATATGGCAAGTGACATGGACTATAAGTGATGTGGTTTGATGTGGGACATCATACCCTACCTAGAACCCTTCCCAAAGTGCTTGATGATCTCATTCAAGCATCATAAGGGCCACCCTTGAAATGTGGCAAATTTCCCCTTAAGGGGTCATTATTCAACATGAATTTTGTCTTCCTACATGAAATTATATTTCAAAAAGAGATACCTACCTCTTTACGACTTTGGGAAAGACAAAGGGTACCCATTTTTGACCTTTTAGCCCAAATGGAGGCTCACCAACCCAAATGGGAGACTTTCCAATCCACATGAGAATCCCCACAAACCTAACCTTAGAATTTTCATCCCCCACATGGATAACGGCACCAAATTCGGTGTGCCACCCCTTTAAGTGCTTGTGTGAAAGTAGAAAAGGATGGAGATAAGTCTTTAAGCCTCATTCAAACCCATGTGCATTATTTCCATTCAAACTTGGAGACTCACCAACCCACATGAGAATCCTCACCCAACTCACCTTGACTAAATCATAAGACCACTTAGATAAATTCTAATTTATTCACTATTCCTCTATTTTGGCATGTTTCTTCACACAAAAATGCTATAAATACCCCCCTCTCCTTCACCCAATGTTAAATGGAAAGTTAGTCTTTTATTCTTAGAATATTCAAGTAGATTTTTTTGGAGGATTTGATCATATTGGAGGAGAAAATATATAATTAATTAATCTCTACCAAAATTTCTTCAAGCTTCATCAACATTCAACCATCATCAACATCTTTAAGCCACTTCAACAACATTGAGGTAATTTACTTTGTTTTGTAATTACAGTTCTTTCTTTATTTCCCTTTGGCCTTCTCTTTTATTAACCTCCATACTCTTGAGCCCTTAAAATATTCCTCTTTATCGCATTCATCCAATTTAATCCCTTTGGATATTTCCATTTCATTTATCCCCTTTATCCCATTCACCTCTTTGCCTCATTTACCTCTTTTCCCTCTTTGCCATCTTTACCTTTCCTTTTCCTTTGCCATATTTACTTATTTGTCTCATTTATCTATTCATATATTTTTATACTTTCATCCTTAACCATCTACCCAAACTAAAAAAATAATCCTTTTGACCCTCACCACTTTACCAAAACAAAACCATAAACTTTACCAATTTTTCGCATTAGTATTAATTAAAATATTGCATTCATTTAGTTATCTTTTTCAAATAATTTCACTTTATTATATAAAATTTAGTTTTTCATTGTTTTAGTATCATTTATTTTCTATTTTTATTCAAAAACTACTTCTTTTATCATTCCAACTTAAGTGTTCTGAAGAAGGTGGACTAGCAACCTCGCTTCTAGGATATAGCTCACACTAGGCAATCTACCCAACTACTTGTCTAACAAACAAGTTTTGTGGTAGTGTTTTATTATTTTTAGGTATTCATCCATAGATAAATAATATTTTTCCATAATCATTTGGATTCAATTCATACACTTTAATAGGTTTTCTTCCACACTCTTCATTCCTAGTTTCTTTCTTTTCAAAAAACAAAAAAGTAAGAAAAGCAAAAAATTGAGAGATACATTCATCCATGACAACCCTTTTCCAGGTAAAATATTCACTAAAAGGTTTCCACCCAACTTTTAGATACCATTATCACCTAAATTGATGGTAATAGATAACTATACTTGCACCTTCAGGCTTATGATAAAGCCATAGCACATGTCACCAATAAATTGACTGTACCATAGTTATTTCAAAGGTCCCTAGATGGGGAAGCACTAAATTCATCCCAACATACAATCCCTAGAGGGTCACTACATACATATTAGGATTTTGATGTAATTTTCCTTAGACACTACATATAAATTAAGGGAACTTGAGTCCACATGAGAGGTTACCATTATTACATAAGGGTGAGATAGAATCAATAACTGAATACATTCTAATATTAAAATCTTGTTTGACTTACTTGATTTACTGTCTGATAGATTTAGAGGTACATTAAATATTTTCCAAAGGCCTCATTTTTCCTCTTAAAGATAAATTATTATATCAAACATCCAAATCATTATGACATCTATGTAACATAGCTATAGCATTAGATATAGAATTGGGACTGGTTGATAGACATTCAGAGGTAGCTTTAGATGTAGGTTTCTCAAAACAATAGTCATATAACATGGTAAAATAACCTACTCAACTCTTGACTAAGAAACCAATATAAAAAAAACAACAAATAAAAGTACTCAACAAGGGAAAATATCCACTTTATAGAGCACATCCTAAAGTGAATCGATCACAATAAACTAATAGTGGGGCCATATAGTTTTTAGAAAAAGATAGGCCTCATGAAATTTTATTCACATTAATAAAAAAGGGGATGATCACCCTTCCTTATACTCATCACCATTTAGTATACCACTTTCATAGGATACAAAATAAACCATATTATAATTTTCATAGGATAAATGGACATTCAAGCAATCATTGTTATGTAATCTAAGACTGAATTGACCACTATGTCAATCAAGTCATTATATCATTCATACAATGGGAACCAAGATATAAGTCTCAAAGATCATACTCCTTAATAATATATCTATCCCAAGATGTTCCCTATAAGGAGCCATGTGGTTTTTAGGACACCTATTTATGAACAATCACATACACCATAGATTCAACAAAGATGGTAGCTAGTTAATAAAGATCAGATCATAGCTTTATCTCAAACACAAATCAATATATTTATAAATAACTACAAATATCATAACACAACTTCAATTTACACACCAATAAGGATATTTATAAATAGATACACAGATCATAACACAACTTTAATTCACATACCAATCAAGATAATTAGAAATAACTACAAACATCAGAGTATAGTCTCAATTTGACCACTAATCAAGATTTTTCCAAGAGATCACAAAAATTAGAACATATTATAGTAACCAATTAATATATTTTCAAGACATGATGCACAATAGAACATAGTTTTATTTTGATAACCAATTAAGATGTTTGAAAGACATGATGCACAACAAAACATAGTTTCAACATGAAAACTAATTAAGATATTTTCTATATAGTCTACAAATATATTTATTAGTAGTAGATGATGAGAAGTATTAGTTATAGATGATATTTATACACCTACACAACATGATCAATATGGTCACTTGTTCACATATCATATAGGTTTAGATAGTTCCTACCAAAATTCATAGACTAGTTTAGCTAATTTCATAGATTTATAACATAGTTCATAGGCTAGTACAATTAGTTTCATAGATTATTATCACCACTACATAGGCATATATAGATAAGATATCTCAATACAATATATTATGGGGTTATAATTACACTTTCACATAGCATGCATGATCATAGTTCCCTTAGTGATAGTGAGTCTCCCATGAGACTCATCAGTTATTATGGTTCCTACTCTCTTGTACATACTTTCCTTATCTCTTGTTCCTTGTAAATAGTTCATTTTCATGTTTATTTTACATAGCTTATATCTATAAAATATAAAAGTATAATAAAATTTCAAAATATAAAAACGTTCAAATCATTACTTATAAAAACACAAAACTTATAGATTGTATGCATTTTTATATTTACATTTCTTATATTTTCTATACACTACATATGCTATCTATCTTAATATAGTCATTTTTATCATAATACATGATTCACTTGTTCTTTTTGAGTTCTTAAAGATTGTTTATAGGACTCAGGTCCACTACACTGATCTATAATTACTATCATCTACCCACTATGGGCATAGACACTGATTCATGGTTATCCATTTGACACATTTGCTCACTTGGGGGCATCCTATACATAGTTTATATCACCAGGTTCTATCCTTACATTTTATCCATTCTAGTTTTAGCATTATTATATCTTGATTTTGATCATTGATACCCATACTCATATTTTTTTACTATCACCAATTTAGACTTAGCATATGTACATCCTCCCTCCTACCTAGATTTGTACTACATTCATACATGCTTTCACTTCTAGCTTTCATAGTTTAGATTTGATTATATTTCTATACTTCTTCTATTCAAGGGAATTTGAATATGCCATTTTTATTTTGCTCTACTCCACTTCTATTCACAATATGTATGATTTGGACATGTTCTCATATCCCTTGCATTTGCTTTATTGATTGTTTATGTAGACATTTGAAAATATATTTATTTGTGGATCTAATCTAACTTGATTTTTGGTTTGATTATGTGGACATTTGAAAATGTCCTTGTATGTCTTTTCTCATATTTAGTGACATGTGCCCATTTCCCTTGTATTTTGGTACCTTGGCCTACTTTGTGTGCCTCATGTGTTTTATATGTATGCTTTCTTGTATGCATCATGCCCATGAAACATGAATTTTTTTGTTACACACAACAATTTTTGATGCCACGAGGGACCTCATGAATCTACCCTTCCTACTTGGGTGTTGTGATGGACATGATACACCATCCCCCTAGGGAAGTACTCAAGTTTACTTTATTTATTATTATATAAATTATTTACATCTATCTTTTGTACCCTTGTGTAATGTTATACATGACATACATCTTACATTATATACTTATGCTCAGATTATCTTACATTTAGATGTTATGTTTTCACATTATATTAGATTATTATACATTTATCATATACTATCTAGCTAAAGCACATTTTGTAGAGCTATTTATTTTGAGGACAGTTCTTGCATAGGTTTAAAAACTACCCTCAAAATAGGGGGCATTCACAGGGGTTTGTCATAGAGATCAAGCTCCTATATTGCATTCATATAACCATTTTTATCACTCATGCTCAGTTTTATAAATTTAGACATAAGTAAACACATGAAAACAAGGAATTATAAATTAGTATAGTGATACACACTTTAAACCAATTAGACATTGTCCACTAGATGGGGGCACTAGTGCCACATAACACTACTATCCAAGATATGGCATTTTTTTCTAGTAGCCCCATTTTTAGGATAGTTTAGATTGGCCAAAATATAACACTAGGTATAGTATAGTTTTACATAGATCTAGTTATAGTTTTGAGAGTTATACTCATGTTTTGCTCAAATTCACACTAGTTTAACTCATATACATATTAGTTGATCAAATTTGGGGCATCATGCATGACATGATCATTATCATATTCAATTTAGATACTCAAATAAATTTATTACAACTCATTTTAAAATTATTATACTTAGATATCATATTGGCAGTATGTGCATGGCACATTGTTTCTATATGCTTAGTTACACACATTTTGATAGATAGAATGTCAAACTCCATGTCATTTTTTACACTATAGACACTTGACATCATATTCTTGGTTATTAAAAATTTCATGTCTTATCCCATTTTTAGTGGTTGGCATTCTTGAGTGGCCTAGAACTACCTAATATACTTGAATGAATGTGGAACTAACATACATAATAAGATATACCTAGTTAGATATTTCTAGTAGTTTGCACAGTTCAGTTTTAGATGCATCTACTACACATGGGTGGTCAATGATGGAGTCATAGTCTACTTAAGTTCTTAATCCACCCATATGAAAGGGTTAGACACACTTTTAGTCTAATATAAGTTATTCATAAGTCATGATCAATTGGATAATTAACTTTAATTTATGTTCTTATAGTCTATTAATATTATCCTAAGTCTTAGTTATGTGTGTATTTATTATACTTATAAATACACTTTATTCATACCTTTATGAGGTGTCACTAACCTTCCTAATCTAGTTTTTTGATTTAGAGTTACTTGCATTTAACTCTCTTTTCCCTACATGGAACACACTTCCCTCCACTCTCTAAGGGAATAGGCCATAAGTGTCACACACATAGGAGGCTTCTAAGATAATAATGGAATTCTTTGTAAATATCATTATCTTCCTATAGATTTATAAAAGAGCCCTTCCTCTACTCATTTCCTCACTATAATTTAATATCTCTCTCTATTCTTCTCTTATGATCTTGGTTAAATCTTGTACTTGTGGATATTTTGCTAACAAGCATTCTAATAAGATCATGTGGGTTTTTCTCCAATATGTTCAGTTTCCCACTTTAAAAAATTATCTCATTTGTGGTTTGTTCTATGAGAGGTGATATTATTTCTTGATTTCATTAAATTTTTCACTCTTTAAATTCATTATTAAATGTTCTTGGCTTAATTCCTAATAGTTATTAGTGCCATGGGTTTCTAACATTGATTATGGAGTGTTTTTGTAGATTTGAAGGTAAAAAATGGTTTTTTCCCCTCTAACTTTCTTTATCTTTTTTCACTATAACCTTAATCTATAAGTTAATTAGAAGTAAAAATTTTACTCCATCTTCATGATTTTTTTATGTAGATTGACATATAAGTTTTTATTTAGCTTTTACACACCTTATATTTAGCTTAAAGCAAAAAAAAAATTAACTTTGTGCTTCATAAATTCAAGTTCTATTTTTTCATTTTGCTCAATATTAGAGAACATTATCATAAATTTAAATCTCTGGTGTTTAGTTCTTAAATGCCTTTTTAGTGGTGATTCAATCTGATAGATTTTGGCACTTTTTGTCTTATGTTGTTATGCTTGCTCATTATCCTTTTGATAGTTTTAATTCTACTTTAGCATCACCTCCTTTCCTTTTGGCATTGTCTCTACCTTTCAGAATCTTCTTTCTTTTTGTTGGGGGTTAACTTTTTATAAATTTTATGTAGTTTGGTGTCTTACATGATTACTTTCTAGATTTTTCACCTGTATTCAAAATTAAAAAAGAAGAGAAAAATAGATTATCAATTTATTTTAACTCTATGTTCTACTACTTAGCACCTTCCTTTGTTTCAAATTTTCTTTTCATTCCTCTCTTTTGCATTGTTCAACTAAGCTCTTTTTTTTTTTTTTTCTTTCTTCTTTTATAGCGTTCTTGCTCATTAGTTTCTAAGTCTTTGGTTTTTAATTTAATATTTTTCTTATCTTGGCATTCTGGTACTTCTTTAGTGACTTCCCTTTACTACCCTGCATTACATTTTTTTTCCTTATGCTCTTGGTGGCTTCTACCTTTCACTATTTTTTCTTTATTCTCTCTCATTGAGTGGCAAGATCTCACCTGGCTATTGCTTGTACTCTGCATGGCCTTTTCATATACATTGGCCTTTTCCTTTTAGTTTTTTTTCCATGCTCCATTCTAATAGATGTGCCCTTTTTTGGCCTCTCATTATGTCAGGTTAATCATCTTTTCTTTGACCTCTTCTAACATCTCCATCTGGGATTTGCCTTTTCTAATGCATTTCATTTTTTTAAATTTATTTGACTCTTTCTTTTCAGACGCTTCAAATTCATTTTTAGTGATAGCGCTCTCTCCTTTCTTTTATTATGCTATTAAATCAAATCTCTTTCCATTAAAACAAGTTCATTAACTTTTAGTGGAATCTCATTGTTGTATAAATTAATACATTTTTTTTTGTCCTTTTCTTTCATTACTTTTAACATTGACATTTTTTTTTAAAAAAAAGCATACAATGCTTTCCTTTGGTATAGTTTTACTTTAAGATCTACATTTTTTTTTTCAAATAATTTTATCCAATTAACTTAATTTAATCTACAAAGAGCTTTTATTGGTTAAATATATAAAATAAAACCAAGTAATTGTTTTACATTATCTCCTAAAAATAAAAAATAATTTACATTATGTTACATGCCACTTGCTGATGTTATTATAAATCCACAAAAATATGATTTTTACAAAATCTCAAGTGGCATATGTAAATATGTCCTTATGACATTTTAAAAACTAAAGACATCTTAAAATTTTTAATGTTTTTTTATAACATTCACATCAATTATTTTTTTAATCTAAAAACAATTTTATATTGGTATTTATGACTTAAAAGTCTTTTGGAATTATACTAAAATATCTAATAATTTATTTTTTTAAATCTTTTTTGAGTAATTATTTTAATAAGAAATTATTCTATATGCAAAAGACATTTATTTTTATCTTTTCCATGCTCTTGGGTTTGATTTTTTGGTGTGGATTTACATTTACAAGTTAATTGGTGATCTAATGTAAATTCATTTTTAAAGTATTATTGGTTTATTTTAATAAACCTTTAAACTTGTGTAACTTTTTGGTACATATATTTAGTGTTATAATTTGTCATCTTAACATGTTCAAAAATGGCATTTAAATTGGATATTTTTTTAGATTTTAAAAAGTCTTTGCATTAAATTTATGTGAAAAATGATGAAGTTATTGCACTCAAGTGTGAAATTTAATGTAAAAAACACACTATTATTAATTTGTAAAACTCCCTTACTAATCATGTATAATACAATCCTCCATTAATGCATTAAATGTAAAATTTGTGTTTTTGGTTACTATTGATAACTCTAGTAATGATTGATCTACTTGTGCTCCTAATCACACTCAAACTCTTTTTATTAACCCTAACTTAAAAAATCATGAACACTATGAGCTACTCAAGTGGTGGACTTTGTATATAATGGGAAATGAATCGTATATATAAATCAATCCTAGATCAAAGAATATAAATCATACTTACACTTTCGATTGGGGATATATTACATAATTAGGGTCATGACCAAGATGGATCCACTAGACCTATCCAAGGGATATCTTACCACAAATAATATCACAGGGAGGATTCCAAAGCCTCCAGTCAATCAAAACTACACAGTAACCTTAACTAGGTCCTATGTTTTCATATTCACTAAACTAATAACAAGTGAAGAAAATTATAATCTACTACTCATCAAATATTGTGGAAAAAAGTGGGGGTAATAAACATGAAAATTAAACATGCATAAAAGACATAATCTCAAATTAATGTATACAAAATCCTAATGCATGGAATATAATTACAAATACATATCTATCAACTCTTATAAAGAGGAACAAAGTTAGGAATACTTACCTTTGAAGATGAACCCATCGAGCCTCAATCTCTCCCTTGGCCAAGGTGTTTTGCAAGAGTTTGTTGTGGTATATAAGGATGATAAGGATAAATCAAATCTAGGCTATACAACCTCTCAATGCATCTAAAAGACTTATCTATAATACAAGATTTGTATCTCTAAAGAAAGTATAAAACCCTAAGCTTGCTCCTCAAGTAGAATGGTGGATGATTAGATGCACAATATATGTTGATTATTCTTCTCTTATCTTATAAATGGTGAAATGAATGTTTTTATATAGGTAGATCCAATCCTAATCCTTTCTAAATGTTTAATCTAATAAGGTTCACCCAATAGACCTAGTATTTTAATTAACAAAAACTAATTATATCATGGACTAGGTTGACCTAGGGCCAACCAAGACCCTAATAAGTTTTATAAATAAGAGTATAAGGTCGATGGGGCTGATTACCTAACATAAACCATAAAATGGCTTTAGATTAGGGAAGGGCTAATGAAGGTATTAAATGACTAGAGGAGGAGAAAAAATTGAGGTGAAGATTATGGGAATGGTTTTAGGAGATCAGTGTGTAAATAGTAAGTGTAAATAAGGGATAATAATCCCATAAAGCACCAATGGTCTGCCCACCCCTTTCCTAGTGCACCCCTTAAGTCATGCACTCAAAGAGATTCAAACTTGACAGGTTCCTTAAATATATAGAGTATCAGTAATTAATAAAGTTTGAATATATTATGTGTATGCATATTCCCCACTTGAAACTCATCACATGTCATGTAGGTGAAACATGGGATGGTGCTTCATAAAAAGAACATAAAAACACATAACACTAAATTTGAATAAAGTGTAGTAAGGAAAAATTAATATAAATGAACGGATAGAATTAAAAAACACATGCCTTTACTTACCTTAGTGTTGTAGATAAATAAGGAGATGCAAGAAATGTGAAGGTGTCCAATGTCAAAATTATTAGGTGAACCTATAGATATTAGCAAAAAAATGAGAAATTCAAATTTATTCAATATATACATAAAATATTCTAATATATTCTCTATGCTATTAGCATTCTATAACATTTTATGGTTTGGAAAAAGAGTTAGTAGAAAAAAATATGATAAAAATAAGACATTTGATAGTAAATATTTGAAGGGTAAATAGTTTTGAATAGTAAATATAAATAGGGTAAAAAATAATTCATTTTGGTACTTTTACTATTATGGATGGGGATATCATAGAGGTATCATATTGGAGTATGTCCGTGCATTACTTGGACTACCTATAGGAGGGACATTGATGATCATAGGGATAGTAAATAATCTAGAGGAGAGATGAGCACTATCCTAGTGGGTGATGTGCTCAGATAAGATCTACTTAGGGATAAGGGTGAGTTTATTAGATGTATAAATTACATAAATTATATACATCTAAAAGGATATTATTATACTTGTGATATCATGAGTGTTGTGTCCTAATTCAAATGGCAAGGTACTGTTATATGTGATAGCATTATGCCAGCCCATTTTGGATCAAAGGGTGCTCTATGATTTTGGGTTTATTATCTAGGTATAATTCATGCATGATATTTATGGGATGTTGTCTATAGGGTATAATACCATTTTTATAGTGATGTTTTTAAGCACATGGATATATGATAGGTTCTTGATATATCGGCCAACTGGATTGCCCCATGTGGTCGATGATAGGTTACTTCAAGTTGCTAAATGGAGATAAGATCAGGTAGCATGGGTCATACCCCACATGTTAGTTATATATATAGTTACATGAAGAGAGATCATATGGCATCCATACAAACATATTTTTACTATTTGGCTTAGTTAGGAATTTATGGCATGAAGGTTGGCTTGAGTGCAGATCATAGGCCACTATACCTAGTGGGTAGAGTTGTAGCCAATGACAAGCTTACTAGGGTAGTTTGGAATATTACACCTAGTGGTACCTTTATTAGTTCCTAATTTATAGGCTTGACATATTAGATATCTAAGGGGAAGAGGAGTAAGAGGAGTGTCAATTGAGAGACCGGTGATCAAGTTATGATGTGTGAGACCATGGATTGGTCAAGCATGATAGTTAAAAGATAAAGGAGGAGAGGGAATGGATGTGTATGTAAGGGTGAAAAAACTACTACAATAGGCATTATAGTAGTAGGATAAGTGACCACCTTAGGCACACCACTGATGGAGATGTAATTGGTGAGTTTTAACACAAATGATGGTGATCATATAAGATGATTCAATACTCAATCTAGGATAGAGCTGGTCGATAGAGGCACCTCTAAGGAGAGGATTGTAGCATGTATTGGTGGTGACTATGGGTTTAATTTGATATGGATGTGACCCACAAACAATGTTATCAAGGGTTGGGATTATGGAGAGGCCATGATTGGTGGATGAATAGATAGGGAGATGGTAGTTGGTGACACTGAAACTGGTAATAAATGTTATACTTTTTATTATTTGAGATATAATACTAGTTGTATTTTATTTTAAAGAGATTGATAGATTTTGAGATGTATATGTGATATGATATCTATCTATGTTTTATTTTTTGCATACCCTACAATAGAGGAAACCAAATGGAGATCCTTAGTAATGGAAGTGTACCATGATATTTTGGATGGGGTGTTGGTGCTATGTACCCCACCATGATAGATGATCCTATGGTACCTATTGACACTTGGATTTTAACCCTTGAAAAGATACTTAGTTCTCCTCATCCAAGCAGCAAAATTGAATCATCTCTCTTGTTGTGGTTGATAATTTCATTGAGATAAATATCTAGATTAGGGGCTAGCTCCCCTTGATGCACCTTTAAATTTCCCTATAATCTATAAATTGTGTATGAAAAGAGTTTTTAAAAAAACTAAGAAAATAAATGGTGATGCACAAACATTTTATATACTCATAATTGAATGAAACCACTACTTTAAAGATAAAACAAGGTGTTTTCTTGCACAAAACCCACAACTCAGGAATTAGTGCTACATCAATATTTAATATGTTATATTTGAGAAGGTATATTATTATTAAAATGGAATGAATGATCCAAATAAATATATAGTCATAAATCACTTCTAAGATATCTCTACACTTATAAAAGAATACTAGCAAAGACCTACAACAATATCCTTTCTACAAATTGGGAGACCATCAAGAGTACAAGCTAAAGAAGACAATATTTCACTAGACTAGACCAATAATGATTAGATTATTACTAAATATTATAGAATATTAGAGGAAATAACACTCGTATATCTCTCCAATAGTTCTTTGAGTACAAATCTAGCTAGAGTTCCCCCAATAACTAGTAGAAGATCTCAAATGAGCCAAGAGGATGCATATTTTAAGATTTAAGAGGTGGAGCAATCAAATGGAGTTCAAAGTTCACTTTATACATCTATCATCTCAAGAGAAATAGTTACATTTTCATGGAGATAGAGGTGAGTGAGCTCTATCATGTCATAACTAAATATATGCACTAGTTATAATTCATCATAACATTAGTTACATTTATCAAAACTAAACCACAGCCTCAGTTACATTTTGTTACAATTAAAATAAAGCCTTAATTGCATTTGCCACTTTTTACCTTTATCTCTACATTTTGGTTATTTTTGAGTCTTTCTTTTTAAAATTTCAAAATCTAGTCTCCGTAGTCTAAAATTGATGTTCTATAGGCCATCACCTTTCAAGATTTCTTCAAAATTTTATATTCTCAAACATATTGTCTTTGCACTTTCTTGAAAGAATTTTTTTGGGTATTTTATTCTTTTATTTTAACTTTTTTCTTGGTCCTTTATGCCTCAAATAAATTTTATAGAAAAAACATTTGAAATAATTAGTCCTTGGCACCTTTTCAAGTTTTCTGAAAGAATTCCTCAAAAAATTTCTATGAAAGAATTACTTCAAGCTTTTTTTTGTCCCTTTTTGGTTTTTCAAAATGACCCTTTATAGAAATTAAAAAGACCCTTTTTGAAAGGAAACATACACTTCAACTTCTTACAAGTGACCCTTTAAAAAAATTGTAAGTGTCTCTTCCAAAAGGAAAATACCCTTGAAATTTTTTGAAATGGTCCTCTGCCTATGGGAAAAATATTTAGAGTTTTTGAAAACATCCCTTCAAGAAAGTTGAAAGTTTCCACTTATCTTGAAAAATGTCCTTCAGAAAAGTTGTGACATACCCGTTGGAAAAGTTGAAGTGCCTTTCAAAAAAGTTGTAAGTGACCATTTAAAATATTGAAGATGCCATTTTATTTTGAGTTTTCCTTTGAATAAACTCTTATGGAGCTTAAAAAAAGTTGATTTAGACAAAATGTTTGAGACAATTCCTTCCTTTGAATTTTTCGAAAAGATCCCTTTGGAAAGGCAAGTGTCCATCGAAAGAAATGCAAGTGTCCACTTTTCAAATAAAGTGTCCTTAGAAAAAATGAAAGTACCCTTCAGAGAATTTACAAGGTACATTTTGGGAAAGTGAAGTGGACCATTTCTTGTGAGAAATATTCCCTTAAAAAATTGTGAACCGAGCCAAAGTGCCCTTCAAGAAAATTTGTCTCGACAATTTTCCCAAAACAATTCTATCGAATGAAAAGTCTGAAATAAATACACTTTAGTAAAAAAGCCTCAGACAAAAAGTCTAAAATAATTTGGCAAATGATTAGAATAAAAACCTAAAAGAATTCATTGGAAAGGACTTATCCAAAAGAATAAAGAACAAAGCTTTCAAAAGGAAAACGCTTGGGTTTTTTGTAAAAGACTTTAGGCTTTGTATAAGAACACTTACAAATGAAACCTACATACTAGACTTGGACAAAGGTATAGACTTAGATTTTTTTTCGAAAAAGCGTTGCCCAATTTTGGCCTACAGGGCCAAAATGTGGTCAATAGTACCATCTACCCTAGCTTAGTCAGGTTGGCTTAGACTAGTGTTGGAAGCCATAAGGCAATTAAAAACATGTGGGTATAGATTACATCCACTAGTAGGGGTGGGAGTAGGAGAGGAACAAGCTTGGTAGGCCCTATTTTAAAAGATATCTATATATATGGCTACCATGATCTAGTTTGGATAGGTACAGGCCTAGGTGTCTAGCTTATAAGGATAGGTAGTAGGATTGAGCTATTGAATAACCTCATTATAGTGAACCATGTAGAGGAGATAGCTTGATGCATCAATGGGAAGCATGGCAAGGCCATGAGATAGGCATGATGGATCCTAGCCATAGATCTAGAGCTATGTATGATTTTTTATTTTGTAACATTGTATAAAACACATGATTTATAGAGATATATGGTTTTGATAGGTGTATGTTGATCACATAAGCTATATTTTACTTGTGTTTATTGATGCATGGATATATTTATATTGAGTACATATATCTTTCTTTTATTGTATATGAAATGGGAAATATATGTGGAGTGTTTTATTTTTTAGCATTATGTAGTACACATGCATGGTTAAAAATAAATAGGAAAAAATAACTTGGAAAAGTATAATTAATCAAAAATAAATGCACTATACACTATATCATGATGGGAAATGTGTAAATATGATAAAAAGTGGTAAACAAGAGGACAAAAAGTGTTTTTAAACCATGAAAAATATGGCACAAAATAAAAACAAATAAAATCATACTAATTCACATTGGGAAGTATGAAAATAATGTAATACAATGAAAACCAGAAAAAAAAATATGATAAAAAAACAATTAATTCAATCAATCATACTAAATCATGTTGGGAAATATAAAAGAGAAACAAAACTAGCAAAATGGACTTGAATTAATAACACTATTTCATGTTGGGAAATATGAAAAACTTTATAAAAATGGTTGTATTCTTACATGTAATCTAAAAATAGGGAGATGTGACATGTAACTTATAAACAATCATGACTTTATCTCAAATTTGACACATGTAATTTTATTGTAACTTGGGTATTGGAAAATTTTGTGGGGAAGGCTAGGTCCTATCCATGGTGTTACACTATAACTCACAAAGGAGACATAAATGAGGTGGAAATAATTTTAAAAGGAGATGTTTGGAATAATGATGTGAAAAGTTGATATTTTTTTACGAAGGCCTGGCCATATCCAAGGTCTCCTAATACAACTCACAAATGAGATCCCTATGAGAGTGATCAATGAACAAATTAATATTTCTCAAGGGGAAATATTAGGATTTTAGGGAATTAAATATGGAATTTAAAAACATAACTTATGAATCTAATAACAAGACCTTAGGAAACATGAGGCATACTAAGGACATAGAAAGACACTAAGTGACTAGTGGCCATCAATATACAAAGGATACATATTCACTATAGGCACAAAGATATATAGGAAAGTAAGTGTGGTAATAATATTAACTCATGTTGAGGGTTTTGAAAAAGAAAACTAAAATGGACCTACCTTCCCACAACATGTTCCCCATTCCTTAAGACCTCTTACAGAGTCATCAATCTACTACAAAGATTGGGTAATTATATGAGAAAGTAGGTACCACTAAAATATTTTATTATTCTCCTTTTCTAATTGACTAGCCTGTTAGACCCCAATGGACCTTAAATATATCATGAGGCAAACTATGTATTTGAGCTTCATTGATAAAAAGGATATGTGCTTAGAATCACATCTTTCAATCTGATTTGACCTTTGAAAAATTTGAATGTTTCCTTTTAGATCCTTTCCTTTTTATGAAATGATTTGGCTTTTGAATGTTTTATGGATTTTAATATTCCTCCATATGGACTTGGAATGACCAATCATGAGAGATAAAGTGATACAAACAAATGATTTTTAGACTTTGGCTAAAGGAAGTTGAGTATCCAAAGACATGACTAACTAAAACACTTAGGCTTACCTAAGAACCATCATGTTATTGTAAGTCTCAACTATGTGTATGCTTAGTTTGTGAAAGGAAATAAGGGGATAAAGGGAGATCCAAGGTGGACCAATAAAACGAGATTATAATGATATTAATTTTTTGATAACTGATCACATGGTAAATAAGGAATGATAAAAATGATATAACCAAGTCATAATAACAATTATCCATGTTGTAGAGAGATAAGATAGAAAAAAATAATGAAATAAAGATCAAGATAATTACAGAAAAGGAAATCATAGAGAATAAGGATGCAATTATGAGAAATAATCCATAAGAAAACATAAGGAAGAAAATGACATCATAATCAAGATGTAGTGTGAAACAAGAGTCATCATGTAAGATAAATAAGAATTTGACACAATGTCAAATGATATATAAGATAGATAAATGAAAATTTGAAGCACATGTCCAATCCATAATGAAGAAAAAAATATAAGAACACCATACTTGTGATCATAAATACTAGTAGATATGTCCATACACGTTATCTATCACATCTGATAAAACTTTATGAAGTTAAACTCAGACTGTAGCCAAAGTCTCATCGATCTTTAAGGAAAGTGTAGAAAATAATTTAGATTGAATCTCCTTGACAAAAAATGTTAAAATGCCAAAATGATCATACTAATGAGGGATATCATGTAGAGGATGCTTACTAGAAGGAACGGGAATGGAATCTATAGGAGATGAAGGGGTCATCAGAGGGTTATGGGCCATAGGTGAAGGAGTCACTATTTGATAAGGGGCCACATGTGAAGGAGGATCTATGGGTGAGGGAATCATAGGTGGAGAAATAATAGGTAGAGAAGGGACCATAGGTGGAAGGTCCATGGGGGAAGAAAGGGGAGCTGTATTATGAGGGGGACCTATGAGAAGAAGAGTGGTACACATAGGAATGGTCATGAGGTGTTTTTGTGAGATGTTTTTGAAGGATGCAAAAATAATAAACCTAATGAGTACTACATTAGTTCCATAGATAATATACCTCCCCATATTTGGGAAGATATTCAAGTGAAACTTTTGGGGGAGGTATAGCCTTGTTTATGGGTTGAGAAGTAATTGGATGTAAAGTGTCTATATATTATCATAACTTACGATAATGCATGGAGGAATGACTATATGTATCATGGAAGTAACATATACACTTATTAGTATACTTTATAGGTGCACTAATAGAATCATAGGAAGGATGGTGTAGGAATAGTCTCTAGTCTAATGATTGACAAATTTATGAATATCACAATATGGTTGATCAACCCTTTTGGTATGCAAAGGATAAAGCTGTAGTAAAGGGAGTAAACCATTACCAAGGGAAGGTAGGGCTGGTGTAAATACTAGACTAGGCTTGACTGAAGGAACAATAGGATCAAAAATAGGATTAAACTTATCTAGAGCGGGAGTAAGAATAAGATCTGAGCTATGCTCTGCTTAGCTAAGAGAGGTACAAGATATATGGATGGATGAAGGATAGTTGTAATAATCTTAGGGATAAGTTAGCTAGAATGATCCTAGTACCTAATAAAATGATATGGAGTAGTCATATAATGATCTAGAAGCATACTCTTATGAGGATCTTCATAAACTAGAGGTATGTGCACCATCTCTACCCTATGAACAAGGAGAGAAATGCTAAAACTAAGGATTATATAAGATGGCATATGATAAGATATGTGAAAATATTGAAGCAAGTGAGAATGATAAAAAATAATTTTAGCATCTTGGCCTTGAACAAGACCTCCTAATAATGGATCATCTAAGGTATAAACATCATCATAGTTAGGTGTATGAATATCAATGGAATAGGTAGGGATGACCTTATCATCCAATGTGGTGTGATGAATGGTGTGTTTATCCTTGGTTAAGATAATGGGTATATCATCACTAGGTGGTTGATAGGAATAGATATGTAGAGAAGGTGGAAGCTGGGAAATGAGATGAGGTGAGATATCTAAGGTTTTGATCTTGACATTAATCTTAGTAGGCTCATCATCATATGAGTATAAGAGGTTAGGTGGGATATTCTTGATGAGTTTAGGGTGACCATTGTAACCTCAAGTGAAAATGATAAGAAATTTAAACCATTGAGATTCATGAAATGGAACACTCAATAAGGGTTCAAGGGTCATAATATTGAATATGCCATGATCTTGGAATTATTATAAATTCCAAGGGTTAGTGTCACCTTGAATCCTATATATGGCTCCATTATGAACAAATTTGACACATTGAGAAGAGAAAGAGACTATTTATCTCATATGATTAGTCCATGGCCTATAAAGAAAAATGTAATAAGATAGAGAAAAGATGAAGATCATTACCTTCCCTTAAATCGTGACAAGTGTAGACACTTAAAAACTACACATGATAGTTTTTGATGTTTCACTAATTTGGACCCTCATTTGACCTTGCATCAAGTAGACCACCTAATCCATTAAGACTTGTTCAAAACTTAAGACCCCCCAACCTAATGCATCATTTAATTCAACATTTTTATACCAATTTTATTATATACCCTTGATCATGGATGGTTAGCCTAACTATCGATGGTTGGGTCCCCAACCTACTTTAAACTTTAAAGCATTACCAACTTTTATATGAGATTAATAACTCCTATAATGGAAATTTTCTTTTAAAACAAGATTTTAAGATGATGAGGATTGGAAAATTTATCCTACATCAAATTAGTAACTTCCCCCATTCTCATTTAGAAACTTATTCTTATAAAAAGAGAGAAGGAAGTGAAAGAGGATCCACAATCAAGCATTTGGAATTCAAGGTATCTTATAGGTTTTTAGCATCCTTTTAGGAATAAATATTAGTGGTGACCTAAATCACTATTAAAATCACATTCAAAGGCCCAAAGTACCATTACTCTGGCTAATCCCTCACTCTAGGATTCCCTCACCAAGTTTCAGGTATTCTATGTTCATTTGCTTTAATCTATCCTATTCCTAATCCCTCTGATCTATCAGACCTATCAATATCCTATTTCCACCTTCCTATCTTATAACCAAACCTCTACCAGCCTAGAATCCTAGTCTATACTTTTTATTTTTACCACTTCTAGAATTTTATAGGTAACTATTGATGGTTTTCCAACCACCGATAATTTACCTCAACCACCGATGGTTTCCCAACCACCAATGGTTTCCCAACCATCGATGGTTTACCAACCACTGATGGTTT
This sequence comes from Torreya grandis, assembly GCA_037957365.1. Taxonomy (NCBI): domain Eukaryota; kingdom Viridiplantae; phylum Streptophyta; class Pinopsida; order Cupressales; family Taxaceae; genus Torreya; species Torreya grandis. The sequence goes on along the minus strand of JARHVA010005508.1, from coordinate 676,363 downwards.
GCATTAACCACTGATGGTTCCCCTAAACACCAATGATTCATTGTGGCATAATTTTCTAGCAAGCTATTTTCAGCACTTTTCCTCAGATAAAAGCCCACTTTCTATGTTTCCCTATGACAACAGAACCTTCCCTAATTTTTTAGACCAGACCCTGACCACCTTAGCATAACATTAAATAATTTTCCCTTAGTCAGAAATTTATCTTTTCTTCCTTTCATATATTTATATTTTTATCATTGAATGCAAGTTTCATTTCTTTTTATCCTTTCAAACTTGATTTCATAACAACCTTCTAGAAATCAATTTTCTTCTTGGATCTAGCCCAAACTAGGCAATCCACTCAACCAACCATCTAACCATTTCTCTTCTAGTGTTTCTTCTAATTTACAAGTTGTTCCTTCCTAACCAAAGAGGATTTCCCATCATTGTCTGGATTCATGCATGCACTTTACCAGGTATTCTTCTACACATGATTTTAATAGCTTTTTTTATTTACTTTCAAAATTAAGAAATGAAGAAAATAAAATGAAAATTTTTGGCATGGCCAATGGGATGTTAGTTCCCTTTTTCTCCTTTATTATTTTCTCATCGAATGAAATCTAAAATTTTATTTTTGGGTTTAAAATGAACCATCTGCATCCATTAATTACTTGTTGATCTTAGTTCATCTAGTAACTTAGGAGGCAAAGTAATTTATCATATCTTTCACATTTTTTATCACACACTAAACCGAACCACAAAATAATTAACACATAAAAAAATACTTGAGATAAGTCCCAACTAGGATTTCATCACCTAGAAACAAACTTACTCCCTCTCGATTATCCTACTTAGATTTCATCACCAAAGGGAGAACTAACTCAGCTTTCTAGTTAATTATAAACTCTAAACTTGATATATTTTTTCTAAGTACTTGACACTCTTATCACTATGGGACCATGAAGTGAGGGGGTAGGCCCCAATATCAAGCCACATACTGAAGTTCAATACAAATTTTTCTCTCTTAAGCACTTAAACAATCTAAAACTAGCCATAGATTGCCTCTTTAGTAATCCATTTATACACCAAATTCCTCTTCACACTCTCTAAGGTATAATCCAAAAGTGATCTAAAAGGAATCCTAGAATAAAATAACTTTTAGTGTATGCATTAATTATTTTTTATTTTTTTTGTTCCTCTTCATTTGAGGTGTGAGTTTCATCATAATCATATGGTCTTTAGTAGAAAACAATTGAGAAATAAAACCAACCAACCAACACCATCCTCTTCTTCATCCATGGAGTACACTTCTAATGTTGATGGTTCCCCTCATTATTCTCCCCCTCTTACCAAGATTCCAAATTTTTCTTAGGGTGATGTAAACTTCATTGCCTTCCTTGACAACAATCTAGTTACCCTTCAACATTATCTTAACAACCTACCCAACCATACCTTTATTGCTTAAGTCCCTCCAATGGATCCTCCATATGGTATGCTTCCCCATCTTATGGTGGGGGTTACCTCAACGAAACCCACACTAATCCAAGCCTCTTATTCTTCTAACATCCCATCTACTACCACTATCCAAAGCTAATATAATATTCCAACCTCCAACCAAATACCTCCTACCACACCCCACACTTCACATGTAGGTTCAACTCTACCTCTAGTTACCTATACTCCCCCTACCATGGGGTTATCTTCTACCCCTACTTCTTCCCTTCCCTTTATCTCGACCAATCCACCAACTTCTACCCCATTCTAGAGTATAGTGATTTTTATACTTCAAACACTTCTAACTATCAACACTAGATTCACTACCCAACCTCCACATGACACCTCAACCATACCTTTGAGTCATCCCACATCCATCCAAAAAAAATACCTATTACAACCTATCATTATGTGTACATACCACCTTCCACTCAACCATTTGTGCTAATCAATTCTTATGTGGCACCATCTCAACCTCTCATCACCACTTAATAATGTGTGGCCTCTTCAGTGCCTTCAACCACCTATCCTTATATAGTTACCACTCAAACCCAATACGATGAACCCCTCAATTTTGCATCCTCCCAACCTCAACTAGATTTGATTAAGATGCTAATGGAAAAAATGACTAAATTAGAATCATCTATTTTTTGATCTCATAAACTTTTATCTTATGACCAAATTTGAAATGAACCTATCCATCCATCCATTCCCATCCACTCCTATCCTCCTCAATGGGAATTTCATAAATTTTCCAAATTCCAAGGTATGGAGGATCCCTAACAACATTTGAGAGCATTCCACCACTCTTATTACTTGATTGCATATTATGATTCTCTCCTCCTCTTAACCTTCCCGATCTCTTTATCAGTACCTGCTCCTGATTGGTATAGCTCTCTCCCTACACACTCAATATTCTCCTTCTCCTAACTAGACCAAATGTTTTTAGAACATTTCTCAATAAACATAACCAAAATGGTTTCCATAACTAACCCCTATTATATCAAAAACATTGATGATGAGTCAATTTTTTATTTTGTGGCTAGGTGGAGAGGCCTTATCAATCAAATTTTCTTCACCTTAACCCAACCCAAATTAATTGAAATTTTCTATAGGGGTTGTACTAAGCATATTTCACCCACTCTTCAAGTTCAAACTTTCCAAACATTTTATGACGTGTTCACTATGGCACAAAAACATGAAAATAGTGCCATTAATGAAGGGAAAATGAAATTATGGAATAAGAATTCTACTTTAAAACCCAATGACCCTCCCTCTATTAAAACCACCAGCCAATCCAATACTAAGGCAAAAACATCCACAAATTTGGTGGTTCTAAAAACTTCCCCACCTCCAAATATTTACCAATCATATCAAAATAATTCTTCCAAATCTTCTTATCAACAAAATCAAACTCAAAACTAAGCCTCTCTAATAAAATATACTCCCACTTGAGATTCATATGAATCTATTATGGATAAACTACTCAAATATAACCTTATCCAACTTCCACCAATTAAACCACCCCAACAATTTGATTCTTCTCACCCCATACCTGGGTGGTATAATGAAAATGACCATTGTGCCTTTCACTAAACTGTTGGACACGACATTGATAGATGTAATACCTTTAAAAGTCTTGTCCAAAACCTAATTAATAGTAAAGATCTCATGTTTTATAACCCTAATTTACCTCCTAATCAATCTCTCAAAATTGTCTGTAGGCCTTTTCCTAATCACACTCCTTCCACCCAATATCATGATAGCAAACATGAATCATCTAACTCAAATGAAGCACATACAATAAATGTTATCAATAATGTGAACATTTTTAAAGAGATAATTACATATATCACCCAAATAAAGGAAATAAACCCACCATCTATTCCTATAGAGACCTAAATGGAGGAATTAACTGCCTCTCCCTCTACACTTGATGTGGCCATAGCTTCATATACCCCTCCTTTGGTGGAAACACCCAAGGAGATAACTATTGCTTTAACCATTGCCTCCACCCCTCAATTACAAATGGTATAATTACCTATTTATTTAGATGGCCAAGCCAAGGAAGCAACCATACCTACCTCTCCAATCATAGAACCATCTATGCCTTCTTTGGAAGACATACCCCAAGAATCCATTGTCTCATCCACTGAAAGACCACCTTTAAAGCCTTCCACCCAAGATACCAATACTAAAATCAATCATTCTTCTCCACCCAATGGCTTAAGATTTGAGATAAACAATCAAGGAATTACACTCATTTATAATCCCTTCTCTAGGTTAATCCAAAGTTTAGAGTTCACATCATAGCCTAACTTTGATAGAGCCACCTTTTGGCATCAACCTAGCCTTCTATATCAAAGCAAGTTTAATTCCTCAACTTTCATTGAGTCCACACTTAAACCCATTATTACCACCCCACTAACTACCCCCTATAAATTCATAAGTCAACCATCTCAAACACTTCCATCTAAAATTGCCAAGTCACCTTATATTTCTTTTACCAAACCAATCAAAAACCTAGGGATTCTCCCCACACCTAGTCACACTCACCCTCCTTTAAGATTGGACTCAATTAATTCAAACTAACCAAAACCAAATCCATTTGCTTCCCTTAATAAGGAATGACTACCCAAATCTTCACCATAAAAGAGACCCATACCACTTCCTTCCAACATAACTTCCATTTTAGGACCCTATCCTTCTATCATCCCTATTACCTATTCTTATTATAAGAAACTATCTCCTTTTTCTCTACCTATAAATAATAAACCTTCTGGTTATTCATCATTCTTTAAAAACTTATCCCCACTTAACTTTCCACCAATAATCTAACCTTTGTCATCAAAAACTTTTGCATCCAAGTCTCCAACCCCCAAACCAATCATATCTAAGCACACTCAACCTAACCAAAATAATTCTTCCAACCACTACTTTTATGAAGAATCCTATGCCTAGTAAAGTTATCACCCCTCAAATCTAAAACCCTTTACCTACAACACCTTTGCTGGAATCCTACACAACTATTTTGCAAAGGTTGTTGCAAACTTCTTCCATTAACTTTCCTAAAATTAAACCCTTTGACCCTACCCATCCTAAACTAACCTGGTTCAATGATAATTTGATTTGTCTTTACCATAGGACTCCTAGACATGATGTAGAGAATTAAAAATATCTATCAACACTTGTTCATGTCCTTTTGGATGAAGATGATCTATTAGAGGAACTATCATTTAGCCCATCATCCACTCCATTACTTAACCAACCCATCCAACAAACACCTATTTCCCCTCCCTCACCTAAGAGAAAAGAGGAATAACCAAAGCAAATATCAAGTCCTTTTATCCATGCCATTCTTATGGTTAACCGTTATCGATCCTAATAGAAGGATAAGGAGAAAACCAATGTAATCATCCCCTGGACTTACCCTTCAACCTCTCAACCTGATAATGAAACCAAAACACCTCCATATCCACCCTTGTAACATCCAAAACCCAAATTATTTATTTTGTGAGCTCCACATCCTAACCCTACCCCATTTATCCAATGGCTTGTGTCGAAACAACTTCACCAAACATCAATGAAAATGAATCTTTATGATCTAATCAGTACGTCACCTCAACATCACCAAGCACTAATAGAGGATCTACATTCCTATAGGTCCAACTAGATGATCCATAAACTCTTTAATCCTTTATTGGATCCCTCTACCAAGATACCATTGTCACCTTTTAGGATTTGGAAATCCCACCTTTTTATACTAATGATCCTAATCCCCCACTCTTCATCACAACATACATCATTCAAACCCATGTCAAAAGGGTAATGATTTATGGAGGAGCTAACATCAACATCATCTCCTCCCATGCATATTACCAAATTTAAATCCCCACAAATATCATGTCTGAGAGTAAAATGGTCCTTCAATATTTTAATGATACCCTAAAAACCACCTTAGGGACCATGGTGCTCCATATCCATTTGGGACACTAAACCATTCATGAACTATTTTACATTGTTGAAGGTGAGTTCTAATATATTGTGTTACTCGGATACCCTTAGATCCATGCAATGGGTTGCATCCCATCCACTTTACATTGATGCATCAAATTTGAACATGAGGTACAAGTTATTATAATCAAAGTTGATCTTAGTCCCTTTGCCTCATGCAATATGACATATCAACCTAATGATGTTCTTATTCCTCCTTCAAACCACCTCATCACCCACCATTGGTAATGTTTCTCCCTGCCATAATTATGAAGATCCACTAGCTCAACAATTCTTTCATCATAAATTCTTGAGGAAGACCCCCTATAATCAACATTTTAATGACTCTCATTGTGCAATATTTACTTTTAACTTTATATTCCTTCCCTACTCTACGTGAATATTGGAATCTTCAAAATGACCTTCCTTATGACTCTAACATTGACACCATTATCCCCTTTGGGCTTCCCAACAATCAAACAAATTTCATCTATGGGGGACTTGATCAACCACTTTTAGCTCCCAATACCACTCCATATGTACAACCCTTTACTTCTAACTTTTCTTACCTAAGAAACCCAGCCTTTGAAAAAACCTACCTTTATCGGTGTGCTTGGAAGGGATTTAGCCTTGTCCTCTATGAGTAAGGACCTCATGAGTTATCAATTACTAAAACGTAAAAACCTAATAAGTTCTTTGGTATCAGGTTTGAACCACCAGAAGAGCCCACATCACCAAAACCCATTATTACCCCTACCAAAGAAATCCCACCTTAACTAACCCCATCTTACCAATCTAAGGACTCTAACATCATCCCATCCAACTTCTATCTATAAATCATGGTGTGAGGGATTCCTATATCCATAAATCTCTCCCTCTTAAGAACTAAACAATGATAAATGAATCAACCATTGATAACAACTGAGGAGAACCATTACATCATCAAAACCAAACAATATTTAAATTCCATGGAGTAATAAGAGTACCCTTCTTTCCTTCATGACCATAGCATAGCATTTTCTTGGTCTTATCAGGACATGCCTAGCATTGATCCTTCTATTAGTCTCCATAACATCATCACTTGTCCTAAGGTTAAGCTAGTCCAGCAAAAAGTTTGTTGTATACATCCCCATATAGCTCTTATCATCAAAAAAGAACTTAAATGCATTATATCCATTAAATTCATTCAACCCATTGACAATCCATAATGTGTTTCTAATATAAATCCCATTGCCAATCCTATGGGGGGCCTTTACCTCTGTATTGACTTTTGTGACCTTAATCTCACTTTCCCTAAAGATGACTTTCCTCAACCTAATATCAACTAACTTATTGATCTCATGACTAGCCATGAAATTTTATCTCTCATGGATGGTTAATTAGGATACAATCAAATCCTAATTACCCCAAAATATCATCATAAAAATTCTTTTATCACCCCATGGGGAACTTTATACTATTGATTTATGCCCTTTGGATTAAATAACACCAAATCCACCTATCAACAATCCATGGCCTATATCTTTCACAACCTTATTCATAAAATTGTTGAGGACTATATATATGATCTACTCAGGAAATCTAAACATTGATAAGACCACCTAGTTATTCTCACAATCATATTTTAATGGTTAATCCATTACAATGTTTGGCTCAATCCTAAAAAGTCTATCTTGGGAGTCTTATTAGGAAAAATCATTAGCTTCATCATCTCTCTTTACAAAATTGAAATAGACCCTACCAAGGTCATAGCCATTTTGGATATTCAACCTCCTACCAACCTTACCCAACTTTGTATCTAGAAAGGTAAACTTTAATATATTTAATGTTTCATCTCCCAACTATCAAATAAATTCCAACCATTCCACTATCTCCTCAATAAGGACGTTTCTTTTAAGTAGACCAAAGAATGCTAATAGGCCTTTAACTCAATCAAGGAGTACATTCTATCTCCACCTGTCCTCACCCCTCTTAAACATGATTAGCCTATTTACTTATATATCTCTACCACAGACTATTCCTTCAACATAATGCTCACACATCATGATGAACAAAACAAAAAATAGGCCATCTATTACATCAATTGCAACCTAATCAAATATGAAACCTGGTATACCCATCTTTAAAAACTTTGTCTTGCCTTAGTATTTGTAGCCTCCAAACTCTATCATTATCTTTCTAATCACAAAACCTATGTCATCATTAACACTAACCCTCTTGAGTATATACAATCTAAGCATATAAAAACCAACATATGGATAAGTGGCTCATGCTTTTAGCTAAGTTTGATCTTGAGTTCTTACCACAAAATTCCATTAAATGATAGGTCATTACTAACCAATTATCTAAGGCTTCTCTACTCAATAATTACCTAATACTTCTTACCTTTCTTGATGAGTCTATTACAACTCCTTCCTAAGAAGAAGCCCCCCATCAAATGACCATGTTTTTTTATGGCTCAAAGTGTCAAAATAGAGGGGGTGATAGATTAATCTTCATTCACCTTAATTTAGAACCTCTTCCTCTTTCCTTTAAACTTTACTTTTAATGCACCAATAACATAACTGAATGCAAAGCCTTAGTCATAGGTCTTCAAATCACCCTAGCTTTGGGAATAAAAACAATTAGTATCTTAGGAGATTCCTAGTTGGTCATCAACCAAGTCACCAGATCTTATCAGTGTAAAAATGATTTCCTCTTGAAGTAAAAATAACTTATAGATGTACCTTTGGCATATTTCAATCATTACACCATCCAATTAGTTCCTCGATCAACCAACAAATTATCAAACATAATGGCATCCCTTACATCCCAAATTCCATCTCAACCTATCAAGTCCAAACTATTTGTCACCATCCACCACTTTGTCACACCATCTTATATTATCTCTGATCTTCCTAACATTTGTAGAGTGGAAACATCATCTTCTGACTCTTGGTATAACCAAATTTTTGATTACATTAAACTCATAATTCTCCCTCTTGATCTTTCAAATAATTCTCAAAGAGACTTTACCCATGGTACCTCTCATTCTCAAAGAGCCTTTACCCAGGGTACACCATTCTAGGAGAAATCCTTTACAAATGGGTTTTTTATGGCATCCTTCTCCATTATCTCCATATTCATGAGGCCTCTCATGCCATTAGAGAAGTCCATGATGGCATATATGGGGGACACTTTAGTGGCCTAGCTATCACCAAATGTATTCTTTGCCTAGGTTACTATTGGTCCACACTTAATCAAGATTGTTGTGACTATGTCAATAAATGTGTCAAATGTCAACAACATGTTAACCTTCATCATACACCTCCCCATGTTCTTTAGGTATCTCAAGATTATTGGCCCTTCTCACAATGGGGCCATGACCTTATTAGGGAAATCAACCCCCATTCTTCACAATGACATCAATATATCATCACTACTATGGAATATTTCACCAAATGGGTGGAAGCCATCTTACTTATATCAACCAAAGACAAAAATATCATTGACATCATCAACCACCACATCATCTATCACTTTGATGTCCCCCATAAAATCATAATAGATAATAATAAGTCCTTTAAAAATAAGAAAGTCCTAAAGCTTTGTGATATTTTTGGCATCAATTTAAGATTCTCCTCACCTTATCATCTATAGGCCAATGGATAAGCAGAAGCTTCTAATAAGACCCTCATTAAAATTCTCACAAAATTGGTTAATGTTTTTTTTTGGTATTCACACCTCCATATCCCATTCCCTTTATGGCCCTATTACATTAGTATCCAAACTACTACAGGTGCTACACCTTTCTTCCTCATCTTTTGAGCTAAGGTAGTTTTACCTCTAGAAGTCCAAATTCCATCACTTTTCATATCTTTGCATACAATACTTTCTAAAATCAACTATCATCGAGAATGTCTCATGCACCTAGAGCTCCTTAAAGAGCATCACCATGCCACACTTAATAATATCTGTCTATCAAGAGAAAATCAAGTGCACATATAACAAACATTTCAAAAAATGAGAGTTCAACATTAGTGACCTCATCCTCAAAGAAAAACAAGATGTCACTAACATGGAGAATTACTTAACATTCACCCTTCTACCTATCACCCACATTTCTTTCACTCCTCCTTGAACTCAAGGGACTATCAGATTACTTGATATGAAGTGATCAAGACACCCTTGTTCTTAGTTGAAGCACCCTCCTATGAAGCACTTGATGGGCTTATATTCACTAAGTAGATCCAATAATGGTTTTTTATTGTTATGTTCTTACTAATCAAAGCATCATGCCTCTTTTCTGTCCATTTCTTGGGATATGTGAACATGTGTGTCTTCCTTTATTGCATTTTAACCTGACTAAACATTCTCATGATAAAAAAAATTTACACCCTCTCCTACCATAACATCAAAACAATACCAAAAATATTATCATATCAATTCAAACCTGTCCACTATGCTATCATATCTTACCACTAAAACATTTTTATATGTCTTAATGCATCAATAAAATCTCATCCTATCCATTATTTAAATTGACTTAAATTAACATATAGTAGTCACTACATTATCATCATCACACCCCAACTAGCCAATCAACATAAACATAATCATACCCAACCTCATCACATCATAACATGATCATCAAAGACATCATGACCATTATGCACACATATCCTCATATTCATGATCATAATCAACATAAACATCATAATCCACATAAACATCATAATCAACATAATTATAACAATAATCACATCATCATCATAACTAAACTAATAGATCATAAACAATAATCAAGAATATAAACATTAAAATCAACATCACATCATAATCTAGATAACCGTCAGCATAAGCATAATCATAAACATCATCATAATCATAATATGAATCATAATCCACATAACCATACATAATCCACATGATCAACATGAGTATAAACATCATCATAGTACAAAATGATGTATGTTACAATGTATTTTTCTCTCATAAATACATCTTGCATCATCAACACATAGGCTGGTACCAAAATGTGTAAAAAAATTTAGATCATACAAATATCATATCTCAAGGCCCTGGGGTACCAGAACTAAAACCACCTACACCTACCCCACCATCTGGTGGTGGACCCCATAATATACATGCCTACACTATAGTCAATGCCCACTAACCTGGTGTAGCTACTACTGGACCCCCAACTAGGCTAGCATTATACTCCCTATGTTTCATCACATTTAATAGCTAGGCTAGCACCATATCCGTATAATATCTAAGATCTTGCATGGTGGATAAATATCATGTCCTCAAAACTAAATCAATTGGTCCTCCTATTGTGGTCACCCTACCTCTTTATCTCAAATAGTCCCTCTCCTATGTGACCACCCTAAGAGTGGCTCTTGCCTAATCATGCTCACCTATCAAAGTGAAAACTTGCCCCTATAAAGTGACTATCTATGCCTATAATTTATCCACATATCCCTATAAATCTATCACTTGGGCCTAGACCACTATAAGGGCTACCACTAATAAGTCATCTAGTCCTCTACTCTGTACCTATGTAGGATCAACATCCATGCAATACTATCCCCAATATTCCAATCCAAAATATGTGGCCCCATACCTGGCCTGTTACCATCCCATATATCCATCACTAACTCTCACATCATTTATGGGACTTCTCACTGGAAGCTCCTCATAATCTAACATAATAACATCTAGTTGTGACTCTAGAAGTGGGTATTCTACATCCTCCCTCTTATTTTTAGGAACATCTAGTGTAATTTCTTAAACTAATTTAAACTACCTCTAGACTTGATCTATTAATATGCACTCGATCTCTCCATTACATATCCCATAAACCCACCACCAACTCTATAATGATAGAGTGTGGTACTTGTAACCTGTCTGAGGGGGAAAATCACATCAGGCCTCCATATAATGTTTGCTACCACCAACCCCTCCAAGGCATCTCAAAAATAATCTATATCTATGACTCTACCACTATTTATTGAAAGTTCATAATCACCTTTCCACTGCATGAAACCAACCCTATAGTTAGTGCATACCCATCCCAGGGTAGCACAAGTCATCTTAGTACCTATATGTGCTCATATTCCTAGTCATAGAGCATGAAGCTAATGTTGATCTCATATCATCTCCACAATCTTAAGGCTTAGATATCTCTATATATCTTCACGAACAACATTAGGGCCCATCTCAAAACCATCCTCCCAGGAGCATCTCTATCAACACTCCCAACAACAAACATGGAAATAGACTGCTACTAGAATATGGCACCATGAAATAAGATATACCCATCATCATGGTTATAATGCATCTATCTTATAGGTCCCTCTAGTATAATGGCCCATAGCATACTCCACCAATATGGTACTTGGCCTAGGTCTGATCAGCTCCATAGATCAAATCCATGAAGTAATCCCACTCATCACTCTTAATATGGTATAATAGTTCCCCTTGAATTAGAAGTTGAGTAATCTTATGGATATCATCCTCTATTATCAACATCTCCTCAATAAACAAAAAGAAAGTGTTTTTGGTAGTATCTCATCTATTGATGAGTGTCATAATCATCACTGCATCTCATGACAATTATTGGTGATGCCTCATGGCCCCAAGGCCAACCTCCTCCATCTATCTCCACTTAGCATCTATCATCCCATCTTAAACCTCCTTTAATATATTTAAGACCTAATCATTAATCTTAATCTAATCATGGGCCTAAAACACAATGACATTAGTGTTAACATCCTAATATACACGTTCACTAGCTTCACAATAATCTACACTCTTTCACCTTTCCAACTACTTCTTCACATCCCATAAACTTAACGTGCACCTTATTTTAACCTCACCCCTAACCTATCCCATCATCACTTTTAGAGATCAACACCTAGCCCAATACTAAAATATTTAGAACCCTCCTTTTCCCATTTCTACTCATTTAAAAACCCTTCCAAACATTTCAAATGACAACTTCACTCTAAGCCTTTCCCACCTTTCTTCAACCATCAATGATTTAGGTAATCATCAATGGTCCCTATGACTCTCTTTTTTTTAGGGTTGACTATTGATACTTAGGTCTAACCATTGACAGTCATTGTGTGTGACCATCGATAGTGAATCCCTACCACCTCCTTCCCCAAATCCATACTAAAACTCTACCATTATACAAAACCATTGGACTAAATTTATCCTCCTCATCATTCTCAACCTACCCTAAACCTTCACTTTCATTTTTATCTAGATTTTTACCCATTTTCAACATGTCCAAAAAATTTTATTCCAAACACACTATTTCTACACTACCCTACCCACAATCTCCTTAATCACTTTCTTATCCCTCAATTACACCCATTTTGTCAATTTTAAAAATGGAACCTACCTCATTTCATGATCACTGGTGTGGATGAATCCCTCACACTTTCACTCAAATACATCCTTTTCCTCCTTCCATTTGGTATACACTTGAATATACTACCCCAATCACACCTTTCCACCTCAACAAGCTCAAAACTCCACTTCACACAATAAACAAAAAGTCCAAATCACCTAATTCAAAAAGAGCATTCACTAATAAGTCAATAATGGTAACAATAAATTTTTTTTAAGGGTTTCAATGATCATTTGTGATTATGGAAAATATCAACAATTGAACTTAGGAGAAACCCTAACCATTGATGGTTTAGGTCCCTCAACTTTTTCTCTACTTTTGAAACACAACCTTCTCATTACAAATTTTGAATTTAACTAGAAGTACATTTAGCCTGAAGTTCCTTTCGGATACTCTATCCATGGAACTATGTAGGCATTATTCACTCACCTAGTACAATTGGAGTCAACTCAACCATACCTCACCTTATCCCCAACCCATCACCTATTATGCCATGCCCACCTCGATGTTGGTTGATCTTGACTAGACTACTATGCATGTTTTACAATGCCTTTACATGGTCTTTTGACTATTTTGACCAATTTTTCTATTGTTTACCATTTGAACATTGCACTACCTCATGCATGACACACCCACATGTGTTGTTTTTTAGGAGCACTTCTTAACCTAGATACATATGACCCACACCAACCCCATATAGATGGCTTTATAAGCATAACTTGATCATCTATGACTAATGTTGTGAACGGGTTACCCTCTCTTATCTTTCTAGATCCCTAACATATTTTGAATAATATTGAAAATTATATCTTTACATGATCGTGACTACCACTCTTAGTCACATTCTATGTGTCATTTTACATCTTGAATGCCCCAACTTTTTTATCTATCACCCACTTTATAAACACCCATATTATATATATCAAACCCTAACCCACTTTGATTTTTATCTTAATCATCTCTTAATTTTAGGGGGAATACCCCCTCCCATACTCAAGGAAAATAGACCTATACCTTGACTAGCCTCTTATTTTTATTCTATAGATTACATAAAGTTACACAACAAAAATGGGCAAAATGTAGACACCTAAAAATTGCACATGATAGTTTTTGATGTCACACTACTTTGGACCCTCATTTGACCTTACATCAAGTATAACACCTAATCCATTAAGACTTTCTCACAACTTAAGACCCCCCAACCTAATGTAACATTTAATTCAACCTTTTTCTACAAATTCTCTTTTGGCCCTTTGATCACCAATGGTTAACCTAACTATCAATGATTGGCCTAACCGTTGATGGTTAGGTCCCTAACCTTCTTTATAATTTAAAGCATTGATAGCTCTTGTATGATATTAGTAACTCCTAAAATGGCAATTTGCCTTTAAATAAAGCTATTAGGATTATGAGGATTGGAAAATTTATCTTTCATCAGATTAGTAACTTCCCCCATTCTCATTTAGAAACTTCTTATAAAAAGAGACAAGGAAGTGAAAGAGGATATAGAATCAAGCATTTATCATTCAAGGTCTCTTTTAGGTATCCATCATCCTTTTAATAAGTAATATCATTGGTGACCTAAATCTCTATCAAAATCACATTTAAAGGCCCAAAGTACCATTACTTTGGTCTAATCACTTTGGGATTCCCTCATCAAGTTTTAGGATTCTATGCTCATTTTTATAATCTATCCTATTCCTAATCCTTCTGATCTATCTGATTTATTAGTATCCCATTTCTACCTTTCTATTTCATAACCAAACCTTTACTAGCCTAAAAACCTAGTATGTACTTTTTATTCTAACCACTTCTAGAATTACATGGGTAACCATTGACAATTTCCTAACCATTAATGGTTTACCTCAACCACCGATGGTTTCCCAACCACTGATAATTTGCCTTAACTACTGATAGTTTCCCTAACCACTGATGGTTCACTATGGCATAATTTTATAGCAAGCTATTTTCAGCCCTTTGCCTCAGATAAAACCCCACATTCTATGTTTCCTTCTAACCATAGAACCTTCCCTAATTTTTTGGATCAAACCCTAACCACCTTAGCATAATGTTTAATCATTTTCTCTTAGTAATAAATTTATCTTTTCTTCCTTACATATATTTACATTTCTATTATTGAATGCAAGTTCATTTATTTTTATCCTTTTAGACTTGATTTTCATAAGTGAATTAACAACCATTATAAAGCAATTCTCTTCTTGGATCTATCCCTCGCTAGGTAGTCCACTCAACCAACCATTTAACTATTTATTTTCTAGTGTTTCTTCTAATTCATAGGTTATTCCTTCCTATCCAAAGAGGATTTCCCATCATCATCTAGGTTCACATGTGTACTTTACTAGGTATTCTTCTACACACCCTTTTACTAGCTTTTTTTTTATTTACTTTAAAAATTAAGAAATGAAGAAAATAAACTAAAATAATAGGTATAATAGTGATAGGGAGCCACACACATCCTAAAGGAGGAATTTTCCTTTAATCATAGCCCTGAGACGTCTTGTGTGTGGACTTAATCTTACATTCAAAATATCTAAGGTTTTTAATAAAATCTAAAGATGCAACACAAGTACCTAAACCCTCATAAATCAAGGAATTCTTAACTTGGATATCACCTATTTAGACATTGATAAAAAGGGGAGAATCATATTCATGAATTAAAATCTCATCACGGATCATAGAAATAATAGGGAATTTGATGGAAAGAGAAGTGTCTATTATTTCATCAATGTGTATGGACATCTCTTCACACTATTGTAAAATTCTATCTTATGATCTGGATAAGGTGGTTTCACATCCTACTAGGGTAAGTTGGGGTATGTTCATTTTTAATAGGAGCTACATCACATATTTATGATGATGTAGAGAAGTATGCATAAGTTTGAGAAATGGGATTTGAGATGGGAGATTAGTAATTTTAGTGATAGGATCCCATTCATCATAACCCATAAAATGACTATTAGAAAGAGGTACATAGTGTTGAAGGAGGTCCTCATAAGGAGACGTTAAATTGCATGTGAATTTATGTTGATAAGATGTGGGAGGTTTTATTAGAGGAAAATTTTGTTGATTCTCTTGAGAGGGTGGGGTTGTTGATGCAGTTTTAGTTTGAGATAAAATTGAAGTGTGAATATAATTATGATTATCATTGGTTATGGTTAGAGATGTTGGAAGAGTGATAGAAATTATATGAGAAGTGTTATCTAAGGGAGATGTTGGAATTAGTTCATCAAAATATATAATATCTTCTTTCCCTAACTCTGTTAAGTGAGTTAGGGAAGAGTCTTGGATAACATGAAAAATGTGATATGATTGAGGAGTGTGGATGTGATGAGAATCAATGAAGGTAACTACCCTTCATATAATCATATTGACCACATTATCCTTAGGAATTGGGTCTATAATAGTCAACATTATTGGTATAATGAGTAAAATTATCATTCTTGTCTTAATGATTTAAAAGAGGATCTTTATACATAGAGAAATGAGCATTAGCCTGGTTTAAATCTTGATATTTTGTTTATGTTTCATGAACTTTGAAGGTAATGTCATATGCTTGTTGATGTTTACGAATGATATAATCATGGTCAAAATTGGGACTAAGGAGAAAATCCATAGACAAATTATGAAATTGCCTACAAGTTTCATGAGAATGACTCTAACTAGCATGAAACCAATAAAATTTATTTGGATCATACTAGCATTTCATGAGATGAGTGAAATCAAGTTCTTATGGAAGAGGACTTGGTAGATTCTTTTATAACTTTGGTAGGGTTAAAGGCTTATGAACATTGATGTTATTGGTTGAAGATAGATGAAGATTAGGTATGTGGTTGGGAGGGGAAGCTTATTTTGGAGATTGGTTGGGCATAAGAGCTTGAATAGTATCATAAGATTTGGTGACACTATCATTACTAGAATGATAATTTTTATTTATAAGTAACATGTGAGACCCATATAAAGTTGTAATGGCTCAAATTAAATAATGAGGAAATCTTGGAACTTGGCTTGGTCAATGGCCTCTTCCAAAGTAGGTAAAGAGAGAGTCCCAACCCAATATTGTAACTTAGGATAAAGAGAATTGGTGACTAGATGAAATATATTATCATCTGCCATATTATGCTCACACTTTTTAGACATGTTATTAGATCACTTGATTTAATTTTATGTGGTTTCTATCTCAAGTTGCTTACAGTTGATAAAATACGCTGAGGTAATTTTAGGGAGATCACTGGATTGAAAATATTAAACTAGAGAATTGACTAAATCTTATAAAATAGTGATGGAATGTGATTTGGGTTGGTTATACCAATATAAGTCATCTCTAGAGAGAGTTTTTTTGATAGCTTGGTAGTAGAGAAAGTATTTAACTTGACCTAATATTTTTATAGATTTACAAATGTTTTTAAGTGTAGAGTAGGATTAATTGACCCATTGTAACTAATGGTAGGGGTGATACTTCCTATATCAATATTATAATTTGAGGTGTAAGAGGCTCATTTTGAAGGTGTTTTATTATTTTGTTAACAAGAAGGGGTTGAGGGACAAGATTACCATGGGAATCCCTGAGTGGAGGTGGGAAAGTATTTTGGTTATGTATTCCCCATGGAACCTATTGAGGGTGATTTTTCATTTGCATCATTTGGTTTGCATTGTTAGTTTTGAAAGAATTCATTTTATTAAGAGTTTGTCATAGAATTTGATAGGTTTGAGTAGTGTTATTTGCATTGTATGAAACATTGGCATTGACATTAGTGTCTTGGGTAGCACTATGAGTGTTATTAGTAGATTGAGAGGAATTCTTAGTGATTGAGGAACTAATATCATGATATTATTGTATGGAAAAGGATTCATTAGTAGAGGGATGAGAAGAAGCAACACTAGAGGAATGAGTACCATGGGTATAAAATGATACAATAGTGGAATAATTGAGAAGAGCAGGTCTTAGAAGAGGCCCACTAGATGTAGAACCTACCATGCTAGTAGAGATATTTGGCATGGAGGTAGAGGAAAACAAATAGGAAGAGGTCATAATATGAGAAGGGGGAGGGAAGAATTTGAAAACCAAAGAAACTAGTGTCCCTAAATTCATGTGAGAATGTGGAAGAAGGTGAATGGGGATCCTCAGTTTGACCATTTATCATAAGAAAGTAAATAGTATAAGGATCTTTTCCTTGATGTTGAGGAAACTCATTGGTGAAGAAAATCATTTTTAAATTATACTTTAATTCAAGTTGATATTATAAAGAGAAGAGAGGATTATGAATTGAAGAGGAATAAGTAGGGTTACCATAGTTTGTAGTGAGAATGGCTATATGCACATTACTTTAGTCTAGGGTAGGAGTCACAAGTTGTATATGGTAAAATCTATTTGGTTTGGTAAATCTCAACCTATCTATTGAGTTCAACTCAATGTTGTCCTAAAATAAAAAGTTAATGATGAGGGATAAATATTAAGGAATATAAATATAATGAAAATTAAAATAGAAAAAAAGTATATAGAGTCAAAAAAATTGACTATGTACTAGAATCTAGCAGTTATAAAAGAGTACAGAGTCATACATGTTGACTATGTACTGTAAATAGGGTATGAAAAGAAGTTGATAAGGATACAAGGTTGAACAGGTTGACTTAATTTTATAACTTGACTATCAAAAAAGAATATAGATTCATACATGTTGGATATATATTTTAGACTAGGAGATAAAGTAGGTAGAAATCGATACACAGTCATAGAGGTCAACTATCTACTATTGACAACGAAAAACACATTCTGTAAGAGATTATACCAAATAGAATGACAATGTGCTAAAATAGGGAAAAATTTTACAATATAAGTGAAATAAGAAATGAAATAAAACACAAATAATTAGATTAATGTTATTGATCCAATTAGGGCACACAACACAAAACCTTACACCAATGTTGGCCAATGCAAGTTTTTGTAATACAACACACAATGATCAGAGAGCAAGCAATCAATTGAAAAGTAAATGCTAAATAAGTGGTCACCCTAAGTGTTATTATATTATAGAAGGTAATTTTTTAAATGTTATAGGAAATTTGGCTAAAAATAGTGAACTAAAAATTCATTTATGGATGGTTTCATGGCAAGGCTGAAAGGGATCTATCTTGATAATGGTATTAGCTTGTATTAAGGCCTACCCCCTCAATTCACAATCCTATAGTGATAAGGTGTCGAGTTCTGTGCCAATATATACCATTAACTAGATACCTTTACTTGGATAAAAAACTAAGTTAGATTCCCCATTGGTGATGAAAACCAAGCAGGTAGGCATTGGGAAGACAAGTTTTAAATGCATTTTCAATATTGTGTGATTTGGTAGTGTGTAAAAAATAAAAAAATTGTGTAACTAAATAGTAATTTGAAAAACTACCTATTTAGACTATGTGAGTTACTCTAAGCATGGAAATAGCTGAAAATGAAAGTGTGAAGTGATTACTAGCAAATAGTTGCTAATTCCCAAATTTATAATGGTACAGGATTAGATGAGATGACAATATATACAAATAACACAACAAATTTGATTGGGTCAGTACTTTACTATAAAATCAAATTCTTTAAAAATAGATTCAAATAAGTTGACTTAGTATTTTAGATAGAAGACAAGCTACAGAACTAAGTTGACTAGGTCGAATTATTTGGTTGTAAGGTTACAATTTTGAAACTTGCTAACTTGCACAAAATAGAACTAAAAGGAAGTACTAGAATGATTGAGAGAGAAAGGGAGGAACCTTGGTGGTCTGAAGATGGTCAGGATTGTAAATTCTATGCTAAAGTGCCTTAATTATTGCTTTCAATTTTTGTAAACTAAGTTGATTGGTTTTACCCTATTCTATAAAACCCTGTGTTGAAGAAGAATAAGATGACTAAGTCAACCTATTTGACCTAGTTTATTGATATGGATGTTGGCAAAGAGAATAAGATGACAAATTCAACTTGTTTGACCTTGTATTTTTATCTGAAACTAAGGAAGATTAATGTTTCAACCTATTTAATGTAATAACTTGTATTTGATGAAGACCTACATAGAAAGAATAGAGCCATTTTGATTCAATTATGTGTTAAACATACACACAAAAAGTTATAAGTGTACTGACTAGTTTGATATAGTATCACAAATATAGAAAAATATTAAGATAATATAAATGAAAGGATGAAATAAAACTTGTATGGGTTAGATTCATGCTAGATTCACCAGAATGTATGCAATGAGAAATGAAACAGATCTATAAATCAATCCTAGCTCAGAGAAAATAAATCCTACTTACACGTTTGATTGGGGATACACTATATAATTAGGGCTATGACCAAGATGGGTATACTAGACCTATCAAAAGTATCTATTATTACAAATAATATCACTAGGAGGGTTCCAAAGCTTTTAGTCAAGAAAAACTATGTAGTAACCCTAACTAGGTCCTATGTTTTCATATTTACTAAACTAATAACAAATAAATCAAAATCTAATCTAGTGCTCATAAAATCTTGTGGCACAAAGTGGGGTTAATAAACATGAAAATTAAACATGTATAGACGACATATACTCACATCAATGTGTACAAAATCTTAATTCATAGAAGAGAAGTAAAAATTCATATCTATCTACTCTTACATAGGAAGAACAAAGTTAGGAATACTTACCTTTGAAGATGAACCCACTGAGCCTCAATCTCTCCCTTGGCCAAGGTACTTCACAAGAGGTTATGGTATGTAAGGATGATAAGGATAAATCAACTCTAGGCTATCCAATGTATCAATGTATCCAAAAGACTTCTCCACAGGACAATATCCATATCTCTAAAGAAAGTATGAAACCCTAAGCTTGTTCCTCAAGTAGAATGGTGGATAAGTAGTTGCACCATATATCTTACTTTTTCTTCCCTTCTCTTAGAAATGGTGAAATAAATGTCTTTATATAGGTGGTTGTAACCCATATCCTTTTTGAAATTTTAGGCCAACAAGGTCGACCTAGTATCATAATTGAGAAAAACAAACTACGTCATGGACTAGGTTGGCCAGGAACTGCCCTAGTCCCTAAAAATGTATATCAATAAGAGTACATGACCGATGGGGTTAACTATGTAATGTAGACCATCAAAAAGGTGTTTATGTTAGGGAAGGTCTAATGAAAGTAGTAAATGACTAGAGGAGGATGTAAAATAGGAGGAAAATCTTAAGGGAATAGGTTTAGGAGATAAATGTGTAGATAGCAAGTGGAAATAAGGGATAAAAATCTTGTGAAGCACCAATAGTCTACATACCCCTTTTCCTGTGCACCCCTTAAGGTGTGCACTTAAAGAGATTGAGACTTGATGAGATCCTACAAGATAGAAAGGATTAGTAATTATTAGAAATTACACCCATGAAAATCTTGTGGTAAATCCATGCATGACACATTGCTTTGTTGGGCAACAATTAAATATTCTACTTCTAAGGGTAAAACTATTTGTATTCTTAAGGAAAACGAATCTTATAGAGACTTTGATATCTCTTCTTATGAAAATTATTCTAATGCTTCATGCAGAATATCTTTCACAATTGAAACATATTTTTTGTGTCCACTTTAATTAAAATCAATATTTTGTGCATTCCTTGATTTTTGTTACATATGATATATGTTTTATTTAAATTTTTTGTGACTAATTTCTTTTCAAGAAAGTTTACCATTTTATTATAAAAGTTGTCTTTGCTCAAATTTTCTTAGTTGTACATATAATTTTATTACTTTATGTATGTAGATCATATTTTTGGCATCATGGTTACTTAACTTGAAATATTGGAGTTAGCTTACTTGTTTTTAGAAATATGTCAGGGAAGGTTCAAGAATAGTCAAGGTCTAACAAAATCTACATTTTAAATCCTAATCTTGGCAAAAGGATAATTTTCAAGTACTTATATGGATTTCCAAGATTAGTTTTTAGTTTCTAATGGTTTATAAGTGTCTCTTTCGATTCCTAAGACCATTTTACATCTCTATACCAAGTTTAAGTTCTAAATGACACTCCAAACACTTTTTCTCCTCTATTGCTAGATTCATAAGCTTAGGAAGGAAAATTTGCATTGAATGGTATGACCAAGAGAGAGAGTGTTAGGAGAATAAATTTTGTTCATTTTTAGGGGTTTAAATAAGATTTAAATCATTTTCATTAGTTTTCATAATGGTTTCCTCTTATTTATGAACAATTTCTAGGAGTGACAACAAGTCACTTCGCTTATGCATTCAAGACAAGTCTATTATTGCACCTATTTCTCTAGATCATAAATTTATGGAGAGTAATTATTTTTAGGGTGGTTTTCAAAGGTATTGGATCTCCATTTCATCATGGTTTCATGATCCAATTCCTTTTTATGAGGTGTTTTCACTTGAAAGAAGGTCTTAATGTATAGACTCTTTCAGTGGATTCTGTTGCAAGTTATTGTTTCATCTTCATGATAGTGATTCTCAGATGTTATTATTAATATTTTTAACTAAAAAATATCAAAAAAACTATTACCCTAAGGGATACCCATTAAAGTTTTTATAACAAGGTCTTAAAGTGACCTAGGATACCCTTTTTCGAAGCCCAGTAAAAATCAAAGATTTGGGTATAATTTACAACTTGTAAACTTGAAAATTGCATCCCAGCCTCCACTTTCCACTTTACACATACCTAGAAAAAGTTGGAGATTGGATATAATTTTAAATTTTCAAAATTTAAAATTGCATCCCAACCTCCACTTCCCACTCATCCCATGACCTGTGAAAATTGGAACTCTAGTCATTATTTACAACTTGCAAGTTACAAATTACAACCAGAGTACCACCTTATGCCAGTCACATTCCCATCATAAACCAAAGATTTAAATAAAAATTTGAACTTGAAAATTGAAATTTAACCTCTATTTCTTTCTCATCAAAATACTATCAAAAATTAAAACTCTAGTTATAATTTTCAACTTTCAAAGTTTTAAATTATGACTCAAGTCCCTATTTTTGCCAACTACCCTTTTTATAGAAACCAAAACTCTAGATGCAATTTTCAACTTGTAATTTTTTTAATTTTACCTAGATTTATACTTCAAAACTTTCAAAAGCACCAAGCTACCTATAAGAAAGTGGAGGTCAGAGTACAAAATGAAATTTTTCAAAATTGTGAAATTACTTCACAACTCTAAAACTCTAATATTCCTACTATTTCTCCCAACCATTATACTATAAGGCATTAATTATATGGTTATATGAATTAAATTAGGGTATTAATAAGTCATTATTAAATTTAAAAATTATAAAATTGGAACTATACACAACAACCCATTGATACTATGTAATGCAATGCCATACCTCACCAACATAGCCCCAAACCACAACCACTACTATCATCCCCTTCAAATAGTATTCCTATATTATCCACATTTTTCAAAATAAAAATCACTATCCTTATATAAAAAGCTTAATAGTTTCACTTGAATTCACCCAATGAGGAGATGGGAAAAACCTTTCCTCACGCAAGTGACACAATGGAACCACCCCAAGGTTGTGGGAATCCCTATTAGGGGGTGGATATCTAGATTAGGGGATATCTCCCATTGATGCACCATTTAAGTTCATATTCTTATTACTAAAGAATTAGGGGTGATGAAAAGGGTTAATAAAAACTACAAGAAAACCTATTATACTAGAGTTGATGCATAAAACAAGTTTCTCTACTCATAAATTTAACATACAGTTGAAACTAAGGACAAATAACACATAGACTTCATCCAACATCAATCTTTCCTCTCACATCAATGTGTTAACATGGGGTCTTAGATATGACTTAGGATAAGAAGAACTAACCAATAGGAATTTTATGACACTCTATTGATTATCCTACTCACTTACACTTCCATTCTCTTTAAACACTTTTTTTTGACCTGCAAGAAGGAAATCACAATACACTAGGTACCAATGGAATCAACATGTGAAGGTAAAGGAAATTACACTTGCACAAGACTAATACCAAGAATGTATAGTTAATGAAATATTTAAATGAGTTAAAACACTTGTATATATAGATTCAAGGTAAAATTTTGGTAGGTCTTCACCATACCTAGGCAAAGAGATACAATACAATGCCACAAGTTGAGAATTTATAGAAGAAATGGGAAGGTAGAGTGAATGGAAGTCCAAGAGTCACTTGGACATGTGTAACTTGATAAAATCAATTAAAAATTCATGATAGAGAGATATGGGGTGAGATAATCCATTTCAATAGTTACAAATATCATCTGGAATCATTTAGGACCTACAAATAGTCAAGAAACTCATTTTCTATGCATAGAAAACTACCCCTTATGATTGGTCTTAAAAAACTATCAAAAATCTGCGCCTGATCAATTTTTATGATTAATATGAGTATGATGGGTTACTAAGAGACCCTCACATTCATTGGGGATGATTTTTACCCTTCCTATCATCTTGGCCATGTATGATCACAATTAGCAATTTCAAAATAGCTCTTTTCCTTCACCCCTTCACACTTATCACCTTCAAGCTCTTCAAACCTAAAATTTTATCCATTAAATAGGTTAAGTTACATGTGTAAGGATATTTCATACCATCAATTATAATAAATTATCCTTAAAAGGCTCCCAAAATGAAGATTTGCAATTTTTCTTAAGTCCTCATTAGTTGGCTCACTAGATTGGCTCAAAGTGAAGGTTTGTTTAGGACACAGACACTATTTCATGATATTATGTGAATTTTTGGAGTTATTTAACGTTTAAAAATTCCTACAAAAGTTTTTTCATCTTATAACTACTTGTGTAGCTTACACACCATTCAAAATAGTCAAAACAAGCCTAGTTTTCCACTGATCCTTATAATTCCTTATAAACAAAACACATGTGTGGAATCATCTAAGAGTAATATAAAACCTAAAAGTGGTTTCATGGAAATTCCCTTGCATTTATATTCTCAAAATTCTATCTCTATAATCAGGTCCTTGTGAGGGTTTTACAAGTGTTTTGAGTGACCTGGACTCTTAATATTTATTCATAAATTTCAGACATCAAAACCCTTGAAAAATTCCACTAATATCTCCTTAAGGATCCTCCATAAAATTTATAATTATCCTAAGGTCCCATGTAATTTTTTGTGAGAGATATGAGTGTCCAAAGTTTACCTTCGAGTGGCTTTCATGCTTTTGTAAGGGTTTCAGTTGTCTGGAGTTGGATATGGATTCTTGTGGAGTTTCCTCACCAAAAAAAGATTTATCACCTTTTTATCTGACCTAAAAACCTGTTTAAATCATTAAAATAACTCACCAAGAGGCAAAAGTGGGAATGACCTATGTTATGGAGTAAAACCATGCCTTACCAATAGGCTTGTTAGCACCTTGTGAACCAAAGGACTGCAATTCTCACCTTTAAGACATTAATTCAGCATAAAAAAATCATATTTTACCCCCCTATTCATAATACAAACATCAAAGTGCTTTTAAAAATTTATAAGTTGAAGTGACCTCTTATTTGGGGTTCGGTTTGCATGTTTTCCTACTAGGCTTGCCTGCAAACCTCCTTGTCTAGACCACCCTATTCACTTTCAAAACCTCCAAGATATTTTTTAATGTTCATAAATATGTATCCATATTTTAAAAACTTTACCAATTGAGTATATTTACCTTTGCTTCACTAACTCTTTTTCCAAACAACTACAATTCTTGTGCGTGCATGGAGTGACCTACCTCTAAGTAAAAAAAGTGGGTATTAGGCCTAATTTTATGATTAAATTGAATATCTATGGAGATCCAAAATTTCCTAATGATCATTTTTACTAAAGGGCTTCATTAGATCCCAAGTCTAAGTGGCCTAACCAACTCAACTTTGCCAAAAAAGGTGTCAAAACCCCTATTTCCTGCATATTTTTGTTTAAATCTCCTCGAAGATACTTCTTCCACATCCCCTCCATAATTATAAACTTATTTATAATGTTATCCACCCTAAATTAAAACTCTTTAATCTTTAGAAGCCTTCTAAAACTTGTTTTCTATTCAAAATCACCACCTGCCCCTTAAAACAAGGTCTAGTTAGCCTAACTATAAAGATTGTGTCAACTTTGCTTAGGTGAAAGGGTTTTTAGATAGATATTTACATGTTATTTGGATTTAATTACCTTCAATTTATGTTACATTACCATACACAATGCATGAAATCCTTCATTCCTCTCTAAGAGATCAAAACTTGACACCTTACCATCACCAACTAGTGCCCTATCAAGACTGAGACTATAAATAGGGGGTATAATATTGAATATCCTTTGTTTAAGTTTCCTATAGGGTGATAATATCATTATTTTCATCCTCTTTACAATATTTCCAAACCAAAACAAGATCTCTCCTTGATCTCTAGTGATCTTAGTACCTATAACTTCAACCTTGCTCACTTTTGTTTAGTCTTGGCCTAACCTAACTGAAGGTGCACTCTCTGCCCTACCTGTATGGTTTTTATGGGTTATTTGGGTCATTTTTTTTTATTTAATATTTTTATATCATGGTATTTAAGGGTAAATTTTACCTATGATTTAAATCCCATGCTTCTGCATATTCTAACAAGGATTATGGTCACATTACCTACAGGGTTGTAGGTCTCAAGGGTAGGTTTTTGGACCCTACAAAGTATGATATTCTATTTTTTTAAATCTTATCACTCCATAATTCACTATTTTTCTTATTATATTCTCCAATTTATCTCTAAGTACCCTCTTTACCCTTGACTAAGACAACTTCCATATACCGGGCTGTAGGTGGAGATTTTCCACGGTTGTAGGTGTTCAAGGTTCAAAATGGGGGATGTAAACCTTTTTTATTATTTTTTCATTATATTATGTTAATTTTACAATTCATATGATTCATTTTAACTTCAAAATACCTTCCTACTCTTGACTGAGATAACTTCCATCTCTTGGTTGTGTATGCATATTCAGGCCTGTAGGTTAGTCAAGAGTTAATTTGTATATTCTTAGTAGTGTATAGAGCCTATTGAGGTTAAATTTAAATTTTTAAAATTTATAATATGACTTATTTCCCTCATGGATCACTTAAACACCATATTTTTCTTCCAATTCAAATAAACTTGCCTTCACTGCCTCTGTGCCCTGTGTACAAATAAAAAATAGGCCTAATAGGTTATTCCATATAGTCACCAGTCCCTCCATTGAATGAATGATCAGAATTTGATTTTGATCTACTTGTAATTATTAAATATTTTTATACATTAATATATCTTCCTTGTATGGTGTGAACATCAGACCTTCCTTGGAAATCTTGTAGACATCATTGTCTCATTTTAGTGATTTCATGGTAACTTGGAGGAACTCAAACTCCATATTTCACTTATATTTTTACTCCAAAATTTTACATGGTTTCATTATGTGGATATTGTTACAATTAAAAAATAATAAAAGTGTTTAAATATTCTTCCACCATTATAAGATAAAATCCACTAAAACGATAGGATCTCTATTTTTTGCATTTGGGGACTGATAGCCCAAAATTGGAAATGACCTCTCTTGGAGTGAAATTTGCTTGTGTTGTATCTTAGACATTCCTTTATTATAAATCTCCAAAATTACTCCACCATGTTCTTCCAACTTTCTCACATTGTACAACCTCCATGAAACAAGCATAAACTGACTATGAGCAAACTAGATAGTGAACAACGACAATAAGTAGTTTTCGCTTTGTAAGAGTGATAGTTAGACCTCCCACAATATTTTTTCATGAAATAAATATTTATACATGAATTTAAAACACATTTTCACCACCATGGATCTCTTTTGATGTTGTAAAACTCAAGATCTGCACCCAACTCTGCAAACTTCATGAAACTATAACTATTTAAAAACTCCTTCAAAGATAATGAAATATGAAGTTTTAGGTGTTTTAAATATAATGGAGAGATATTTATTATAGCCTAAAAACATCCTATCAATACCACACATCCCTATTTATCTCTAAAAATTAGAAATAGATGCATAAGATACACCTCTTAGATATAATTCTATAACAAGTTGCCTAGATTATTAATGATCATTCATAAAGTATAATAAACCAATTTGAGACTTATTGTCATGAAATTTAATTGGAATAATATTATTATCCACCCTCAATACCATTCTTCCTAACTCCACCTGTATGGCCCATAGTGAGTTTTTGAACTTGACCATCATTTGCATACCAAGAGGAAAATGAAGAAAATTGAGTTGTAGATGTAATTTTTTGTGTAAAAATGAACACCAAATGTGTATATGGACTATAGGGAGGTTAATAGTCACAACACAATATTTTCCAAGTGAAACTCTTCCCAAGAAGTCATACTAGTGTCTTTTTCTCACTTCTTTGATCAACAAAACTGCACTTTTTTGAACAACCAACCATTTCTTTAGTTATGTCAGCTTCCTACTACTTATAAGGACACATGGGACCTATAATAAGCTTTTTTAACTTTAAAAAATCCCAATAAACCTATATAAAGTATTAAATACACCATTTAGACCCCTTTAAAAGACTAAAAATGATAAATGGACCTAAAGGACACTTAACCAAAGCTAGTACAACATCAATTAACACTGACCTATGAAACACATTATAACAACATATTTTATCCATTTAAATTCCTAAAAGTGAATTTTTTTACTATGGATGCCCTATTTTGACCTAAAATTCAAAATTGGTCAACACTTACTTTTTTCATTTTCACACAAAAGCTAGGTTTTACTTCCATTCTACTCGCATTTCTTTGAATTTTCCTTGTTTGCATTTTAAAGGATTGGTTAAATTGGATTTTATAATTGTTTCAAAACCTTAGTAATCACTTAGTGTTTGAGAAAATCATTAATATTTTGAATAATCCATAAATATTCTATAACCAGACCCCATGTAGGATCCTAATGTAGTAAGCATCACCAAACCCCATGGAAATATCCATTGCAAAAGCAACTCCAAAACACCATCAGAGATTTCACCTACAATAGTAAGCCTAAAACCTTCTAGAAGTTTTGTCAAACCTTGAAAATACATTTTATAGGTCCAAAACCCACCATAATTTTTACTTACAAAAGTAACTCTAAAACCTATTAGATATTTCACCTGCATTTGCAACTCCAAAAATCATTGAGCATTTAACATGCATTCGCAACTACAAAACCTGTTATCTATGCAATTGGCTTTCAAACATCAATTTTCTTAGAACCTATATTTGGAAAATAAATGAATTTAAAATATAAGGGACATGGTATCCCACTCATCTTGGACTCTAAAATTAATGAAATCATAGACACAGACCTAGGTCACAAAGACCTAGCTAATTTCTAGATGAGGGTAAATGTTGATTTCAAAAATGATTGGATTCAAAGAATTTATGAATGTGGATTGCCTCAGGTAATAGCCTTCCCATTATTATTATAGAACCTTGATCTTGTGCTCACATTAGCAAAGAACTATGATGCATAAAATAGAAAAGTAGTAAATGACAAGGGAGAAAGGATTCTGAACCTAAACCCTAACTTCATCGACATATTGTTCTTGATTCTAGAGTATGAAATTTATCTTGTTAAAACACTTGACTCATACACTAATTTTTATTAAGGTAATAATAGAGCATGTCTAAGGGTCCCAAATAAATAATGGTTAAAAGTCTCTAGGCCCACATCTATAAGATTTCCTAAAACCCTAGTAAGAATAGGCTTCAAGGAGGAAGTGGGTGACATAATCATACTCTTGCATATAGTTATCATGAGCCCAGATGCCAAGAAATGTTAGGTTTAAATATACCAATACATCTAGGTGATCCACCAAAATCAGTAGTACATCCATTGGGCCTAGATGATAAGTGAATCCATCCACAAACAATTGATCCAACTCGCCCAATTATTTCTTGACCATTTCTCAATCAACACCACCAAACAAGTCTCAATCACAGACCTTTATTCCATCAGGCAATTTGACGACGAATCTGTAGTCGATTTTGTCGCTCGTTGGGGAGGTCTGATTAACCAGCTCTCCTTCTCTTTACCTCAACCCAAGCTCATCGAGCTCTTCTCTCGAGCATGTGCCAGACACATCTCTTCTACCTTGCAGATTCAGACATTCTGCACTTTTGACGAAGCTTTCATCATGGCTCGAAAGCTTGAACTCCATGCCCTTGAAGAAGACAAGGTCAAATTGCGTAATACCAACGCAAAATCTAATGGCCATTCTTCTTCCAGACCTTCTTCTTCTGCCAATTCTGAATCCACAGGAGTGGCCCATACTGTGGTCGTTAGATCACCATCCTCAACAACAACGAATTACTCTCAACCTTCGACATCTTCCAGCATCACCAAACAATTCCAACAACGGTACATTCAGCGTTCTTACATTCCACTTGGAGAACCATACGCTTCCATTTTGGAAAAACTTCTCAAGCAGGGGGTCCTCAATCTCCCTCCAATCCAACCACCTCAATTTGACCCTTCAAAGGCCATCCCTACATGGTATAGGGAGGCCGACTTCTGTCCCTTTCATCGCGTCCAAGGCCATGACATCGACAACTGCCGAACTTTCAAAAACATCGTCCAAGACATGATCGACAAGGGGGATCTTATTTTAGATAACCCAAACGCCCCACCTAATCAACATATTGACATCTTCAAACAACCATTTCCGAATCATCCGCCTACTCAAAACAACGTCCAGACTTCAACCAATGACCCTCAAGACCATGACATTCACATGATTAGCACTATCTTGCCTCTTGTCCTTGACCAACCTCTTCCATTAAAGGATGAGGAACCTCCTTCTCCTACTAGTCCTCCATCTACCTCTCTTGTATCGGAGGACGCTTTGACCACATCAACGCCATTAAGCCCACCTTCATTCGAAGACCCTACCTTACCTACTCCTCAACTACAAGTAGAAGGCATGATCATCCATGCCCTCTGCCCACTTGAGGAGCCAGACTCTCTTATTTCTTCTCCATCAAGAGAAGAACCAGTCTCTCCACCCGTTTCAATCGATGAAGACCCAGTCGCGGTTTCCTCTTGTTCTTTGCCTGAGATTATTACATCTCACTCACCTTCGTCCACATCCAAACCCAAACCCACATCTAACCTCGCCTCGCACAACGGTGGCCCTCGACCCAAACACACGAAAGCTACTAGACCACACCGGAGAACTCCTCCCCCACCTTCGTCATTACCTTCAATCTTGGGCCCGCATCCGTCCACTTTAATAGGAGTGCTTCCCACTCCCATCCTTCACAGAGGCACATCACCTCCATTACATCCTCATCCCATCAGACATACATCTCATCTGAACTCTCGACCTATGCCTCTTTCACCTCTCAAACCAACGTCACCGACCCTCACTGCAATAAAGCATCCAGACCCGTTAGCAGGTTCATATGTCTTGCTCTTACGACACTTGTTGCAGTCGTCTCGTATCGACCTCCCGCCTCTTAGACAATATCAATCTCTCAGACCTAAACTACCATGGTTCGATGACACTCACATTTGTGTGTATCATCGCATGCCTGGGCATGACACGGAGCATTGTCATGCCCTCAAGGTCGCCATTCGCCAATGTCTTGGGAATGACACCCTTCTTCTCGACCACGTTATCAACAAACCCTCAACACCACCCCACTCATCAACTCTCGGATTAAGACCATCTTGGTTCGACAACTCCATATTCTGCCATTATCATCACACTCCAGGACATGACACTGAGCGTTGTTGCGCTCTTAAAGCTGTCATTCTTCAGCACCAGAAAAAGGATTCCCTTCTCATCAAGGGTCCTCTTGACCACCTTTTTGACAAAACATCAACCTCGACTCATGCCTCTCCAACCTCATCACCTAAATCGAGATCTCCACGCCAGACTGTGGTCCCTTTGCTGCCTTTGACCCCCTTATTCGACATTAACACCGTCCATCTGACCACTAAACCTCAACCGACCTTAACCAACCTTTCAAACATTCTCCCTACCCGCTGGGGGAATTCATCCTTTATTCAAACCTCGACCAACTATTCAACCCAGTCTCTACCACATATCAATCACTCATTTTATCTTAAAACCCAACCAAGTATCCACCGACCCAACCCCCGACCAATTATTCGACTAGTCTCAACCAAACTTCAACCAAATATCAATCACCCTGACCTCTCGACCAAACATTCAACCAGTCTCGACCAATCAACAACCATATCAGTCAACTTCACATCCACCATCAACATCTAACCAAATTGGAAAGAGCCAAATGGGGCAAGTCCACTCCTAATTGACTCAGACCTTAACGCACTAGTATGGCCCAGGGAGTTATCAGACTTGGAGCCCCCCTTTCTACGTTGCATCTTCGACCATTCTTCTGCTAGTCGAGTACTCGTCTACTTGACACATAACTTGAGCTCGTCCCTTGAGCAATCCTCGTCCTCTTAACCCTCATCCCTTTCAACCCTATTCCCCTTTAACAAGTCCTCTACGACCCTTTTATGATGCATGGATGTTTTGTCCTAATAAAAGGGGCGTCCTTGAACTTCTACAGCCTTGTCCATGACTCTAAAAAAAAAAAATCAAAATCAAGATGTCAAAACATATCCATGGTCACAAAATCAAATCAATTCAAAAAGACAGACTGCTCCCTCGAAGGACAGTTGTACTATCATTGCTGTATTACTAGACTGATCCCTCGAAGGACAGCTAGGCCAACTTATCAAACATTATTAAGAAGAAATATAGACCACTCCCTCGAAGGATGGCTATGACTAAATCTTGCTACAAACAACACCTTTCTTAGAAGCTTTCCGCATTGATCAGCTTCGCAACATGACCACTACATCAAAAGACATCTCTATGTAGGCTTCCCGCATCGATCAGCCTGCACCAAAAAAAAAAAAAAAAAAAAAAAAAAAAAACGAGTCACAGACTTGGCTTGTAGTTGTCTCAGGGTCTCCTATAAAAGGGGCAAGGTTATTCCTACTCTTAAACTGGGTTACCCTATCCTCCTCCTATCACTTGCTTGAGGGACTTCGAGCTCACTTTAATGTCAAAGTGATTCGATTACCGTTCTAACACAGCACTGGTCAATGACGTAATGCATGAACGGGGCTTTTGTTCTAATAAACCCCTATCTATGCTTCTTTTCTGGTCCTTATCAATGAAAGAGCAATTTGCCTTTCATCTTTTCTCTTCGCTTTGGTCACATTTAACCACATCAATTAGCGACTCATCTCAAACCCAGCGATTTTCATCATTTTCAGCTGACATCACTCTAGACCATTTCACATAGTTTCTATGGACACCAGTACACATGGAAACTACCGACTAGACCCAATTTATGTTAAGCATAAACCAATACTTGCTGAAGCATAAATCGACTTCTATTCATTTTTAGCATATATCCATCGCGACTATGGAAACTTGCTAGGGATGAAAGACTCTCGACCAATTCTACAGAGTACACCATCTGTAGCATCATTTTATCTTCATCTTACCCTCATCATTTCAACACATGACCAATCTCATCATCGACCAATCTTCTCAATTTATCTGAACTACATTGGTCTGAGGCCCTATGACCAGGGCTATGTAGGCAGCACTCAGATAACACATCCTCTGAGGTTAGCTCGACCACCCCCGTTTGTTCGTCTCTTTAATGAACAAACCTTCTCTTCTGCGACCTTGACCTTGACCTTGACCAAGACCAATCCTTTTCTTTGACCAAGACCAATCATTTTCTTTGACCAAGACCAATCATTTTCTTTGACCAAGACCAATCAATCCCTCTGACCCTCCCTCCCTTTTAGGGAGAACTACATCGGCCTGAGGCCCCTACGACAGGGGCTATGTAGGTAGCACTCAGTTGACATGGGGTCTTCTGGGGTTAGCTCGGCCGCATCCTTTCATCCATCCATCCCCTTGACCAATGACCATCCTTCGACCTTCGACCACTTCCAAGACAATGTTGCCTTGGTTGTTTTTGCGTGTGTGCTACCTCACGGCTGGTTAGCAGAATTGTCCGTAGACTATTTTTGACCCTTCGCAAGTATAGGATCGCGAGCCAGTTGATCCCTACTACTTGTGGCTTTTTCGTGTTTCTGGGAGCACTTCCTGAGCCCTGGATACCTGGAACACGATGACCTTTTGGAGCTTCAGCTTAAATTGAGTGACCCGATCAGCAGACGACTAAATGCTGGGGCCCAGTTACTTCAATTTTGGCACTCCTTGACCCTCGACATGCGACAATTTGACCCGACCATCCCGTGACGTGGTATATGCGCAATCACGACTTTTGCCGCATTTTCACTCACTTTTCATCTTTTTCATCCACCTTTTGTCAAATCGACACTCGATCTTCAGTTCCCTTCTCTTGACTATCGCTTTGAGGGGGGAACACCTCATCCCTTTTCTGGGGCAACCAACTCCTATTTTTGTCTTGCAGTTCGTCTAGAACAACCAACAAGACAAAAAGGGGCAAATGTAGACACCGCAAACGTGTCTTCACCTTGGTCCTCCCCCTTGGCCTTAAATCCCTATCCTAACCCTTGACCTTGGCCCCCTTTCCACCCTACCCTTGCCACCTTGGATCCTCCCTTGAATCCCTCCACCTTCCCCCTAGCATTTATTAGGCCAAATCTCTTCATTATCTTCCCCCCACGCCCATTTTGGCATCCTCGTGACCGTTCTTCCCACACCCCCTCGCTCGGCAGCGTGCAAGAATGGGCAGAGGCTATTTTTAGCCTCTGCCCCCATTCTGTGACCGCTGACGTCGGTGACCCTTCGGCTGACGTCGGCGAAACTGCCGGCATCGACATCCTTCATTACCCCTTTCTGCATCCGTTGCAGCCCCCCTGGACCCTTGAGCTCGCAAACAGATCTCTCTTGGTGTTTTGGCATTCGTCTTGTCTCCATTTGGACCTCGTGCAACAACAGCAATAGGTGCAAAGGTTCTTCATCAGAGTTCTCTTCTTGCAGAATCCTCTGTGGCTTCAACAACAACTTCTTCAACTCTTCATTCAGCAAGCAAAAAGGTAAGCAAGTCTGTTAATTGATTATGTTCTTTAAGTTTTCAGTTATTTGCTATTCCTATTCCCTCCATCCTTCCCCCTGAGAGGCTGAAAAGCCTTCTCAGGACCTGTCCTCTGTCCATCCTCCTCTCACATTGTCCCACTCTTCATACCAATCCCAGACAACTCCCTCATCCCCCTTTTGCCAACAAAGACCCTGTACAGGGCAAGATCACTCCACAGTCCATTCAGACCCGTCCCCAAACTTTGTCTCAACCCTCTTAGCATCCCGGACCTGTCCACAGTCCAGAACACATCCCAGACCCGACCACAGGCTACTACCCCGACCGACGCCGGTCACTTCCCCGACCGACGTCGACAGGATAACCGACGACGACAGACCTATTAACCGACGCCGACAACATTTCTGACCTCGGCGACTGTCTTCAGCCCAACAACTCCTTCAGGTAACCATTTTGTCTTTTCTTTCCTTCCTAATTTCTTTGTCACTTCTGTATTCTGGCATTCTGTATTTTTCTTGATCTTTTATCTGTCTATTAACAGTGGGTTGACCTCCCTTAAGGAAGTTTTCACACTTTCGGGAACAAGCTCTTGCTTGGCAACCCACCGCCTATCCATCTAACATTTTCTTGTCCAAGTTTCCTTGTTTCTTGCAGGTGTCATTCCTCCACAGCCAAAGAGGAGTGCTCACAAGCGTCTGGATTACGGTGCGCAGTCTACATCCAGGTATTCCTTGCCTCATCCATCTTCTTTAGTTTCTTTATTCAATTTTTGAATGTAGAAAGCGAATTAGCTCAAGAAATATTCTAGCACGCCCGGTGGGACCCTTAAGGCCTTCTTGGGTTCCTTTCATTTTCTTTCATTTAGGTGCATTAGGTTCTTACCTTTTCGCCTCCTTCTTTTCTCAATGACATTATAAGCAGGAACTAAAAACGAATCCTTCTTTTCTTTCTTGCACATTCTAGACTAGTCTAAACATCATACTCTTGACCCTTTCTCAAAACTTGTCTTCATCACAACATCACATTTTGACTTGGGCATTAAAACGTATTGCACTTTCATTTCTGCTTGTGCTTGCATTAGTCCACATCTAGTAACTTAGACGCATATTGAATGAACCGTAGACACTTGATGTTACACTACCGGACCACATGCACTAAACGAACATAAAACTTACTTGAGGCAAGGCCCGACTGGGATTTCATCCCCCAGCGGATACCTTACCCATCCCGGTGACCCTACTTGGATTTCATCACCAAGGGGGAAGCCCACTCCATTCTCTGGCGGAGTCTAAACTCTAGGCGAGGTATATCTTGGCTAAGCGAGACCAGCTAACCACTGGAATCGTGAAGTGAGGGGAGCTTGCTCCTTAGCACCAGGCCACGTACTAGACCCTAACACAGATCTTTGAGCACCTAAAATGACACCCAAAACCATCTTTAGACTGCCTTCTTCTAGGACCCATTTTTCAGCCAATCTCTCCAAACATTCATCTAAGGCATAAGCCACAATTTCTAAGGTTAATTCCTAGGATTTATCGCTTAGGCTTGTCTGTCTCTCTCTATTTTCCTCTTCTCATCTGATTGTTTGAGTGTGTGAGGACACTTTCTTCTTTGTTTTTCCAAGAATCATCAAACCTTTTGGTTCTCTGGAAGACACAGTCACCGACATCGGTTATTCCACCGACGTCGGCCTTCCCCTGTCACCAGCATCGGTTCTGCTATCGACGTCGGCTTCATCTGTTACCAGCATCAGTTATCTGACCGACGACAGCCACATTTATTACCGACATTGGTTTTTAAACCGACGTCAGTCTCTGTCACTGTCCTTTTTCTTCAAAACTAGCAGCTTGAAACCTATCCCTTCTCTATCAAAAAACTCCATTCTGGTTTTTTGAGACTGCAAAAACATAGTTTCTGGAACCAGGACTCTCTTCTTAACCACTTTAGCCAACAGCCGCTCCCATCTATCCTGTCTCTAACCAGTCCTATCATGGAGTTCCACTCAGAGACTGAAAGAACTCCTACAGGACCGACCCCGACCCCGACTCAAATTCCCATCATCCCTGAAGGGGACCAAGATTTTGAGAGATTCTTGGACCTCAATACCGCAGCCCTCCAAAACTATCTCGCGAGAAACCCAACGCGAGACCTTTTGGGTGACGTGGCGACGACATCCACACCATTCGCCACCCAACCCTTTATGACTCAGCTTTTCACCTTAACTATTAACCCAACCATGGCCAATACGCAAAGTTTGGCCTCTCCGTCTATTTTTAGACCGACCTCCATCGGGGTTCCATTACCCCCTCAACTACCTGCAATTCAACCAAGTTCTACATCATATCAGAACTTGATTGCCTCGACCCCTCACACTCTTGCACCCACAAATGTAGGAGTGCCAACCTCTCTTTTTACCAGTGCCGCCATTTAACCACCTTTGGCGGTGCCCAGTCAACTTATACCTTCAACCTTCGTAACGCAACCACCTCTAGCCTCCACTTCCACCCCTGCGACTAGTCATCCGTACATTGTACAACCGACTATGTCGCACGCCTCCTCTAACCTCTTCCAAGTGCCTTACAACTTAGGGGGCGCTCAACCCGCCAATCCATCAGTAGATCTTATCAAGATGCTGATGGATAAAATGTCTAGTCTTGAGGCCTCCATTTCTGGTTCAAGCAATACTTTGTCATATGAACAAATTTGCAATGAGCCCATCCATCCTTCCGTCCCTATTCGACCATACCCTAACCATTGGGAGCTTCCTAAATTCACTCACTTTCAGAGTAAGGAAGACCCACAACAACATCTATGGGCATTTAGACATGCCTGTTATCTTATTGCCCACGACGATGCGTTACTTCTACGCACGTTCCCTATGTCCCTTTCTGGCCCTGCCCTTGATTGGTATAGTTCTCTTGCCAGACACTCTATCTTTTCATTCATCCAACTCGCCCAATTATTTCTTGACCATTTCTCAATCAACACCACCAAACAAGTCTCAATCACAGACCTTTATTCCATCAGGTAATTTGACGATGAATCTGTAGTCGATTTTGTCGCTCGTTGGAGAGGTCTGATTAACCAGCTCTCCTTCTCTTTGCCTCAACCCAAGCTCATCAAGCTCTTCTCTCGAGCATGTGCCAGACACATCTCTTCTACCTTGCAGATTCAGACATTCCACAATTTTGATGAAGCTTTCATCATGGCTCGAAAGCTTGAACTCCGTGCCCTTGAAGAAGACAAGGTCAAATTGCGTAATACCAACGCAAAATCTAATGGCCATTCTTCTTCCAGACCTTCTTCTTCTGCCAATTCCAAATCTACAGGAGTGGCCCATACTGTGGTCGTTAGATCACCATCCTCAATAACAACGAATTACTCTCAACCTTCGACATCTTCCAGCATCACCAAACAATTCCAACAACGGTACATTCAGTGTTCTTACACTCCACTTGGAGAACCATACGCTTCTATTTTGGAAAAACTTCTCAAGCAGGGGGTCCTCAATCTCCCTCCAATCCGACCACCTCAATTTGACCCTTCAAAGGCCATCCCTACATGGTATAGGGAGGCTGACTTCTGTCCCTTTCATCGCGTCCAAGGCCATGACATCGACAACTGCCGAACTTTCAAAAACATCGTCCAAGACATGATCGACAAGGGGGATCTTATTTTAGATAACCCAAACACCCCACCTAATCAACATATTGACATCTTCAAACAACCATTTCCGAATCATTCGCCTACTCAAAACAATGTCCAGACTTCGACCAATGACCCTCAAGACCATGACATTCACACGATTAGCACTATCTTGCCTCTTGTCCTTGACCAACCTCTTCCATTAAAGGATGAGGAACCTCCTTCTCCTACTAGTCCTCCATCTACCTCTCTTGTATCGGAAGACGCTTTGACCACATCAACGCCATTAAGCCCACCTTCATCCAAAGACCCTACCTTACCTACTCCTCAACTACAAGTAGAAGGCACGATCATCCATGCCCTCTGCCCACTTGAGGAGCCAGACTCTCTTATTTCTTCTCCACCAAGAGAAGAACCAGTCTCTCCACCCGTTTCAATCAATGAAGACCCAGTCGCGGTTTCCTCTTGTTCTTTGCCTGAGATTGTTACATCTCACTCACCTTCGTCCACATCCAAACCCAAACCCACATCTAACCTCGCCTTGCACAATGGTGGCCCTCGACCCAAACACACGAAAGCTACTAGACCACACCAGAGAACTCCTCCCCCACCTTCGTCATTACCTTCAATCTTGGGCCCGCATCCGTCCACTTTAATAGGAGTGCTTCCCACTCCCATCCTTCACAGAGGCACATCACCTCCATTACTTCCTCATCCCATCAGACATACATCTCATCCAAACTCTCGACCTATGCCTCTTTCACCTCTCAAACCAACGTCACCGACCCTCACTGCAATAAAGCATCCAGACCCATTAGCAGGTTCATATGTCTTGCTCTTACGACACTTGTTGCAGTCATCTCGTATCGACCTCCTGCCTCTTAGACAATATCAATCTCTTGAACCTAAACCACCATGGTTTGATGACACTCGCATTTGTGCGTATCATCGCACGCCTGGGCATGACACGGAGCATTGTCATGCCCTCAAGGTCGCCATTCGCCAATGTCTTGGGAATGACACCCTTCTTCTCAACCACGTTATCAACAAACCCTCAACACCACCCCACTCATCAACTCTCGGATTAAGACCATCTTGGTTCGACAACTCCACATTCTGCCATTATCATCACACTTCGGGACATGACACTGAGCGTTGTTGCGCTCTTAAAGCTGTCATTCGTCAGCACCAGAAAAAGGATTCCCTTCTCATCAAGGGTCCTCTTGACCACCTTTTTGACAAAACATCAACCTCGACTCATGCCTCTCCAACCTCATCACCTAAATCGGGATCTCCACGCCAGACTGTGGTCCCTTTGCCGCCTTTGACCCCCTTATTCGACATTAACACCGTCCAACTGACCACTAAACCTCAACCGACCTTAACCAACCTTTCAAACATTCTCCCTACCCACTGGGGGATTTCATCCTTTATTCAAACCTCGACCAACTGTTCAACCCAGTCTCTACCACATATCAATTAGTCATTTTATCTTAAAACCCGACCAAGTATCCACCGACCCAACCCCCGACCAATTATTCGACTAGTCTCAACCAAACTTCAACCAAATATCAATCACCCTGACCTCTCGACCAAACATTCAACCAGTCTCGACCAATCAACAACCATATCAGTCAACTTCACATCCACCATCAACATCTGACCAAACTGGAAAGAGCCAAATGGGGTAAGTCCGCTCCTAATTGACTCAGACCTTAACGCACTAGCATGGCCCAGGGAGTTATCAGACTTGGAGCCCCCCTTTCTACGTTGCATCTTCGACCATTCTTCTGCTAGTCGAGTACTCGTCTACTTGACACGTAACTTGAGCTCATCCCTTGAGTAATCCTCGTCCTCTTAACCCTCATCCCTTTCAACCCTATTCCCCTTTAACAAGTCCTCTACGACCCTTTTATGATGCATGGATGCTTTGTCCTAATAAAAGGGGCGTCCTTGAACTTCTACAGCCTTGTCCATGACTCTAAAAAAAAAATCAAAATCAAGATGTCAAAACATATCCATGGTCACAAAATCAAATCAATTCAAAAAGACAGACTGCTCCCTCGAAGGACAGCTGTACTATCATTGCTGTATTACTAGACTGATCCCTCGAAGGATAGCTAGGCCAACTTATCAAACATTATTAAGCAGAAATATAGACCACTCCCTCGAAGGATGGCTATGACTAAATCTTGCTACAAATAGCACCTTTCTTAGAAGCTTCCCGCATTGATCAGCTTCACAACATGACCACTACATCAAAAGACATCTCTATGTAGGCTTCCCGCATCGATCAGCCTGCACCAAAAAAAAAAAAAAAAAAAAAAAAAAAAAAAACGAGTCACAGACTTGGCTTGTAGTTGTCTCAGGGTCTCCTATAAAAGGGGCAAGGTTATTCCTACTCTTAAACTGGGTTACCCTATCCTCCTCCTATCACCTGCTCAAGGGACTTCGAGCTCACTTTAATGTCAAAGTGATTCGATTACCGTTCTAACACAGCACTGGTCAACGACGTAATGCATGAACGGGGCTTTTGTTCTAATAAACCCCTATCTATGCTTCCTTTCTGGTCCTTGTCAATGAAAGAGCAATTTGCCTTTCATCTTTTCTCTTCGCTTTGGTCACATTTAACCACATCAATTAGCGACTCATCTCAAACCCAGCCATTTTCATCATTTTCAGCTGACATCACTCTAGACCATTTCACATAGTTTCTATGGACACCAGTACACATGGAAACTACCGACTAGACCCAATTTATGTTAAGCATAAACCAATACTTGCTGAAGCATAAATCGACTTCTATTCATTTTTAGCATATATCCATCGCGACTATGGAAACTTGCTAGGGATGAAAGACTCTCGACCAATTCTACAGAGTACACCATCTGTAGCATCATTTTATCTTCATCTTACGCTCGTCATTTCAACACATGACCAATCTCATCATCGACCAATCTTCTCAATTTGTCTGAACTACATTGGTCTGAGGCCCTATGACCAGGGCTATGTAGGCAGCACTCAGATAACACATCCTCTGAGGTTAGCTCGACCACCCCCATTTGTTCATCTCTTTGATGAACAAACCTTCTCTTCTACGACCTTGACCTTGACCTTGACCAAGACCAATCCTTTTCTTTGACCAAGACCAATCATTTTATTTGACCAAGACCAATCATTTTCTTTGACCAAGACCAATCAATCCCTCTGACCCTCCCTCCCTTTTAGGGAGAACTACATCGGCCTGAGGCCCCTACGACAGGGGCTATCTAGGCAGCACTCAGTTGACATGGGGTCTTCTGGGCTTAGCTCGGCCGCATCCTTTCATCCATCCATCCCCTTGACCAATGACCATCCTTCGACCTTCGAACACTTCCAAGACAATGTTGCCTTGGTTGTTTTTGTGTGTGTGCTACCTCACGGCTGGTTAGCAAAATTGTCCGCAGACTATTTTTGACCCTTCTCAAGTATAGGATCGCGAGCCAATTGATCCCTACTACTTGTGGCTTTTTCGTGTTTTTGGGAGCACTTCCTGAGCCCTGGATACCTAGAACACGACGACCTTTTGGAGCTTCAGCTTAAATTGAGTGACCCGATCAGCAAATGACTAAATGCTGGGGCCCGATTACTTCAATTTTGGCACTCCTTGACCCTCGACATGCAACAATTTGACCCGACCATCCCGTGACGTGGTATACGCGCAATCACGACTTTTGCCACGTTTTCACTCACTTTTCATCTTTCTCATCCACCTTTTGTCAAATCGACACTCAATCTTCGGTTCCCTTCTCTCGACTATCGCTTTGAGGGGGGAACACCTCATCCCTTTTCTGGGGCAACCAACTCCTATTTTTGTCTTACAGTTCGTCTAGAACAACCAACAAGACAAAAAGGGGCAAATGTAGACACCACAAACGTGTCTGCACCTTGGTCCTCCCCCTTGGCCTTAAATCCCTATCCTAACCCTTGACCTTGGCCCCCTTTCCACCCTACCCTTGCCACCTTGGATCCTCCCTTGAATCCCTCCACCTTTCCCCTAGCATTTATTAGGCCAAATCTCTTCATTATCTTCCCCCCATGCCCATTTTGGCATCCTCGTGACCGTTCTTCCCACACCCCCTCGCTCGGTGGCGTGCAAGAATGGGCAG
This sequence comes from Torreya grandis, assembly GCA_037957365.1. Lineage (NCBI taxonomy): Eukaryota > Viridiplantae > Streptophyta > Pinopsida > Cupressales > Taxaceae > Torreya > Torreya grandis. The sequence goes on along the minus strand of JARHVA010005508.1, from coordinate 633,639 downwards.
AGGCTATTTTTAGCCTCTGTCCCCATTCTGCGACCGCCGATGTCGGCGACCCTTCGGCCGACATCGGCAAAACTGCCGGCGTCGGCATCCTTCATTACTCCTTTCTGCATCCGTTGCAGCCCCCTTGGACCCTTGAGCTCACAAACAGATCTCTCTTGGTGTTTTGGCATTCGTCTTGTCTCCGTTTGGACCTCGTGCAACAATAGCAACAGGTGCAAAGGTTCTTCATCAGAGTTCTCTTCTTGCAGAATCCTCTGTGGCTTCAACAACAGCTTCTTCAACTCTTCATTCAGCAAGCAAAAAGGTAAGCAAGTCTGTTAATTGATTCTGTTCTTTAAGTTTTCAGTTATCTGCTATTCCTATTCCCTCCATCCTTCCCCCTGAGAGGCTGAAAAGCCTTCTCAGGACCTGTCCTCTGTCCATCCTCCTCTCACATTGTCCCACTCTTCATCCCAATCCCAGACAACTCCCTCATCCCCCTTTTGCCAACAAAGACCCTGTACAGGGCAAGATCACTCCACAGTCCATTCAGACCCGTCCCCAAACTCTGTCTCGACCCTCTTAGCATCTCAGACCTGTCCACAGTCCAGAACACATCCTAGACCCGACCACAGGCCATTACCCCGACCGACGCCGGTCACTTCCCAAACCGACGTCGGCAGGATAGCTGACGTCGGTAGATCAGATTAACCGACGACGGCGACATTTCCGACCTCGGTGACTGTCTTCAGCCCAACAACTCCTTCAGGTAACCATTTTGTCTTTTCTTTCCTTCCTAATTTCTTTGTCACTTCTGTATTCTAGCATTCTGTATTTTTCTTGATCTTTTATCTGTCTGTTAACAGTGGGTTGACCTCCCTTAAGGAATTTTTCACACTTTTGGGAACAAGCTCTTGCTTGGCAACCCACCGCCTATCCATCTAACATTTTCTTGTCCAAGTTTCCTTGTTTCTTGCAGGTGTCATTCCTCCACAGCCAAAGAGGAGTGCTCACAAGCGTCTGGATTATGGTGCACAGTCTACATCCAGGTATTCCTTGCCTCGTCCATCTTCTTTAGTTTCTTTATTCATCTTTTGAATGTAGAAAGCGAATTAGCTCAAGAAACAATTGGGGCAGCTATTGCTTCATTTTCATCTCCTATCACTTTACCCATTTCATCAACCATTAGTTTCCCTACCACCTTAATTTATGCATTCATAGATCATAATTCCACACTTCCAAAGGTTATCCTTTTTTAGCTACCTATGCCTACCTCCCCACTTGTGTCACTTCCAACTCTAACACATTGGGTATTCATATCCATTTACACTACACCCATTTCATCTATTTCTATAATAAACCAAACCCCCACTAAGGAGGCAGAGATAAATGAAATCATTCATATAAATATGGCTAATCAACCCATAAATGGGGAAGAGATTACCAAAACATCAGTTAAGGATTGAATGGCCATATCAGTGATAAATACAATAATCATCATAATAACCACCAATGTAGTAACTTCAGTTCTAGATTCATAACTGACAGTGCCAATTTCATAAGATGCCACTCTAAGTTGGCTAGTCCAATGACTAGGGAAGAAGTGTAAATAAATTGTCTCTTAACACACTAGATTTTGGCCTTATAGAGGCATCAAATAAATCAATGGAAAGACCTAGAACCATATATAAGATACTATATGATTCAATAGGGGAGAAATATGTATAAATTATAGTCCCCCACTAGATAAACAAAAAGAATATCTCATGGTGGGGGATTACCAAATATCTAAAGTGCACCTAGGTCATCCTAAAAGAAAGGGATTGAAACATGATGTTCAATCAATTATTAGCTCTCTTTTTTAGAAGATAGATAGTGACAAGGTCATAAAAGAAGAATTGAAGAATAACGTTAAAAATTGACAACTGCACTGAAGAAATTCATTGAACTTATAGCCCAACCAACCCAATCTCTTACTCAATTCCCCAATAAGGAAACACTTGAAGTAGTAACAAATATTGGTAGTATGGGAAGGGTTATGAAAGACTAGGTTGAGGAACTTATCACAAAGGGAAATAGAGTAAATTAGCTATCAATAGATTGTTACAAAACATGGAAAGATGATCAAGCATCTTTGAAGGCATGAATGAGAAAATATGAGAAGAGATTGAAAGGTTGAACCTATTTTTCCAAAAATTGCAAGATCTTGACCTGATTGAAATTGATACCCTCATTACAAAGAAAATGTTGAAAATGATGTAAAGCACGAGGAACTAAATAGGACAGCTAATTTTAGAAATAATAATACTCACTAAGAATATTAATAAGGCTAAGGCTACATATGATAAGGCCAAATATATGATTTATGACATTAATGATTTGCTTAATAAATTTTCATGTGAAGAAAAAAATTATCAAGATTGAATCCTCTTAGTACAAGAGGTTCAAGACAAGTTCAAAGGAGTGGTCAAGAAAGAATCAACATGGGACATGACATTCAACTTGAGTTCCATCCACTGATTCATCAGGTATCATAATACACTAGATCAGAGGGGGAAAGACACTCAAGTATATAGGCTACATCTAGAGAACTCTATAATACAATGGTTGAATGTGAGATAAACAACCTATATTCACTTGGTCCTGATGAAGATCATATCCTAGAGATATTCAAAATCTTTGATGCCTACATTAAGAAGACACAGGCAAAGAAGGACAAGGAATCTTTAGAGGTTACGATTATAGATTAATTTTTTTCATTAAAATATGTTTTGTGTATTACATTTATTTAATGTAAGACACATTGTAAAGTTGTAGGTTGCAAATTTCAACTATCATTTTGGCATCTCTTTTTTATAAAGAGATACTTGTATTTTTCAATTATCTTTTTGGTAGGTTAAAATTTGTAAAAATGAAACTTGTAAATTGTACTTTTCTTTTTGACAAAGTCTAAGTTGCTTAACTTTCAAAAACTCATGTTGTAAATTGTATTTCTAGTTTTGTCAAATTTGGATGACTTAAAAAGTTGTAAAAGTCTCCACTGAAAAATACAAGATAGGTTTTATAATTTATAACCTAAATATATAAAATATTTCAAATTTTCTAAGTGTTATTTCATTTTTTGGCACCTCATTCCTTGAAAAAGATAATAGAAACCAAACTGAAGACAAGGAGGATGTTGCATGAAGATTCGATAGGATTTCTCCCCACCTACAACACTTGTTGAAGTGCCCAATAGTTTCATATATTTTATTCTTACCATTTACCTTACCAAAGATGCCATTCTAAATTGAAGATCATGCCCTTTGCATGAGTTTTCCTATTTTTTCTTATTCTTTAACTAGGTGTTGGCTTTCGATAATTACCTCTCTTTCAAAAGAGTATTTTGTATAATATATGGATACCATAGCATAACCCATGGATCTTTTTTCTATTATAGAAATTATTTTTCACTTTGAATAATTGATCTACATGTTGTAACTTGGAGAATGATAATAGATTAAAGTTTTGCCTTCCTTGTCTATGTTATCTTTGTGAATGCAAGGTTATTTGTCAAAATTTTGAATACTTTCATTCTTATTTCAGTCACAAAATTTCATTTGTGGTATTATTTTTCCCTTTTTAGAAGTTGTTTGATTAAAAGAATGAATATTGTTCTTTATATGATAAATGCCCAATATTACCTTTGGTTTCATATTTTCATAAGTTTGTCCTCCAATATACTTTAGTATATTTATTAATATTTTGTGTTTATCCAAATAAAGAATTAATATCCACTATAATTATTTGGTGCAATCACCATTTCTAGTTTTGAAAAATTCATTTCTAAAACTCTTTTCCTCAGAGTTCAAACCCTAGTTAGGAGCAAGATCATTAATAAGCAATATTTTTACATGAATTGATAATATATCAATTGCACTAAACTACTTAGTGAAAATAATCTAGACTTCTCCAGAGGTTTACCTCAAGGTCCCATATCTTGGAGGTGATCCCATTATATCATTAGATTTCTCACATTTTGTAACACATACTGAACATCATACTACTACACAAATATGAGTGCAAAATTTATGTGATAATATTTTTTTGCATAATCGATGGGACCCAAAGATCATTATTAAGAGATTGGTTCTATTCTAAGTAAGCATTGTAAAATCCTCATACATATTTCAAAAATCATTTGGTGAATCCACTAGTTCATGGATTCATTAAATCCAAGTTCATGTATGCCAAAGATACAAACAAGATCATCTACTAAAGGTAAGAAAGTTAACTTGCAATAATTGTCATTTCCATATAAAAAGAAATCAAGATCAGTTTTACCTTATACTAGAGTATATCCTATAAATATATTTTCATCTCCTATAAATACCTACAGTAGCTTCATACCTTTTATTATGGCCTTGAGAAATAAAAATTTTGTAACCTTCAATGGAGGCAGCCTACTTTAGTTGGCCTATTATGATGATATGCCCACATCGACTCTAAAAAGCCTTCTGTATTTTACTAGTGAAACTTCCACCACTCCCATGGAACATATATAAGACATTACTATTTTTTTATTTCATAATATATTACAATAAAATGTTTCAATCAAACTTCTTATCTCCTCATTTAAGGGTATTGTGTTACAATGGTACATAGGTTTGCTTCCTAATTCCATACATGTTTGGGATGACTTAGGTACTGTACTATGCATACAATTTGAAGATAAGAGTGACTACCTCTCCCTAGTTGAATAGCTAAATGCTATTCATCGGTATCCTTATGAGCTCATGAGTGATTTTAATTTTTGATTTTAAAAGACATGGAATAGAATTTACATGTTGGTCAAGCCAACCACAAACAATGATATTCTATATCACTTGAGATATTTAAATAGTGATATATTTATCATGATTCAGTTAATGGGTATTAACAAACTCCCTAATTCCTATGAAATTGAAATAAAAGTACAAAATTTCCTAATTCAATCTAGAAAATTTTCCCTATGGCCTCCAATGCCTCTATTTCTGAAAGTGTTTCTTATGCAAACTATTGTTTCCCTAATTCCCACATAGTCAAGGCAACATCTTTAACTCCTAATCCTACTCCTACTGATGATTTATATGAGGTTAAGTCATTACTTAAAATATTTGGCAATGATTTGGTGGAAATCAAAAGGTGATAATCCTAGAACTGTAGGCCTTATTAGAAATCTAACCAAACATACCAACCCTATAGGCAATCATACCATGACAATTCATAGATACAAAGTCAAAATATATAAATAAAACCTCTAAACATCTATGATCTACCTACACCAGGTACTTCTAAAGCTATTATACCTATTCAAAATAACTTGTCTTAGGAGTATGAGTGGTGTTACCCTTATTCTCAACCACATAATCAGAATGCTTGTACTAATAATGTCATCAATCAATCCTTGATGGTGAAAATAATAAAAAACACTCAAGGGTAGCAAGAAGAAGCCACTTTCTAGAAGTAAGATGCACCAGAGTCTACTCAGAATGAATCTACCCTTTTGAATTGGCAAGAGAAGGATTTTTGTGGTGTAAATTAGGAGGAAGCACTAATCAAAGGTGGTCGTTTAGTGGAAGAAAATACATTCTCTAAGAATAGGCCAATCAAATTTGATCAACCCCTGAGGTTTGAATAAGATACAACTTATAAATTTGTATAAGAGTCTACAAAATACAACACATTCTAGAGGCCACCCAATGTGCCAATGGGCTAGTCAAAGTCAAAATCACTAACCCCAAATCTTGTGAAAGAGTATATAGAACCTAAAAAATAACCAATGAAGATTAGTAACATTCCTTTTAGTATTATTAAACAAATGAATTAAAATAATTTAAATTTTACCATGTGGGAATAACTATATATTCTAGCACAAAGGGACTTGCTACAAGAAGCATTGAAAAACTTCTAAATAACAAATAAAGTTTTGGCTAAGGGACCCAATAGTGAAGTTAATTTATGTCAACCATAAATTGACACCAAATAAAGAAAAAATATTAATCCTCCCCTTTTTATCTTTCACTCATAGTTGGTAAAAAAAACATCCATAATTGTATGGTGGACTTAGGGGATATCAGTTCTATTATGCCCAAGAAAATAGCTAATACTTTTAGTATTAAGTATACCCCTGTCACAAAAGGTGTGGTTCAGTTAGATGGGACTGTTATCCAAATTTTTGGGACTGTATAAGGTTTAAACCTTACCATCCATGTATTTCCAAGCTTGTCAATTTCTCAATAAATCTTAGTTATTGATTTACCCCGCTATTTTTCTATTTGACTTTATGGAAACTTTACTACTAAAATGGGAGCGTGTCTATCTACTGACTAGTCCCACATGTTGGTTAGGATGAGATATAGAATGAGAGTGATGATAATATCTAATCCAATTGATAAATACCATATTGATCCATACACTTATATCCCTATGGATATGAATTGCACATTACAAGAACATGAAGAAGAACTTGATCATAAGGTTGAAACACCTATGGAAGAAATTATAAACACTCATCTAGATGAATGGATATCATCTCTCCAATTTAATCCTTATGAATATGTAAAATAAACTAGTTTGGGTACATATTTCATCCATGAAAATGATGTAATCATTCCCAATCTTGTAAAACCAACTGAAGATCTCTAAGGAATGTGGAAACTATTATTTGATAGCTCAAGAAGCAAGAATGGTGCAAGTGCAGGTATTGTTTTAATCTCTCAAAAAAAATAAAGTTATTTTTATTCTTTCAAACTTTAATTCAAATACACTAATAATGTATTTGAATATGAATCTTTAATTTGAGCTCTCTATCTAGCCAAAGAAATAAGGATATAGTCACTACAAATATTTTGTGACAATGAATTGATTGTTCACCAAGTAAGATCCAAAAGCATAACCAAGAATAACATGATAAGATCTTACAAACATAAGGTTTAGGACCTATTATAAGACATTACCACTTTAAACATTCAAGTGGTACTAAGAGCAGAGAATAAGGATGTTGATCATATGGCCTCAGTAGGCTCCTAATATGAAATACATAGAGAAATACAAAAGAAAAACAACCAGCATGTAAAGTTGATAGTAAGGCCATCCATGCCTAATAATGCAACCAATTGGAAAGTCTTTGATAGTGATCATCAAATTTTTAGATTTCTAAAGGATGAATTTGAACTCTCTGATAAAAACTAGTTAAGACTCCAAGATCAATATATAGATCAAATCATTTAGTTAAAAAAAAACAAATTACCCATGGGCATTTCAATTTTGGATAGTATCTTCAAATTTGATGATCAAATAAAAGGTGAAAAGAAAAATATCATGTTTATTGAAGAAGATAATGAAATAGTAGTCATTTAATAAGGTAAAACATTGAGGATTGAAAAGGTATGTAGTGTTTCCAAAAAGTAAGATTTTATTGAGTTGTGTCAATAATTTGATGATAATTTCGCTTAGAGTTATAACAATCTAATGGGGTTTTACCTTAGATTATCCCAACACACAATATATCTTAACCCAAATACCAAGCATATTAGATAGAAATAGAGACCAATCAATCCAAAAATAAAACCCTTTATGAAGAGTGAGTCCAAACTGATAGAGGCTAATATCATTTTCCCTATTAAACACTCATCCTGGGTTGTTGACTTGGTCCCTATAAGCAAAAATAATAGTGAAATCAGTTTTTTTGTTGATTTTAGGGATGTAAACAAAATTTTCTTGAAGGATCATTATCCCCTTCAACCCATGGAGTAAATTATTCAAATTATATTAGAATCTTAAAGATTTTTCCTTTTAAATAGTTATTCTAGATATAACCAAATCCTAGGATAGGAATTAGACTAGTTCAAGATTAATTTTAGTATAAAATGGGGCATGTATGATTATAAAAAGCTGTTATTTTGGTCTAACTAATGCTGGTGCTACATTCCAAAGAGCCATGGATATGGCTTTAAAAGGTCTGATAAATGAGATGATCTTGGTATAGCTAGATGACAAAACTATTTATTCAAAACATGTTGATGCATAGCTGGATCACCTTAGAAAATGTTTTTAAAGGTGTAGATAGTTTGGAGTTTCCCTCAATCCAAAAAAGTGTGTTTTCATAATTCATTAAGGGAAACTACTAGGACACATTGTTTCAAAAGATGGTCTTAGAATAGAACTAGAGAGAGTATGTGTTATATCTTCACTAGAACTTCTAAACCATAAAAAGGGATTACAAAGTTTCTAAGGAAAGATCACATTTGTAAGAAGATTTGTTCCAAATGTTTCCTCCATGGCCAAACCCCTTACTCTCATGATTATTATGGGTGTCAATTTTAGCTAGATGTAATTAGGAAAAGAAATTTTAGAGCCATCAAGTAGGATATTTCTCATTATCCTACCCTATTCAACCCCAATAATGAGAATGATTTCATTATATATGATTTTGGAGGGGAAGGTAGCATATCAGAAATTCTAACCCAATAGAATAAATAATAGTTAGAGTAGCTAATATCTTTCTTCAATTAATCCTTGAAAGATTATGAGGAAAAGTATATTTTTGTGGAGAAGCAAGTATATGATGTAATAAAATATCTCAAAAAATTTAGTCATATGCTCTCCAATAATAAAATTCACTTGATGGTAAGTCACCAAAGTGTCCAAGATTTCTTGTTGAGCCAAGAAATAAATGAACAAAGAGCATGTCAAATCACAAAAGTCAAGGAATATGGTGTGAACATCAAAACTACAAAGATCGTAAGAGGAAATGGCTTATGTGAATAGTTGGATTATGATATAAATACTATTGAGGAAGTATCTAATGTAGTATATTCTCAAAATACATCCCAACTAGCCACTCCACCTCTATTTAATAGTTAGATCCATGACATGACCATTTTTCTATAGACTGATGAGTATCCAAATGATTTCCAATAGTCTTAAAAAAGGTATTTTAGATTCAAATGTATTCCTCATGTTATTATTGATGGAGTATTATTTATGAAAGATATGAATGGGTTCATTTTTAAGTGTATCGAACACTATCAAATCCCTAATGTGCTTGAGGAGTTTCTTGATGGTACATCAGGTAAATATTTTTCTACAAGAACAACTGCCATTAAAATAATGAGAGGGGGATATTATTGGCATGACATATTCAAAGATACTTATAAATGGGTAAGGAAATATGAGGAGTGTGCTTACTTTATAGGCAAGCAAAGATTAGCATCTCTTCCTCTCAAATCAATCCAAGTTGACCAACCATTTGTCCAATGGGGATTGGATTTCATTGGAATGATAAATCCATCATTAAGTGTAGGCCACAAATGAATCCTTATATCAATTTATTATTTCAATATATGGACTAAATTAGTTACACTAAAAGATGCCATAGGGGCATCTATGCTAAAATTCATGGATGGCATTGTCATGAGGTTTGGTGTTCCTTACACTATTATCTCAAACAATGCCAAAGATTTTATGGGTACTCAAGTGAAATAATGGGATGTAAGACATAATGTATACTTTAGTACTTCATCCAATTATTACCTATAGGGTAATGGCTTGGATGTGTCTACCTAAAAAATATCATAAGAATTATCAAAAGAATAATGGAAGACAACCAAAGGACATGGCATACGAAGTTAAAACTAGCACTTTGAGCTGAAAAGATCACTCTCAAGAGAGCCATTGGTAATTATCCATTCATGTTTTTATATGGAAGGGAAGTTATAGTTACACTATCAATTGAGTTACCATCTCTAGAAATCAGTCATCAGTTTGAGTTGATTGGCAATGATGAAATGATAATATGATTGGTAGAACTCATGGAGCTAGAAGAACTCAAGAACTAAGTAATGAAAGTTTTCGAATCAAATTAGGGTCAAACAAAGGGAAATTTTGATAAACCATCATCCGATAAGAGCTTCAACAAAGGAGACATGGTTTTGAAATGGAACTTTCAAAGAGCTAAACTAGGAAAGCATATAAAGTTTGATGAAATATGGAATGGTCCATACACCATAACTTAGTGTAAAGGAGCAAATGGATTCTAGTTATCCAGGCCTAATAGATCAGAATTACCCATCCTAGTTAATGGGATATACCTCAAATATTGCTTTTAAGGTTAGAATTCTTTCTAAAAATAATCCAATAGATCAGAACTACCTATCCCAGTTAATGGGATATACCTCAAATCTTGCTTTTAAGGTTATAATTATTTCTAAAAAGAGCTATATATTAGATTTATTTGGTTTCTCTAAATAAGTGCTTTCACATAGGTTAAATCATTAGGATTTTTTATTCCCTTAGTTTTTTTCTATTATATTTTTCCCTATTTCATACTTGTTTAGGCAAAATCCAAATTTTGTTCTTCTCTAATTAAAAGTGTGTTAAGCTTAAAATAACTTCATGTCCAATGAACTAGAATCCTACTGAAAGAAACTGATTAGCAAGAAATCACTGCAAAAAGGTCACCAAAATGTTGATATTTTTACCCAAAAAAAATCAAAACATCTAGTACCCTAAAGAATACCCATTATTTTTTGATAAAAAGGCTTTAAAGTAACCCATGATACAATTTTCTCAAGCCCAATAGAAAATGGATATTTGTGTGCATTTTACAAATTAAAAACTTACAAATTGCATCTCAACTTTTGCTTCTTGATTTACACATAACTAGCAAAAATTAGAGATTTGTATGCAATTTAAAACCTAAAAAATTGTCAATTGCATCCCAACCTTTGCTTCCCGCTCACCCCACAACCTATGAAAACTATAACTCTGGTCATAATTTGTAAACTTATAAGTTATAAATTACAAATGAAGTCTTACCTTCTACTAATCACATTCCTAATAAAAATTGGATATTCAAATGTAATTTTCAACTTACAAACTTGAAAATTGCAATTGAACCTTTGTTTCTTGTTCATCCAACTCCCATCAAAAACCAAAACTATAATTCCAATTTACAACTTGCAATGTTTCAAATTGTGACTCAAGTCTTGATTTTAATCAACTACTATTCTTGTGGAAACCAAACTTTGAATGAAATTTTCAAATGATAAAGTTTCAAATTATACCTCAAGTTCCACTTTCCCACTTTAAAAAGCACCAAGTCTCCTAGTGGAAAGTGAATCTCAAAGTACAAAATGCAATTTTGTAAAATTGTAAAATTACTTCACAAATCAAAAACTTTAAAATTCCCACCATATATCCCAACCATTGACCTAGAAGGCATTAATTGTAGGGTTATATTAATAAAATTAGGGTTTTACAAAGTCATTGTTAAATTTGTAAATTGTAAAATTGGATCTCTATGCCATGACTTGCCGACATCAAGAAACATAAAATAATTATTTGCTAATGTAGTCCCAAAACATAACCATCATTACCATCCTATGAAAATGGTATTCCTCTATTCTCTCTACATTTTTTCACAATAAGCATTGTTATCCTTCTATAAAAAGCTTAGTTTTTACATTTTCATGAAAAAACTAGGTTTTGCTTTCATTATGCTCGCATTTCTTTGAATTTTCCTTATTTAAATTTTAAAAGGCTACTTAAAATGAATTTCCAATCATTTCAAAACCTTAAAAATCACCTAGGGTTTAAGAAAATCATTATTATTTGGAATATTCTTTTAATATTCTATAACCAGACCTTGCAAAGAATCCCAATGTAGTAACCATCCCCCAACCCCATGGGAATCTCTACTGCAAAACCAACTCCAAATCCTCATCAAGGATTTCACCTGCCATAGTAAGCCTTAAGCCTAACAAAAGTTTTATCAAACCTTATAAGTGAATTTTTCAAGTCTAAAAATTGTTGGACTTTTTACTTGCAAAATCAACTCTAAAACTTGATGAAATTTTCACCTATATTTTCAACTCTAAAACCCATCGAACATTCAATCTACATTTACAACATTAAAACCCATCAGATTTGTAGTTGGATTTTTGACATCATTTTTCCTAGAACCTATGTTTGGAAAAGAAATGAAGTTCAAATAAAAGGGCTTGGTATCCCAAATATCTTATACTCTAACACAAATCAAATTATAGACACAAATGTAGGTCACATATACCTAGCTAATTTTTTGACAAAGGCAAATGCTAAATTAAAAAATGATTGGATTCAAAGCTTTTAAGACTATGGATTGCCTTAAGAAATAGCCTTCCCATTATTAGTATAGATCCTTGAGCTTATGCTCACATTAGCAAACCAGTATGATGTAAAAAATAGAGTAGTAAATGATAAGGCAAAAAATATTCTGAACTTGGACCCTGACTTCATCAACATAGTGTTCCTGATTCTAGAGTATGAAAGTGATCTTGATATAACCCTTGACTCATCCAAAAAAATTTATCAAGATAATAACACTTTATGTCTAAGGATCCTTAATAAATAATGGATAAAAGTATCTAGGCCCACATATACAATATTCATTAAAACCCTAACAAGAATAGAGTTTAAATAGGAAGTGGGTGACATAATCATACTCTTTTATAGAGTTAACAGTAACCTAGATGCCAAGAAATTTTATGATTAGATGTACCAATACATCTAGGTGATCCACCAATATTAGTAGTATCATCTACAAGGCCCACCTGATAAGTGACTCCATCCATAAATAATTGATGAAAGTCTAAAATATAGGTAAGTTTTACATGACTTCATATTTAGTCTACATATTAGTAAAGGGAAGGGATTTTTTAGGGTTGAACATGGTATCTAATCAAGTCAACAAGGTTTTTAATTATTACCCTAACCTCACCCTTGAGGCAAGTAGACAACATTTAATAAGGGTACAAAATGTATTCATATATTGCATTATTATTATGTTGGACAAAGAGCTAGAAAAGAGGAGATTCTATGATGCCACAAATTTCAAGATCACAAATTTGGGATTGTATTTCATTCAATTCCAAACATATTCATACATTAGAGTAGAAGGATTAAATCTTTCTCCTTACACCCTCCCAATGTACATAAGTGACAAATGGGCTTTAATTAAGCTTGTGAGGTAGCTTTTAGAGACTCAAAAATTATTATCAAGAAAACATAAGGCAGGAATCCATTCCCCATTAGCATAGGGAGATATACATGCCCTTCCATATAAAAATACAAATGTATATATGTCAAGATGACTCAAATGACCTTAAAAGATCTTGATGCAAGGCCATTTTATGATGTGAATAGAAACATTACTAGTATATTAAGGATCATAAAATATTTACACATTCATAATTAAAAATATTATTGGGAAGACATGAAAGATAAAGAGGAAGTGAGGTTAAGGGGGTCTTCTAGGATGACCCTAGAGAAAATCAAAACTTACAACATGGCACCAGTCCCTAAAGACTTAATAGATGATGAATCTCTAGTGGATAGGGTTTAATTTGATAACAAGATCTTTTTTTAACCTCCTCTACCAATAAAGTGGTCCATTATTGATTCCTTCTCATTGATGGATAGGACCACCATTGTAATAAATAGGACAATTAACTAGCTAAGAATCAAAGGGGTTAAGGTGAACAAGGAAACCTTGAGTATTAATGAAAAATTGAGAGAAGTGAAATAGAAGAGTTTGCCAAAAATAGTAGATGGTTCCATTAGTGGAACCCAAATAGAATAAGCAAATACACTAGTAATATCACATAATAAGATGTAAAAATAAAAGGATAAAAGAGGTTAATCTAGTAGCCAAGGAGTAAAAGCACATCAAAAAGATCAACCAATACCAATTTCCACCAAAGACATAGCTACTACTCAAGCACAAATAGTTTTTCCTCCTCTCTCTATTATTTCACCAACTATGGTACCTCCTCCTCCTATATCCACTCCATAAGCACCACAAACAATTTCCCCCTCAATTTCCACCACTTCACCTATGCTAATGACTCCATTATCAATATCCCAATCAACATAATTAGGCACTTAGGATTTACTTTCACTCCCCTCTTCCATAATTCCTTCCATTGCATCCCTAATATCCAACACAACCCTATTAATCAATAACACCACTCAGTATTACATGGCTATGGATTCAATCATCCTAAATATAATACCACTAGATATCCCAACCACTGGGATAGATACTTCTTCATTTTCATCTCTCATCACTTTCCCCATTTCATCAACATTGAGTGTCCCCTCCACCTTGATTGATTCATTCATATCCCTAGATTCCACACTTATATAGGTTCCCCTTTTTCAACTACCCATGCCTACCTCCCCACTTGTACCACTTCCATCTTTAACACCCCCAATAGGCATATCCATTTCCACTACTCCCATTTCATAAATTTCTATAATAACCCAAAACCCTACTAAGGAGGTAGAGATGGAGGAAATAATTAATACAACTATGGATACTCAACTCACATATTGGGAAGAGATTGCCAAAACATCAGCCAAGGATTTATTGGCCATATCAGTGATAGATACAACACTCATCATAATAACCACCAGTGTAGCAAAATTAGCAATAGAGTCACAGTGGACTATGCCAAGTTCATAAGATGCCACTCCAAGATGGCTAGTGTAATTAGTAGGGAAGAATAAAAAATAAATGGTGTCTCCTAACACACAAGATTTTGGTCTTATAAAGGCATCAAAGAAATTAAGGGTAGGCCCTAGAACCATATCTAGGATATTATATGATTTAGTGGGGGAAAAATATGTAGAAATTTTAATCCCCCTACTAAAAAAATAAAAAGAAGATCTAGTGGTGGGTGATTTCCAAATATCCAAAGTTCACCTAGTTTATCCTACAAGAGAGGGATTGAAAAATTATGTTCAACCAATAACTAGCTCTATTTTTGAAAAGATGAATAGTGACAATGTCACAGAAAATGAATTGAAGAATAAAGTTGAATAGTTGACAACTGTACTAAAAAAATTCAATAAGCATGTAGCCCAACCAACATGATATCTTACTCAATTTATCAACAAGTAAACTCTTGAATCAGTAAAAGATATTGGAAATATGGGAAGGCATATGAAAGACTAGGTTGAAGAACTTATCACAAAGGGAAATTGAGTAATTGAGATAGCAAAGGAGAAACTGAGTAATTGAGATAGCAAAGGATTATTATAAAAATATAAAATATGCATATTTGAAGGTATCAATGAGCAAATACAAGGAAGGTATTGAAAGGTTGAACATATTTCTTCCAAAATTGTAAGTTGTTGACCTAATTGAAAATAATACCCATATTATAGAGAAAATATTTAAAAATGATGTAGAACATGAGGAACTAGATAGGGCAACTAATTTCATAATAATGATACTCACTGAGAGTATTAATAAGGACAAGACTACATATGATAAGGCCACAAATATGATCTATGGTATTGAATATTTTTTTAATAAATTATCATGTGAAGTAACAAATCATCAAGATCAAATCCTTTCAATATGAGAGGTTCAAGACAAGTTTAAATGAGTGGTCAAGAAAGAGTCTGTATAAGACATGACATTCAATTTGAGTTCCATCCACTAATGCATCAAGTATCACAATACACTAGATCAGATGGAGAAAGACACTCAAGTATACAGGGCTACATCTAGATAACTCTCTGATATAATGGAAGAATTTTAGATAATCAACCTATATTCACTTGGTCTTGATGAATATTGTAACCAAGATATCTTCAAAAGCTTTGATTCCTACATTGAGAAGACATAGGAAAATAGGGACAAGGAATATTTAGAGGTTATGGTTGTAGATTAATTCTTTCAATCAAATACATTTGGTATATTACATTTCTTTATTGTAAAAGACATTATAAAATTACAAGTTGAAAATTATGACTATCATTTTGGCAGAGCTTTTTGAGAAAAATACACTTATAATTTTTCAAGTATCTTTTTGGTAGGTTAAACATTATAAAAATGAAACTTGTAAATTGCACCTTTCTTTTTGTCAAAGTTTGAGTGACTTAACTTTCAAAAACTCATGTTGTAAATTGCATTTCTAGTTTTTTCAAAGTTAGATGACTTTAAAAGTTAGAAAAGTCTCAACTAAAAAATGCAAGTTAGGTTTTGTAAAATATCTAAAAGATTTCAACTTTTCTAAGTGTTAGTTCATTTATTGGTTTCACATTCCTTTGAAAAGTTAATAGAATCCAAACTAAAGACAAGTAGGATGTTACATGAATATTCAACAACATTTCTCCTCACCTCCAATACTTTTTAAAGTGCCCAATAGTTGCATGTTTTTTATTTCAACCATTTACCTCACTAAAGATGTCATTCTAGATTGAAGATCATACCGTTTGCATGAGTTTTTATTTTTTTTTGCTTGATCTTTATGTAGGAATAGGGTTTTGATAACTCCCTCTCTTTCAAGAGAGTATTTTATATAAATATGGGTACCATGGCATAGCCCATGGATATTTTTGTTTTTGGAGAAATTATTCTACACTTTGAACAATTAATTTACATGTTGTAAGCTATATAATGATAATAGATTGAATTTTTTCCTTCCTTGTCTATGTTATTTTTAGGTGTGCAAGGCTATTATTCAAATTTGTGAATCATTTCCTTCTTGTTTCAGTCACAAAATTTCATCTATGGTATTATTTTGACATTTTGAGAATTTGTTTGATTAAGATAAAGAATCTTATTCCTTATATGATAAATTCCCAATATTACCTTTGGTTTCATATTTGTATAAGTTTGTGCTCTAATATACTTCAATATATTTATTATTCTATTATGTTCATCTAAAGCAAGAATTAATATCCACTATAATTATTTGGCACATTCACCATTTCCAATTCTGAAAAATTCATTTCTAAAACTATTTTCCTTATAGTTCAAACCCTAGTTAGGAGTAAGATTAGTAAGAAGTAATATTTTAACATGAATTGGTAATATATCAATTTAATTGAACTACTTAGTGAAAATAATTTAGTCTTATTTGGAGGTTCATCTCAATTCACCAAGGTCCCATAGCTTGAAGGTGATCTCATTGTATCATTAGATTTCCCATAGCTTATGACACATACTCAACATCATACTACTACACAAATTCAGGTGAAAAATCTATGTGATAATAGTTTCTAATGCTTCATTATTCATGTAAACTCCCTTAGTTTCATGGAATCCTTATTATTTTGTCTGAAATATGTTTTGGTTCATATTCTTCAAGTGTGTTTATCTTTTGGGAACATGGTCTATGTCTAAAGTAGTCTACTAAAATTTTGAATATTAAGTTGGCTTAATTACCATAAATAAATCATCGCATATTATTTTTGGATGACATTACACCATTGGAAATATATAAATATTAAGATAGGAGACATATGCACACTTTTTCAATGAGAGATTCATGGTTGTTTCCTTCATTGCATATTATATGGACTATAAGAATAGGTTTGAGGATGTTTATTGATATCATGGGAAATACTTTCCATATACCCTCATGCCTTCATGATCTTTATTTCCCTATTGCCTTCATGAAGTGATTCTAACCTACTAAATGCTCTAATTCACAACTGACAAACTTATATATTGGTGGACTATATGCAGTCTATATAGACTTTTAGGGTAAGTTGAAAATCACATAATACTTCATTATAGAGCTTTTAATACCTTGGAATAATAATAATAATAATAATAATAATAATAATAAGGTAATTTATATCTTGATAGTGTTAAATGTCCACAAACTAAATAGAATGTCTCTTGTAGTCCTAAAATAGTCAAAAATGACCTACAGGCCCCAACCTGTAGGTCCTCATTTTGGACCAATAATAAATGGAAAAAGATTACAAGAAAAGTTAAGATGATAAAACATTATCCAAGTCTCCTAAAAAAAATTTCAAATAACTGTATAACCTAATGGAGATACTAGTCAATTTAGCTAGATGAAGGTTAAAGACTGAGTAGACAGTCCTAAGAAGTCACCTACATGTCTGCATAGATTAGTCAAGGAAGTTGGAGTTGATATAAGGTGGTTTAATGATTGGTTATAAATTTTATGAACCATTGAGAAGTGTTTATAAGGTTTAGAGTGGTTGACAATGTCAAGATAGACAAAGACTTAAAAAGATGGTTTGTAGCTTATACAACCAAATAGAGACCTAAAGGCCTTAATCTTGTAGGTCTTTTGGTATCAAATTTAACCTCTCCAATAAAAGATAAAGCATTGATTTTTGACCTCAAGTCACATAAGTATATGTTAAAAACCCTTAAAGAGCATCTAGGTCACATGGATAGTCAAGAGAATCAAGGAGATAAGTTGATAGTCTAACTAAACACCTATAGGATTGTACAGACTATGTACTTGTGTCAAGTGAAAGATGGTTTGAGTGTGTCTTGTGAAAATTAAAGACTATGAATAGATAATGTAAATTAATACCTTTAGTCTATATCCTTCAAAAATATGATAAGGGTAAGATCTTGATTCCCTACACATAGTTTTGATACCCTCATGGGCACCTACAGGTTGCCCCTAATGACAATAGACAATGGGTCTTAAGACTAGTAAAATAAAATGGTAGAGTACGTGTTTGAAAATTATTTGAACCTAACTAAGACCTCAATCAAAGTTAATGAAATTATTGGATGGATTTTAAGGTGATGGTGAAGTTCTAACCTAAATCACATAACCAAGACCTTCTCAAAGTCACACATAGGCCTACTTAGAGGTTGGTCCATTTTCAAGTTAAGAAAATTGATAGAGCATGTATGATGGAGGTATTGAACTTAACTGGGAGAGAAAATAAATTCAAATTCCATTGAAATACATCATAAGCTTAGGAAATAGTAAGGTTCTTAAACACAGAACATAGTCAAGAGTGCTTAATAGCACCTAGCATTTCTTCCAACTATAGATTGATTGTAGGTTTGAAAGAGGAGATTAGAGGTGTCTAAATATATTTTAAAATTAATTAATATTGTATACTTATTTGAGAAAATGGAGAAGATTAGTGGTGAAAGGGTAGGGTCTAAACACTCTAAGCATAATCATACCCTAAGAGGCTACCTACAGGCTTATTTTAGGGTTAGTTCTTTCTTCAAAGAAAAATGATGAAAAGGATAGAAATGTAGGTTTTTGAGAGAAATTTTAACTTAATGGAAACTTCAAATCAAGTCCAAGAACACTAAAGAGATGAGGTTATAAGTCTCAAACTTCAAAAACATAGTGAAAATAGCCTAAATAACTACTTATAGGCTACAAGATGGAGTAAACTAGTTATAGACCTAAAATAAGAGATAGTACATATAAAGGACTCTAAATTTTTTATATTAGTTGATAAGAGGGAATATAAATTCATTTTTATACCAAAATAGAAACAAAGTGAATATGAACCAAATTGAGTTCTAACCTCATAAAGAGTTAGTCACACACAATGTAACTGGTTTTGAGAAATTAAAGTGTTGGGAGTACTATAGGTGTGTGACCATGCCTTGAAACTTGGTATAGAAGGTGATAATTACTTTAAAAATACATACATGATATACTTTATGTCATACTAATAGTGAGAATATCCACTATTTTGTCTCCAAAGGCATGAAACAAGTTTGCATACCTTATGGGGGGATCTTGAGGCAACATAAAAACATGAAAAAGGTTTCCATTCACCTAAAGGATGTTCACAAGCTTATTTTTTCATCTAAGTACCCTTTAGGGCTAGCAAAGATAGAATAACATTAAACCCCAAGTACCTTGATCAATGTACTAATTGCATATATAGGGGTCATGAACAATTATAGATAATTTAGAATCATGGATAGGGATGTTCTGTAGCTTTTTAGCCTCTCATAGTAGTGGGAAGGAGTTTTGAAACCCAAAACTCAAAATAGACATCTCTTGGGCTTGAGAGACACTAATCAAGATGCTCAAAGAGCAACTTTAGATGCTCGAAGAGCAACTTTAGATGCTCGAAGAGCAACTTTAGATGCTCGAAGAGCAACTTTAGATGCTCATACCATTACTCACACTTTTCATGGAAGTCTAAGAATTTTGTAATATTTGAAGGGTTATATCAAGAATTTTTCCCAATTTTAAGTAGGTTATTTAATGATATGTTCTTTATGAATGACCATTAAGACCAAAGACAGGTCTAAAACCTCTCTGAAACCCTAATAGTGACTAGTCATGGGAAAAAGAGCTAAAAATAAAATACAATGACATATTCTTATAATAAAACAATTTTTATGTTGTTTATTACTCCAAGGAGGTTCTTCACATGTACTTCACTTGTACATACTACTATATAGACTACCTAAAATATCTTTTTTTTGTGTTTTTGGTGTTTTGTAGGTGTTCTAGGAAGGAGAGAGCTTCCCAATCATGGGATGAGGTAATTTTTTAATTTTAATTTTCATTAAAGTTTAAAAAAATTACTTTATATTATATAGATGATCAAAATAGGCCCATTTTTCAAGGTAGACTCAAACAGGCTCAAATAAGACTAAGTGGTAAAGCCATTTCTTGGTTTGCATACTTCCACATGGTTTCAAGACCCAAAAATTTACATGGATGTTTTTTATAGGATAATTAAATTTAATCACATGATTTTGGGTTATTTCACATGTATGGAATAATTTTGGAGCAAGAAAATAGGGTTCGAAGCAAGGAGGCCTAATTCAAGAGAGAGAAAGGCATAAAAAATGGGTTTCCACTCAAAGTCAGAAGATGAAATTTGGAATGGATATATAAGAAAATATAGGGTCCCATAATATACCATTATGTTTTAAATATCATCTATAAAAAACTTACACAAGGATATTTACATGAAAAAGTGTTACAAGGAAACTAGGCCTAGTGAAGGCTTAAAAATTAAAATGAGTTCTTGGGAATTGGTCGAAGAACCAAAATCATGTATTGAAATCTTGATAACATATTTTAAATCCATTAATTTAGTTTTAGGCTTGTTTAATTTTCACCCTTGAGAGGGTGATTCAAGCCCTCTCAACTTGAGCTATGTAATGGGATTGGTCTTAGGATTTAAGTAACTTTGGATGGATCAACCATAGATCATATAATACCCCTTCTAGTCTATACATGTACTTAAATAAGTATCATTTTGTTCTAAAGTTCAACAAGTCACTTTTAACCTCTTCTAAAAGTCATTAGCATGTGTAATGTGGTCAAAAAATCACTTTAAGATACCAAAAGGTGAAAATAATGTAGATAGGTATTTTAAAATGACTTATGAAGAGTTATCTAATGTGAAGGTTGGTAGGAAATAATAATAATAAGTCAGTTTCAAATGTTGAAGAGCAATTAAAACTAGTTTTCAACGCTTTAGAGAGGCTTAATATCCACTTGTAGGACCAAGAAGAGATATTTTTAGGTGAAAATTCCTTAGGAGTGTCTCTTCAATTTAATTATTCCAAATAAATGATTAGAATATAAGAAGAGGTCTTAAAACTAAAAATATCTCTCTCTCTCTCTCTCTCTCTCTCTCTCTCTCTCTCTCTCTATATATATATATATATATATATATATATATATATATATATATATATATATATATATATATATATATATATATATATATATATATATATATATATATATATATATATATATATATATGTATGTATGTATATGTATATGTATATATATATATATATATATTGAGCAAATTTGGGCTAAATTTTGATCCTTCACCTACGTGTGCAAAATTATTACCCATTTTTTTATATATTTGATCAATAAAACAACTGATGTTTTACCTCATTATATGACTACATGCAGTGATAAAACTCTAAATGGTTGATCTCATCAAGTGTAGATGTATGTCACCTTGTTTGTGTCTATTGTATCTCACCTAATGTGGTTTTTTCTCTATTATAGGTTATAGTTGGTGTCATCAGGCACCTCTTATTGGTTTTGAATTGTAATTAGTCTTCCCTCTCATCCTTAAAATTCCTTACCCTTATAAAAAACACTAATACAATATGTTCAATCTAGGATGTGTGTATGTTCATGTTATCTTGTAGGTATTAGTGCATTATGCAATTCATGGTAGTGGTCAAAAAAGTTTGGTGCATCACCACTATAATTAGGTTTATTTTAATTCTTTCTCCCCCTTTTCAAATAAATAAAATAGTGAAAGTGAGCCTAAGTGATTGATCATAGGGATATATCCCTTCAATATAAAGGCTTACCCCTGATATAGATAACCCATAGGTTTAGCGGTAATCCCATGTTTCACCAAATTGGATAAGTCTAAACAACATTCTCTTAGGGTGAAAATTTTGGTGATAACAGTTTTAGTATGCCTAATGGGACTAAGGTCTAAGAGAGTGGAATAATTATTGGTGTGTTCTTCTACCTATATAATTTTAGAAGCATTCAACAAACACAAATGGTGACTCCAAATGCAATTAGTTGGTTCTAAGTATCCCAGGTACTTATTATGAAATTTTTTTAAAGTATCTTTTATTTTCCTCTGACTCATGAATCTAGGATGGTTGGGTATGAAGTTAACTTCTATATTTTACTTCCTATCAACCTCAATATGACTCCTAACATCCATATGATCCATATCAACCTTAATTTATTTCCTATCAACCTTGTCATGAGTCATATTAGTCCTGTGGTTGTCCTACATTCTCCTCATATTATTATAGCTACATGCCTAAATAGCCTTACCAAGAATTGTAGTATTTAGACTCTTCCTCTCTTATTTCATTCCCATCTCAAAATTATGTTTCCACAACCATATCCTTGTTAGTACCTAAGCCAAATATGATAAAATTAGAAGAGTTGATGAGAAAATTTGATATAGAGCATGATGTGAGCCCTTTTCAACTCATATAAAAGATGAGAAGGTCAGTTCAAATGTTGATGGATAAGTGGATGCTAGTTGTATATGAATAATAATATTTTATGGGTGATGAGTTGTGTGAAATTTGAACCTTTATCTAATGGTGGATAGACATATTAGAGAGGTGGGAAAATCAAGAGATATAATCTAAAAAACTCTAATCATCATATCCTACCCTTAGACTACCTCCTTTGAATCTAAGTCCTCTTGAAGATACACCTATTATCCCTTAGGAAAATAAGACATCTTCATCTTGGAGGCCTTCTTGGACTATGACTCCTGATTATACAATTCCAACTCTTGTGGAATAATTTAAACCTATTCAAGTCTCTCCATCCCCTCTTCAGTAACTCTCTTATATTCCATATCAATTTCATTTTACCACTTACCCTCATGAAACAATTCACTATCCTAAAGAGGATCATCCAAGAGAGCCAATCTAATCCTCAAAAGAGTCTAATAGCTTTAAACTTAAATTTTGGAACCAAGTAGTAAAGTCTTGGGGAAAGAAATATGAAGCAAATAAGGACAAACAAGTTGATGTAAATAGAAAATAACCTGTGTTTATTCAAGCCTTATTTCCCTCTCCCCAAGAACTTATAGTTGTTCCCTCATGGAAGTTAATCTAATAGAACATTCAAGATAAGAAGAAGGCCCTATTTGAGAAGTTGGATGATCAATTTCTAGTTGATAATGAACTTCAAGAAGACTATGAGAAGGATGAGGTGGTTGATGAAGATAATGGAACACCTATGTCAAAGTTTAACCTTCTCTCTCTCCAAATAATTATTTCAAGATTATCTCATTTCCAAGACCTCAAATTGTAAAACTACTCCTTCCATCCCCATTCCCATTCATGAAACATCCACCACACCTCATACTCCCTATTTAACCCATGAACTTGTTCACCACCCTCCCACCTCATCCCTTTTGGAAGGATAACCCATCCAGATAAGGTGGATACACATCCTAATAGGGGAGGATGAGGGATTTTCATTTAGAATAATAGTTACATGAGATGATTACAATGATGTAGAGAAGTCCACATAAGTTCAATAAATGTGATTTGAGATGGGAGGTTAGTAAGTTCTTAGATAGGATCCCATTCATCATAACCCATAAGGGAACTATTGGAAAGAGGTGCATAGCATTGAAGGAGGTATTTATTAGGAGGATCTAAATTTCATGTGAATTTATGTTGATAAGATAAGGGATGTTTAATTGGAGGATAAGTTTGTTGATTGCCTTGAGAGAGTGGGGTAGTTGATGCAGGTTTATTTTGAGATAAGTTTGAAGAAGTGTGAATAAAATTGTGATTATCATTGGTGATGGGTAAATAAGTTAGAGTGGTACAAATGGTATGAGAATTGTTATCCAAGGGAGGTGTTGTAATTGGTTCATCAAAATATATAAGGTCTTCTTGCCCCAACTCAGTTAAGTGAGTTTGGGAAGACTCTTAGATAACACAAAAAGTGTGAGATGATTGAGAAGTGTGGATGGGATGAGAATCAATGAAGGCAACTAACCTTCACATAGTATCCATATTGACCACATTATCCTTAGGATTTGGGTCTATAAGACTGTAAACATTATTGTTATAATGATTAAGCTTATCATTGTTGTCTTGGTGATTCATAAGAGGATATTTATATATAGTCAAATGAGCATTAGCATGCTTTAAATTTTGAGATTTAGTTTATGTTTCATGAGATTTGAAGGCAATGTTATAGGCTTGTTAATGTTTATGAATGATATAATAATGTTCTAAATTAGGACCAAGGACAAAATCCATAGCCAAATTATGTAATTGCCTACAAATTTCATGAGAATAACCCCAACCAGAATGAAACCAACAAAATTTATTTGGATTGTACCAAGATTTCATGGAAAGAATGGAATCAAGCTCTCATGGAAGAGGTTTTGGTAGATGCTTTTGTAACTCCACTAGTGATAAAGGTTTATGAACATCGATGTTATTGGTTGAAGAGAGATGAGTATTAGTTATGTGGTTGGAAGGGGAATCTTGTTCTGGATCTTGGTTGGCAATAATAACTCAAATGGTATCAATGGTATCATAGGAATCGGTAACACCATCATTAGTAGCATGAAGATTTTTATTTTTGAGTAACATGTGTGTACCCATAAAAGGTTGGGATGGCTCAAATTCATGCATGAGTAAATCTTATCACTTGGCTTGATCAATGGCCTCTTCCAAAGTATGTGAAGAGAGAGTTTGGACCTGATATTGCAACTTAGGATAAAGATAATTGGTTAATATATGAAAAATATTATAATATATCATATTATATTCACACTTATTATACAAGGTCTTCCATCATTTGATGAAATTTTGTGTGATTTCTATCTCAAGTTACTTACAATTAATAAAAATTTCCAAGGTATTTTTAGGAGATCGCTAGTTTAAATCTCTTGAATTGGAGCATTAACTAAATCTTCCAAATTAGTGATGAAATGAGATTTTATTTGGTTATACCAATCTAAAGCATCTTTAGAAAGAATTTTTGCTAATAGATTGGTAGCGATAAAAGTATTTAACTTGAACCAATCTTTGTATAGATTTCCAAATGTTTTTAAGTGTAGAGTAGGATCAATTGGCCCATTATAACTAATGGTAGGGGTGATAACTCATATATTTATATTAACAATTTGAGGTGTAAGAGGCTCATTTTGGAGGTGTTTGATTTTTTTGTTCATAAAAAGAGGTTGAGGGATAATATTACCATGGGAAGCCTTGAATGAAATCTATTAAGGATGATTTAGGAGATGGATAAGGTTATTTTTTATTTACATCATTTGGTTGGCATTTTTAGCTTGGAAAGCATTCATTTGATTAAGAGTTATAAATAGAAGTTAATGGGTTTGAGTGGTGTTATTTGTATTATGTGAAGTATTTTCATTGGCATTAGTGGCTTGGGTACCATTATGTGTGTTAGTAGTATCCTGAGAGGCATCTTTGGTGAGTGATTCACTAGTAGTATGATTTTCTTTTGTGGTAAAGGATGAACTAGTATAAAGATGAGAATAAGTAGCACTAGAGGTATGAGTACCTTGCGTATAAAATGATGTACTAATGGAATAATTTAGAAGAGAGGGTCTTAGAATAGGACCATTAGATGTAGAACCTACCATGTTAGTATAGATACTTAGCAAGGAGGTAGAGGAAATCAAAGAGGAAGAGGTCATAGTATAAGAAGGGGTAAAAATAGAGGGAAGAGGTTGAGAAGCAAATAAACTAGTGTCCCCAAATTTATGTGAGAATGTGGGAGAAGGTGAATCGGGCTCCTCAGTATGACAACTTATCATGAATGGTAAATAGTAGAAGGATCTTTTCCTTGATGTTGAGTAAATTCATTGATGAAGAAGAGCTTTTCTGCTGTATACTCTAATTCATTTGATATTATAAGGAGAAGATAGGGTTTTAAATTAAATAGGAATGAGCAAGGGTCCCATAGTTTTTAATGTGAGTGGATACATGCGCATTATGTTCATCTAGGGTAGGATCCATAATATGTTTATGGGAAAACCTATTGGGGTTGGTAAATCTCATCATATCTATAGAGTTTAACTAACAGTTGTCTTCAAATAAGAATTTTATGATGAGGGAGAAATATTAAGGAGGATGAATATGATGTAAAGGTAAATAAATAAAAAGGATACAAAGTTGACTAGGTCAACTATGTACTAGAATCCAATAGCCAAAAAAGAGTACAAAGTCATATAGGTTGACTCTATACTACAAATCAGGTATGAAAAGAAGATGATAAGGATACAAGGTCAAATAGATCAACTTAGTTTTGTAACTTGACTATCAAAAAAGGATACAAAGTCATACAACTTGACTTTATGTTATAGATTGGGAGCTAAATTAGGCAAAAATGGATGCATAGTCATACAAATTGACTTTGTACTACTAAAACAGGAAAACATAGTCTATAAGAGATTCTACTAAATAGAATGATAGTGAGCTAAAATAGGGAAATTTTTTGTGATATAAGTGTAGAAAAAACTGAAAGTAAACACACAAAAAAATGGATCAATGTGGAGCACACAACACAAAAAATTGTATCAACACTTTCCAATGCAAGTTTTTGTAATAAAACACAATGATCAAAGAGCAATAAATCACTTAAAAATTAAATCATAGATAATTTTTCATCCTAAGTGTTATTAAATTATTAGAAGATAATGTTTTAAGTGTGATATGAAAGTTGGCTGAAAATATGGAACTAAAAAGTAATCTAAAGATAATTTTAGGATGTTTAGGCTAAAATGGATTTGTGTTAGAAATGGTATTAGCTTGGTATTGGGGCCTACCCCCTCACTTCACAATCACACAATTATAAGGGTGTTGGGTTCTTTTCCAATATATATGATTAACCATGTATTTATACTTGGCTAGAAAACCAAGTCAGTTTCTCCCTTGGTAATGAAATCTAGGTACATAGGCCTTGAGAGTACAAGGGTTAAATGCATTTTCAATATTTTGTGATTTAGTAACATGTTCAAAAGATAAAAATAGTGTAACTAAATGGTAATTTTTAAAATCACTTATTTAGACTATGTGAGTCACTATAAGCATGCAAACATATGAAAATGAAAGTGTGAAGCAATTACTAGCAAATAGTTTTTAATTCCCAAATTTAGAATGGTATAGGATTGGATCATATGACACTTTATAAAAATAGAACACAATAGAATCAAATGGGTCACTAATTTATTATAGAATCCAAGTATTTAAGAATAAATTTGAAAAGGATGACTCAATCTTTTAGATAAAAGATAGGCTATAAAACTAAGTTGACTAGTTGGTTATAGAGTTATGGTTTTAAAGGCTACTAACTTAAACAAAACAGAACTAAAAAGAAGTACTAAAATGACTATGAGAGAAAGAGAGGAATCTTAATGGGTTTCAAGATGGTTATGATTGAAAATCATATACTAAAATGACTTAAATGTTACTTTTAAAGTTTACAAACTAAGTTGACTAGTTCGACCCAATGGTGTTAAACCCTATGTGCTAAAGAATAATAAGATGAATAAGTCAACCTTTTTGACCTAGTTTATTGATCTAGATGCTGGTGGAGAGAATAAGATGATAAAGTTGAGTTTTTTAACCTTTTATTCTTATCTAAAACTGAGGAATAATACTATGTTGACCTATTTGATCTAGTAACTCATATCTAATGAAGACTTGTACAGAAAAATAGAGTCATTTTCATGCAACTATGTGTTAAACCTATGCATAAAAAGTTATAACTATACTGACTCCAATATAATATGAAAATATATATAAATAATAATATTTTCTAAATTAAAGTGTTAAATAAAAATTTCATTGATTAGATTCACGTCAGATTCACTAGAATGTATGTAATGGTAAATGTAGCAAATCTATAAATCAATCCTAGCTCAGAGAAGATAAATCCTACTTACACTTTTGATTGGGGATACATTAGATAATCAAGACCATAACCAAGATGTATCCTCTATACCTAGTCAATGTTTCTCTTACCACAAATAATATCACTAGGGAGGGTTCTAAAGCCTTCAATCAATAAAAAATACGTAGTAACCATAACTAGGTCTTATGTTTTCATGTTCACTAAACTAACAACAATTAAAACAAAATATAATCTAGTGCTCACCAAAGGTTATGGCACAAATAAGGGGTAATAAACATGAAAATGAATCATGCATAGAACAAATATACTCATGTCAATGTATACATAATCCTAATGCATATAATATAAGTAAAAATGCATATCTATCGACTCTTACAAAGGTAAAACAAAGTTATGAATACTTACATTTGAAGACAAACCCACCAAGACTCAATCTCTCCCTTAGCCAAGGTGATTCACAAGAGGTTGTTGTGGTATGTAAGAATCATAAGGATAAATCAGCTTTAGGATATACAACCTATTAATTCATCCAAAATACTTCTCCATAAGACAAGATTTGTATCCCCAAAAAAAGTATGAAAACCTAAGCTTGTTCCTCAATTAGAGGGGTGGATAAGTAGATGCAAAATATATCTTAATTATTATTATCTTATCTTATAAATGGTAAAATTAGTTTGTTTATATATGTGATATAAACCTAATCTTTTCCAAAATTTTAGGCCAACAAGGTCAACCCAATTAACCTAGTATCGTAATTGACAAAAACAAACTAGGTCATGGACTAGGTCAAATAGGGGTCGACCTAGACCTTAATATTTTTTATCAATAAGATTACAAGGTTTATGGGGCCATCTATTTAACTTAAACCATCAAAATTGGTTTTAGGTTAGGTAAGGGATAATTAAGGTAGTAAATGACTAGAGGAGGGTACAAAATAGGAGGCAAAGCTTAAGGGAATGGTTTTAGGAGACAGGTGTGTAGATATCAAGTGGAAATAAGGAACAATAATAATGTGAATCACCAAATTTCTACCCACCCATTTCCCAATACACCCCTTAAGGCATGCACTTAGCGAGATTGAGAATTTATAGGTTCCTACAAGATAGAGAGCATCAATAATTGATAAAGCTTGAAAATATTATTTAAATAAAAACTTGGTAAGTTTATAACTAGTATACTCAAACCTATTTTTCCTACTTCTAATGTAAATTTTAAAGGTATCAATTTTAATTGTTCACTCTCTTTTAATGAAAAATATAATCTTATTGTCTTCTTCATTAAATGACTTACAATGAAACTTCTTTTGATTATACTACTTCAAATGCTCATGATTTGGTTAAAACTTCTAAAACTTGTATGCGTTATGGGAAACATGGGCATCACATATCTAAATATTGGAAATTACACCCATGCAAATCTTTTGGTAAATTCATGCACAACACTTTGAATTATTAGAAAATGACTAAATATCCTACCTCTAAGGATAAAATTGTTTGCATTCTTAAAGAAAATGAATATTCTAGAGACTTTGATATGTCTTCTTACAATAATTATTATAATGCTTCATGTAGAATCTATTTTGTAAGTGATAGATCTTATTTGTCTCCATTTTTATTAAAATTGATCTTTTATGCATTCCTTGATTTTTGTTGCAAATGATAGATGCTTTATTTCAACATTTTATGACTAACATATTTTTATGCAAGTTTATGCATTTTATGATGGAAGTTGTCTTTGCTCAAATTTGCCTAGTTTTACATATACTTTTATTACTTTATGTATGTAGATCATATTTTTGGCATCATGGTTACTTAACTTAAAATATTGGAGTTATATTTCTTATTTTTCATGTTTATGGATCATTACTCCTTTTGGTTGATCTTCATTCCATGGTAGCTTACCTGCCTTCTTCCTTATGATTTTTGGTAGAACCTTCTCCTCTTTCTTCCATCTAAACATTTATATTTACTCTTAAAGGAAGTTTCTATTAAGGGAGAGTATTGTGTAATTTCAACTCCTTTATTATTTTTTATAAAGTCTTTTCCACTTTTATAACCCCAAATTTAAGCTTAAAGGTGAGTGCTAGATAATTAACCTTAATTTTGTTCCTTCCTATAGTCCATTAAGCGTATCCTAAGTCTTAGTTATATGTGTATTTATTTTATTTATAGATACACTTTATTAATACCTTTATGAGGCATCACTCACCTCTCTAATCCACTTGTTGGATTAAGAGTTACATGTAACTTTCATTTCCCCACATGGCACACACTTCCATCCACTCTCTAAGTGAATAGGCCACAAGTGTCACACACATGGGAGGATTGTAAGGTAATAATGGGATTCCTTATAAATCCCATTCTCTTCCTCTAGCTATATAAAATATCCTTTCCTTTCCTCATTTTCTCACTATAATTTCATAGCTCTCTCTATTATTCTCTTGTGCTCTTGATTCAATCTTGTACTTATGAAGATTTTGGTAGCAAGCATTATAATAAGATCATTTGGGTTTTTATTTAATACACTCAGTTTTCCACTTTAAAAATTTATCTCATTTATGGATTTTTCTATGAGAGATAATATTATTTCTTGATTTCATTAAATTTTTCACTCTTTAATTTCATTGTTAAACATTTGTGGCATAATTCCCAGTATGATCAACCAAGCAGGGGTGGGAAATGATGGATTCAAAACTAGATTAAGTTCTTGATCCACTCATACATGAGGATTGAGAAAGCTATCAACTTCATCCAAAGTATTCAACAATTTTATCACTATATACATGCACACACATAGCTTGTCACTAGGTTCATGCATTGCTTCATATACCAAATGAGGTATATTCATTCACTTTACTCTGTTATGTCTTTATTCAGCATAGTATTTTGCTTTGGACATATCTTAAGTAAAGACTAATTTAGGCATCTTTCATTATAGGTCATGCTTTGGATCATGTTCAACATAAACAGAACCAAATTCACATATTCAGACTCAACTATAGGGGATCCACTTCCTAGATAAGTCTAGGTACACTTTTATCCCTTTATACTAGTCACTTCACTTTGTTGTATTTATAACATAAATGGGGGTGGAAATGTAATCACCTAAAAGTGGTATTTGAGTGATAAGAGTGCTACTTGAGACAACTTGTTCTTAAATTAACCCCAAACCTATCCTCGAGCCTTTTATCACATTTTTCTTGCCTTTATGTAGATTATAGAGTAAAAAATACTCTACATTTCATTCTAATTTTTAGCAGCGCATGATCCAGATCACTGTCCCCACATACTTTGGTCCAAAATGGTGAAGTTTTGAAATAGAGCACGGGCTCTACTTTCCTTTTTATTCATTTTTCTCTAAGTGTTGAAGTCGAGCAGAAGCTACCAAGTGTCATTTCTTGAGGCACTTTTCATAATTCCCATAGAAACTCAGTGGAATGTGCCACATGTCCCATAGCAACTCAATGGAATGTGACATGTGTCAGCACCTGTGTTTCATATCAGCACCTGCATTTCATCTCTTTTCAGTGAAAGGTTTCAACAAGCTAAGTATCAAGATCAGGCAGAAAGTGCCAAGTGGCAATCACGGAAGGTTTCAATTTCCTTTTCTAAAAGTGACGGAAGATGCCATGTATCCTAGCTAAAGAGAAAGGAAGCCACCATGCATTGAGATCTGAATTATCTTCATTTTGCCTCACTGATATAGCAAAGACTATGGTGGGTCTCAAGTTTTGTTTTTGAAGTAAGTAGAAGTTGCCAGGTGTCGCTGTCTATGTAAATAGGAAATGAGACCCGATTGTTTCTATGATATAAACTAAGTAGAGGCCACCACATAACCCTAGTTAAGTAAAGTGGAGATTTCCATGTGTCTCTTATTGAGGGAAGCAAAAATTTCCACCTGTCCCTATGCTTTTTTTCAAGTTTCTCAGGCAAGAAAGGTTGTGGGCCTTATTTTCTTTTAAGCTGTTAAAGTTTCCAAGAAGCAAATTATGATAGGTGTCAAAGGTGGAACATTCCTAAGCAAAGATATAACAAGAGTATAGGTGAAGCAGAGAGTGTTGTGTATCCTCGATAAGGTTGTAGAAGTTGCCAAGTGTCATTCTTTGGTGTCTCCTAAGTAATAAGAAGGTTTTTAAGGAATTGGCTAAGTGTCTCTTCCATTTAAAAGAAGGGAGTGTCCTGTGATCTGTTTCAGCCAATGAACTGCTAGGAGACAAAGCATTTTAGAATCTATGAAATATCTTCTATTAGACACTGCTTGTTTGGTTAGATTTTAGTTTGGGCTGATAGATTGGGAACAAGCAGACAATTTGGAGTGAATACAAGGCTATAAATAAGGGTGCAAAGATCACCAAAAGGAGGATCAGATACTAGAGTGAATTTTCTAAGAGAATTATTGTTAAGATTTTAAACTTTCTAGAGCTGTGACTAGGAATATCATTTGCCTCTATTCCATTTTCTTAAGTTGGAAAGTTTATGTAACTGTGCATGTTTATGTGCCTCTTATTTGACTAGAGAATTAATAAGAATATTGAATCATGTGCCTTTGTTGATACTTTTTGTGTCATTGCAAAAAGTAGTCTAGGTTGTGTTGTCAAGAGTTTAGACTTTCTAGATCTATGATTAGGAATATCATTTGCCTTTGTTCCATTTTCTTAAGTTGGAAAGTTTAAATAACTATGCATGTTTTTGTGCCTCTTATGTGATTGGAGAATTCAAATAAGAAGATTGGACCCTATGCCTTTATTGATATTTTTTGAATCACTACAAAAGGAGTCTATGCTATGAGACTATGTTTCTATTGTTTCCATCTTTTACATTGATCATGCACTTGTTTTCTCTTAAATTTAATTGAATCTTACATATAGTCTCAATGTGCTTAGGATTAAGGTTGAATTACATTCAGGTGCATCACCATAGTTAGATTTTCTTTCTTGCATTTCTGTTTCTGTTAAAATTCCTATCCCTTTTCCCAGTATACACTTGATATAAAGAAGAGACCAGCTTCTTAAAAATCTAGAGGTTCTTTCAAGTCGCAAGTCTCACATCTTGAAACTTCCCATTGTTGGTGTTAAAAACAAGTGCAATTTTAAACATCAACAATTTTTGGCATGCCCGATGGGACCAATCTTGAAGTTTTCGTTCAAGATCATATGAACCAGAGAGCTACGAGGAGTTATAGTTGTGGACTAGTAACTAGATCACAATCTGCTATAAATCCAGGTATTCTTTTACCACCTTTGGTAACTAGTCCAAGAAGAAGAGTCAACCAGTTTATACTAATACCAAGAGCAAATATGGGAGCCCCTATACCCCTAAGAAATTATGCAAGTTGGAACACTAGTAATCCCTTGATTCTCCAAATACCACCAACCACTTGGGACCCTATCCCAGTGAATTCCCTAAAATCTTTGCCCAAATCCAGTGGGCAAGACTTTAAAACACCTAAAGAATATCTATAGGATGTATCAAATGTCTGTGCTATAAATGTTATCACACAGCAAAATATGGCCATAAGATTATTAGCAGTGTATTTTAAAGGGAAGGCTCTAGAATGGTATTGGTCTTTGACACCAAATACCATATCTACATGGGATCAGCTCGAAGATCTTTTCTTTGAAAGATTTGAAGAGAAGGGTGATAAGTATTCTTTGTTACAATAATTAATTACCATCCAAAGGGCATCACAAGAAGCAATGACTGACTTCAATTCTAGATTTCAAAAGACTTGGGAAAGAATCCCTGCTACAACTAGACCATTACCAGGTATGGCCATAGTGTTTTATCTTAAGGCTTTGAATTCAGATATATCTGTTATGATTCAATCACTTGGAGGACACACTTTGCCATAGGCTTATGACTATGTGGTCAGAGCTGAGAATAATTAAATAGATGCTGGAAAGTTACCCCCAAGGCCTCCCATGCCCATGTTTCTATAAATTTCCTTACCATTACCTCAAGAAGCCCCTAAATCCATAACCCCACCTTTGTCTATGTACACATATCCTCAACCACCTGCTAAAGAAATTGTCCCTGCCCAATCATCTGAGCTAGATGATATCAAGAATATCTTGAGGACATTTTCTAGTGAGTTGATTAATATAAAAAGATAGTAGAATACTTATACTAAACCTCAACACTAGGGCTATCAAGGAAATAGATTTTCATCTCAGCCAAACCAATACTAGGGTCCTCCAAGGCAAAATAACCCTTAGCTAGCAAACTAATTAGTTACAGTCCCTACACCCTCACAGACTATTCCTCCTAATTCAAATAGGGAAATTATTCTAGGGCAAAATAATTATGTAGATAACACTAATGCCTGGTGTTTCCCTTGCAATAATGCTCATACACCTAGAGATTGTCCTATGGGGAATCTACAACAAAAGGTGGCAGAGAAAAGAAGAATGGATGGTCAGTTTGCAAGTTCCAGTGAAAATCAAGCCTACCAGTCTTCTGGTATGCAAAATTTAGTCCTAATGGCTCAGTTGCAAGGGATGTCTTTGCAACAAGAGGAAGAAATATCCCCAAAATATGCTTTGTTCTCATGGGTTGAAGAGGAAGAATTGGTATTCTTGAATGAAGTTTCTACTTTCAAGGAACCAGTGGTGTAAATAGATTACTATACTAGATCAAAGAGAAGAATGATAGAACAGCCTGAAGTTGTAAACAATGAAGTTACAGAGAATACTCTATTTCAAGGTCATCAAAACATGACAATTAGACAAGAAGTGTTTTAGCCAGTGTAGAACCAAGTAATTCTTGGACAAATTCAAGAAAAGGCAAGGTATCCTTATTT
Organism: Torreya grandis; assembly: GCA_037957365.1. NCBI lineage: Eukaryota > Viridiplantae > Streptophyta > Pinopsida > Cupressales > Taxaceae > Torreya > Torreya grandis. Next base: position 598,636 of record JARHVA010005508.1, on the reverse strand, counting down.
TCCAATAATTCAAACTTTGAGACCAATGAATGTGGTGGATCAACTGAAGATGACCCCAGCACAAGTATCAATTTAGGACATATTAGATATTCATGAACAAAGGACACTGTTACAAAAATATCTTCAAAATCAAGCAATGCCCAAATGTACTGAAGGACCTATTGATAAAAGAAAGTTCAAATACATAGTTCATCTATAGACAACAGCCTTAGTGAACAATGCATTAGAGGTAAGCAAATCCAAACTAGATTCCTTCTATTTAACTAAGATAGTTGACTAGACTAAGCATAATCAGGAAAAATAAAATAACTAGTTGTTAGCTATGACGCATAGTGACCCATATGAAAATTATAACTCTGTTGGTCTGGGCACTTATGTTATTTTTAATGAATACCATGAAATCCCAAATGTTTTAACAGAAGAGACACCAACTACTAAAGAATTTGAAAAAGATTCAAAAATTTGGACTTTAAATTTTGATGGGGCTAGAAGTAAAAATTGTGCTAGAGCAAGAATTTTGTAAAGTTATGGAGCTAAAAGCTTCACTGATGCAGACACGGAGGAGGGTGCAAAAGGGTTGCTGAGTGCCACGGACACCGACATCGGTCAGGCCAATCGACGTCGGTAGGAAGGAGACAGGAAGCAACTGACATCGGTCAGATATCGGCCAGCGTCGGTGACCCCTAGGCAGACAGGGACTGGTGTCAGTCACCTGTGTGGTTTGACTGTGAGTTTATTACAGGCAGTCAGCTAACAAACCAAGTGTTTGCATGCTTAGTGCTAATTATAGACTGAGAGTTGCGGATCTAATTATTGTAATTAAATGTCTAATTATTGTTTGGATGAGATCTATATATTAGACTCATGGTTGTATTATAAAGTTGTTCTAGTTTGAGTTGAGAAAAGTTAGCTCCTTCTGTGTGTGAGGTGAGCAAGGGTGGTCCTCCTAGTTCCACAGCAGTACCAAGGTGGGTGCTGGATTGGAGAGTCAGCTGGATTCTTTAGGTATGTATGATCTTGGTCATCAGGTGAGCATGGCCCTTATAGGAGATCTACATGGTAAGTAAGATCATTGATCTGTAGGTGTGTGTGTGTGCAAGGTCAAGGTTCACAGGTGTGCAGAACCAGTATTGATCTATAGGTTGGAGATCAGATAGGACAGCAACACAACAGGGAGCAGAATTAGGTAGGATCTACTTGGAGTACAGTGTGTACTCATTGGTATGTACGTGGAGTACATGGAGAGCTAAGAGGAAGGCAAGGCAGTTCCTTCCATAAGTATGGTCTGTTGAATTGCAGGTTGTTACAGGTTCATGGGAGATCTACTTGAAGTACTTTGAGTACTTGTGGAGTGCGTGGAGCACTTGTGGAGTGCGTGGAGCATAGGTGTAAGGTGAACACCAACTCTCTATTTGAGTTGGGTGTTGGGACCTAGTAGAGAGAGCTTTGAGGAGAGAATTACTGTTCACTTGAGGTGTAGGAAACCTCTGAAGAGGTGGTGGAGAAGAAGTGGCATCTTCTTTATTGTATTCTTTTCTGTAAGAGTTATTAATACAAGTTGTGTATTGTCTCTCATATTCTGTTTTATTCTAAATTTTAGTTACTTGTTGAATCTGGTTAATTTCTATATATTAAGTTGCTTGGTTTGGTAATCAACTGTGTGCTTCTGGTGTTTCACACCCTAACAAGTGGTATCAGAGCTAAGGTTGTAGGAAGCAGGTCTTGTGTTTGGTTACAGGTCACTCTTAGGGGTTTCTGATTGAGTGGGAGCAGAGCAATGGTAGATGAAGGTAAGCTAAGAATGGAGGAGTTGAAAAGCACAGATGGTCACTTAAGGTCCCATGGAAAGAAAGAGCAGGTAAAAGAATATTGTTGGTTTTTGGAAGATCAGAATGAAGAAACTGAAGAAGTAGATGTTACAGGTGATGTTGTACAGGATGCTCTGGGAGGTTTCTTGGATAAAGTTGAATCTTGGATAAAAGATTCAGTTGCCTCTTTCCATGCAGCCCCAGGTAGAGGAGCTGGTGAGCCTTACCAAAGAATTGGCAAAGGGAAAGTGAAGTTGAAATTACAGGTGGCCAACACACAGGTGTTGATGAAGGTCATGTAGGTCCCAAGTTTGGAGATATGGCTAATTTCTTTAGAAAGATTGGGTGATGAGAGATGCACAAAAACTCTCACAGTGGGTGCACTTAAATTAGCTGGTGGTAAGAAAATAGGTACCCTTTATCTACTTTTTTATATTACTGATTCTTCTTATGTTGCAGAGACGTGGCTTCGTAGGCTTGGTCACATGAGAAAGAAGGAGATGCATGTTCTTAAGCAGAAGATAGATATACTTGATAGGCTTAAGAACTGGAAAGCCTTGGTGTTCTTGGAGGAGATGGCAGAGAGAAACCAGTGGATGGTGTTCGATACTTCTAAGCAGGGCAGTTTGGACATGGATATTGATTCAAAGGAGCTCGTGGGTAAAAAGTCATCACTCACAGGTAAACACAGATACTGGTGTCGGTCAGGAAGAATCAACGTCGAACAGACAGGTGCCAATGGCGGTCATGTGTAGACCAAAGCTGGTGATGTCAGGCAGGGTACGACCAACGTCGGTCAGGAGGACCGATGCTGGTAGTAGGTAAGACTGATGTCGATCAGGAGGACCGACATTGGCAACATTGACACTGACGTTAGCAAGTTTGTAGTCAGGGACAGACGCATGGGAACTGACGTCGATCGGATGCAGACTGTGGAGTGACCGAGGTTGGTCACTGTAACAGATTTTGGGTGGACAGCATGCTGTCAAGGAGTCTCAAACACCCATACAGAGGACTGAAGATGTAAGTAGGCCTTCAAATTCATTGTTCTTCTTCTTTATACTCATTGCTAATTGTAGAGCAGGAAGGATCTAGGAAACAGGTGGGAGCATGGCAGGGATATGATGCAGAACCAAATGGGAGTTTTGGTAGGGTTGCCAGCCGATGCAAAAGCACAGAGACGAATGGATTCCATAGTTGAAGAATAGAGAGAATAGATACATGAGATGGAAGACCAGGCATATGGTCTTGAGGAAGCTGCAAGACAGTGGTACAAGTTTTGATAGGTGGAGGACGAAGCATGGCTTCAGTCAATGTCAGGGTAACTACTGTGGTTTGTCTTACCAGGTGGATGATGAGTCATGACATCATTCTGTTGCTGTATGTGGATGGTATATTTGCTAGTAGGGTTTGTACATATAGGGTCTTGCTGAGCTAAGGGTAAGATTAGTTCAGTGGCATGTCAGGAGGAGTTTGGAGCAGTGAAATTCTTCGACATGGGAGGCATGGAGATCACAGGTTGATTTTGTCTCCAGTGGGAGCTGATGTGAATCAAGTGTTGGCGAGGTTCATTATGCAGGATGCAGAGCTACAGCACACTAAGGGATGGATAGGTACAGTGTCCAAAATCACATGAGGTCTGGTATAGACCTAAGTATTCCCATGCAGTGGGAGCTGTCAGAGAGTTAGGAGCCAATTTAGGGAAGTGGGTTCTCAGGGATTTTGAGAGGGACCAGCAGCAGGTATACATGCAGGGTCAGGACTTCACTACATGTGTTTGTAGCTTCGGATGTGGCAAGGTGCTCGAATGATAGGAGGTGCACCATGGGATGTGTGGTGGTTAGGCTTCAAGTGGGAGCTTGAAGAGGGATACAAACCAAGAAATAGATTAGATGGAGTACAGGTATAGGTACAGTGTAGCTATTTATCTCCAAGTGGGAGATTGTTAAGTTGTGGAGCTAAAATCTTCACTGATGTAGACACAGAGGAGGGTGCAAAAGGGTTGTTGAGTGCCACGGACACCGGCATCGGTCAGGCCAACCAATGTCGACAGGAAGGAGATAGGAAGCAACTGACGTCGATCAGATATCGGCCGGCGTTGGTGACCCCCAGGCAGACAGGGACCAGCGTCGGTCGCCTGTGTGGTTCGACTGTGAGTTTATTATGGGCAGTCAGCTAACAAACCAAGTGTTTGCATGCTTAGTGCTAATTATAGACTGAGAGTTGTGAATCTAATTATTGTGATTAAATGTCTAATTATTGTTTGGATGAGATCTATATATTAGACTCATGGTTGTATTGTAAAGTTGTTCTAGTTTGAGTTGAGAAAAGTTAGCTCCTTCTGTGTGTGAGGTAAGCAAGGGTGTTCCTCCTAATTCCATAGTAGTACCAAGGTGGGTGCTGGATTGGAGAGTCAGCTGGATTCTCTAGGTATGTATGATCTTGGTCATCAGGTGAGCATGGCCCTTATAGGAGATCTACATGGTAAGTAAGATCATTGATCTGTAGGTGTGTGTGTGTGCAAGGTCAAGGTTCACAGGTGTGCAGAACCAGTATTGATCTATAGGTTGGAGATCAGATAGGATAGCAACACAACAGGGAGCAGAATCAGGCAAGATCTACTTGGAGTACAGTGTGTACTCATTAGTATGTACGTGGAGTACATGGAGAGCTAAGAGGAAGGCAAGGCAGCTCCTTCCATAAGTATGGTCTGTTGAATTACAGGTTGTTGCAGGTTCATGGGAGATCTACTTGAAGTACTTTGAGTACTTGTGGAGTCGTGGAGCACTTGTGGAGTGCGTGTAGCATAGGTGTAAGGTGAACACCAACTCTGTGTTTGAGTTGGGTGTTGGGACCTAGTAGAGAGAGCTTTGAGGAGAAAATTACTGTTCACTTGAGGTGTGGGAAATCTCTGAAGAGGTGGTGGAGAAGAAGTGGCATCTTCTTTATTGTATTCTTTTCTGTAAGAGTTATTAATACAAGTTGTGTATTGTCTCTCATATTCTGTGTTATTCTAAATTCTAGTTACTTGTTGAATCTAGTTAATTTCTGCATATTAAGTTGCTTGGTTTGGTAATCAACTGTGTGCTTCCGGTGTTTTGCACCCTGACAAATTTCACTTACTACTCCAAATGGTGAAAAAAATTTAAGGGCTATCCATTTTTAGTTTGCTTGTACTAATAATGATGCTGAGTATGAATCTTTAGTACATGGGCTCCTATTAGCCAAGAAAAAGGGAATAAAGAATCTAATAGTAAAAAGAGATTCAGAATTAGTAGTAAAGCAAACTAGAGAAAAAGGTAATAGCAAAGAATGTCAGGATGAAATCTTATAAGCAATAAATTTGGGACTTAATAAAATATTTTTAAGCTTTTAATATTGAAGTAGTTCCCAAGATTCAAAATTCTGAAGCTGATAAGATGGCATAGATTGGTTCGCAGTTTGATCCAGCAACTAGCCTAGTAGTTAATAATGAGTCAATAAAGGTTATAGTAAGGCCAACTATGCCAAATAATGGTGAGAATTGGCAAGGATTTGAGAATTATTTTCAAGTACTCTCATTATTGTAATAATCAGGGGAATTTGCTGATCAATTGTAACCAAAGATTGAAGAGGCATATGGGGATCAAATTATACAATTAAAGAATAATAAGCTTCCCAAAGGTTTAATCACTTTAGAGAGCCTTTTTGATCCAAAAGATGTAAGCCTAGAAAAGAAAAGGTTCCAAGTAAACAAAGCAGATTATTCTGAAATAGAGGTAAGTGAAGGGAAAAAATTAAAAGTTGGAAATTCTGCAACTCAAGTAGAAAAGGAAAGGTTAATTGAATTATGCAAAAAATATGACAAAGTCATAGCCTGGAGCTATGAAGACCTTCATGGATATAATAGAGACATTATTCAGCACACAATAGAACTGATTGAAGGATCTAAGCCTGTCAGATAGAAATAGAGGCTAGTGAATCCAAGGATTGAGCCTCTAATGGTGGACGAGTTGCAGAAACTTTTAGATTCTAAAATAATTTTTCAAATCAAACACTCAACTTGGGTATCAAATCTAGTACCAGTTTGAAAAAAGAATGGTGATATAAGACTTTGTGTAGATTTTAGAGATCTAAACAAAGCATCTTTGAAGGATCACTATCCCTTGCCCTCCATGGAACAGATTCTACAAACTGTGGCTGGATCAGAGAGATTCTCTTTGCTAGATAGTTTCTTTGGATACAATCAGATTTGGTTGGCTAAAGAAGACCAATACAAGACTGCTTTTACTACCAAATGGGGAAAATTTGCATATGCTAAAATGCCATTTGGCTTGTCAAATGCTGGAGCCACTTTTCAAAGAGATATGGATGTAGCATTTGGGGAACTTATAAATAAAATCATCTTGATTTATCTTGATGATCTTACTATTTTTTCAAAGAATGTTGTTGATCATTTTGATCATTTAGAATCTATGTATAAAAAATGTTAAGAATTTGGAATATCTTTGAATCTTAAGAAATGTATTTTTCCTGTCCCTCAAGGTAAATTATTGGGGCATATAGTATCTAAACAAGGAGTCTCCATAGACCCAAAAAGAGTGGCAGCTATAATGAACTTACCTCTTCTAGTAAATAAGAAAGTAATTTAATCTTTCTTTTGAAAGATTAATTTCATCAATCGGTTCATATCTGACTTTGCAGGCTTAGTAAGACTAGTGAAACTCTTGATGAAAAAAGACCTAATTTTCAAGCGAACTAAAAAAGGAAGGCAAGCCTTTGAAGAGGTCAAAAATGCTATCTCAATAGCTCCAGTACTTAGAAACCTAGACTTTTCTAAGCCTTTTGTAATGTATGTATACGGAGGAGAGATCATTATTGTTGATATCCTAACACAGAAGGATGATAAGCAGGAGGGAGAGCATCCAATAGCCTTTTTCTCAAGGACTCTTAGGGAATATGAAACTACATGTAAATTTGTGGAAAAAAAATCACATGCTATGGTAAAATCTCTCAAAAAGTTAAGGTATATAGTAAAAGGAAGTAAAATTTTGATACTTGTAGCACATCCAAGTGTCAGAGAATACATCATGAAGGGTGAAATTACTTAAAAAGAGCAAACTAGATAACTAAGATCCTTGAATATGATGTAGAAGTCAAACCCACTAAATTAGTCAGATGTAGGGGTTTGTGCCAATATATGACTCAAGAGCTTGAAAATATGATACATGAAGAGGCAAATTTAGGAACAAAAGAAGAAATTATATTGAGAATACAAGAAGTTGATCAGGAATCCTGGGTCACAAGCAGGATTCATTTTATGAAAAATGGGATTTACCCAAGAGAACTCCCTAAAAATAAGAGAAGATACTATAAGATGTAAGGAGTTCATTTTGTTTTAATTGAACAGGTTCTTTTCAGAAGAAATTCTGATGGCAAATTGTTAAGATGTGTATAAAAGGATGAGGCTAAGAAAATACTACATGAAATGCATCATGGAGTATCAGGTGGACATTTTTCTGCAAAGACTACAGCTATAAAGATAAGTGAGGTAGGTTATTTCTGGCCTACTTTATTTATAGATTGTTATCAACTGGTTAAAAAATGTCAATCGTGTCAATATTATGTGGGGATGAGAAGGAATGCAGCAATGCCTCCTAGTCCTATAATTATGGATAAACTTTTTGCTCAATGGGGTCTTGACTTCATTGGAATGATAAATCTAGTATCTAGTATGGGTCATAATGGATCTTAATAGCCATAGATTATTTCACCAAATGGACTGAGGTAGTGCCACTCAAAGAAGTAATAGAAAATGTGATCCTAGATTTTCTAGGGAGTATCACTACTCATTTTGGGGCTCCTTGCACCATAATTTCAGATAATGCTAAAGCATTTTTAGGGTCCAAAGTGTCTGAATTTGCATTAAAGCATGGAATATATCTAAAAACTTCTTCTAATTATTACCCTCAGGGTAATGGTTTGGTAGAATCAACTAATAAGAACCTGATTAGACTCATCAAAAGATTAGGGGTTGATCATCACAAAGAGTGGCATAAAGTGCTTAATTTAGCACAATGGGCTAATGGAATTACACCTAAACAGGTGATCAAAATGTCCCCATATGAATTGGTATATGGGAAACCTACTGTAATTCCCCTAAGCTTGGAGATTCTTGCTCTTCAGTTGATCAAACAGATTGAAATTGAAGAAAATGGCCCCATGCAGGTCAAACTCGTAGAACTTATAGAAATTTAGGAAAATAAGGATGTAGCACATGATTCATTGATAAAGCATCAAAAAATAATTAAAGACTATTTTGATAAAAAGACTTCAAATCCCCATTTCAAAACAGGCTCAATTGTTTTGACATGGGATGCAAGAGCCACTGAACCAGGTCAACACATAAAGTTTGAAGCATTATGGACTGGCCCTTATAAAATTTGAGCATGTAAATAGCAAAATTAATTTGAGTTAGAAATGATGGAAGGTGAACCTGAAGAGATTCCTATAAATAGAATCTATTCAAAACATTTTAGTTAAAACTATGTTTTTTTAGCATTTTTGGGTCATGCGGGAGTTGTAGATTCTTTTTGAGCACGCTCAAAAGTCCTTGGGGTTGCCAATAACTGTAGAGTAAAAAATACTCTACACTTCATTCTAATTTTTAGTAGTGCATGATTCAGATCACTATCCCCACATACTTTTGTCTGAGATGGCAAAGTTTTGAAATAGAGCGCGGGCTCTACTTTCCTTTTTATTCATTTTTCTCTAAGTGTTGAAGTCAAGCGAAAGTCACCAAGTGTCATTTTCTGAGGCACTTTTCATAATTACCATAGCAACTCAGTAGAACATGCCAGGTGTCCCATATCAACTCGGTGAAATGTGACATGTGTTGGCACCTGCATTTCATATCAGCACTTGCATTTCATCTCTTCTCAGTGAAAGGTTTCAACAAGCTAAGTATCAAGATCGGGCAGAAAGCACCAAGTGGAAATCGTGAAAGGTTTAAATTTTCTTTTCTAAAATCTATGGAAGATGCCATGTATCCTAGCTAAAGACAAAGGAAGCCACCACGTGTCAAGATTTGAATTATCTTCATTTTGCTTCACCGATATAGCAAAGACTGTGGTGGGTCTCAAGTTTTCTTTCTGAAGTAAGCAAAAGCTGCCAAGTGTCATTGTCTGTGTAAATATGAAATGAGACCTGATTGTTTATATGATATAAACTAAGTAAATTAGAGACCACCACATATCCCCAGTTAAGTAAAGCAGAAGTTGCCACGTGTCTCTTGTTGAGGGAAATAGAAATTGCAACCTATCCCTATGCTCTTTTTTAAGTTGCTCAGGCAAGAAAGGGTATGGGTCTTATTTTATTTTAAGCTATTAAAGTTTCTAGGAAGTGGATTGTGACAAGTGTCAAAGATGAAACATTCTTGAGTAAAGATATAGCAAGAGTATAGGTAAAGCAGAGAGCACCGTGTGTCCTCAGTAAGGTTGCAAAAGTCACCAAGTGTCATTCTCTGGTGTTTCCTAAGTAATAAGAATATTTTCAAGGAATTGGCTAAGTGTCTCTTCCATTTAAAAGAAGGGAGTGTCTTGTGATTTGTTTCAGCCAATGAACTGTTAGAAGACAAAGTGTTTCAAAATCTATGAAATATCTTCTATTAGACACTTCATGTTTGGTTAGATTTCAGTTTGGGCTGATAGATTGGGAACAAGCAAACAATCTAGAGTGAATCCAAGGCTATAAATAAGGTGCATAGATCACCAAAAGGAAGATCAGATAATAGAGAGAATTTTTTGAGAGAATTATTGTCAAGAGTTTAGACTTTCTAGAGCTGTGACTAGGAATATCATTTGCCTTTGTTCCATTTTCTTAAGTTGGAAAGTTTATGTAACTGTGCATGTTTTTGTGCCTCTTATGTGACTAGAGAATTAATAAAAAGATTGAATCTTGTGCCTTTTTTGATACTTTCTATGTTATTTCAAAAAGTAGTCTAGGCTATGTTGTTAGGAGTTTAGACTTTCTAGAGCTGTGATTAGGAATGTCATTTGCCTTTGTTCCATTTTCTTGAGTTGGAAAGTTTATATAACTATGTGTGTTTCTATGCCTCTTATGTGACTAGAGAATTCAAATAAGAAGATTGGACCCTGTGCCTTTGTTGATATTTTCTATATCACTGCAAAAAATTAGTCTATGATGTGAGCCTTTGTTTCTATTATTTCTATCTTTTACATTGATCATGCACTTGTTTGCTCTTAAATGTAATTGAATCTTACATATAGTCTCACTGTGCTCAGGATTAAGGTTGAATTACATTCAGGTGCATTGCCGTAGTTAGATTTTCTTTCTTGCATTTGTGTTTTTGTTAAAATTCCTATCCCTTTTCCCAGTATACACTTGATATAAAGAAGAGACTAGCTTCTTAAAAATGTGGAAGTTGTTTCAAGTCACAAGTCTCACATCTTGAAACTTCCCATTGTTGGTGTTAGTAACAAGCATAATTTTAAACATCAACATAGACCACAGGCATCCCTAGTTGGCTATAATATAATCTAAGACCTCCATTTATAGATCTTAGCCCTTTATCCCTAGAATCTTACCATCTAGACATTAGTGTTATATTAAGGACACTAGATCCACATGACATTAGTGTCCCCAATATGGTGTTAATGCCTTTTACCCTAACTTTATCAAATAGATATATTTCCAAAATTTAAAACCTTCTAAGATCAACCTAAACATATTTTATTATCTACACAAGCTATAGAACACTGTGAATACATGACTATTAAACCTCAATCAACTAGATGCAAAATATCGATTCAAACATGAAACAAGTTCAAGAAAATCAAGGTTATTAATTTCTATTCTACCCTAATTCTATATACTACCATCTACAACTACCCTAAGCCCATATTTCATAGATTTTTAATCTCAAGCACACTCAAGGAATTTAAGACCACTATCATTATAGCATCACTTGCACTTGCACTAGCACTTAGGTGGGGAGAACTACATAAGCCTTCATCCCTCCTCAGAGTATTAGGATGTAGGAAATTCTCTTCACAATAGGGTGTTGAGGATGTCCATCCTACCCAATTAGCAAACACACAATTTTACCTCCTGCCTTAATTACATGAAGGGTTAGATTTTGCATCATAAATTAGATGTTATAGAAATAATATAGATTTTTAGACTTCATGCACATAGGGAAAAAATCCATAAACAAAGGTGTAGGTGTACCCAAAATTTATGAATAGTCCTACATAAAGGACATTAATGCTATTTTTAGGACACTAAAGCCACATGGTGATACTATCCAAGTGTGGTGCTACTATCCATGAGAGGATTTGGCATAGATATTTGTTTGATGATACTTAGACTTATTCACATCTCAATTTTTAGCACTTAGATCTTCCATGTCAGGTGTTTTCTAGATAAGTCTTTATTTGCACATATTTATCGATATTTTTAGAAAGCCAAATTATATTAAAAAAATAGTGGTTATTTATTGCATATTATTCAACTGATTTAAACTACTGATCCCTTTAATCAAACATAGGATTTATATTAGTAAAACCCTAAAAGGTTAAAACATTGGAATACAAAATTATAGAGGATAATTGATAAACATGTGTCTGACTCACATTATTTTATATTTTATATGTATTCAATACTTGAAAACATGGCAAGAGTCTTCAAAATGCAAAGAGTATTTCTTTTATTTGTAGCAAAATACTAGAATATGAAACAACAATTCCTTGTAAAAATTCTATACATAGTGCTCAATTGTACTGTAAAATATTCCCAATGTGATAAAGATTAATATGAAGTTATTAAATGGTTTTATTGAAAATTATTTTATCATTGTTCTATGTGAAATGGATGCTTTATTTATCTAAATGTATTTAATAATGTATAGCATTTCTATAGATTCCAGATATGTTAACATTGTGCTCTTATGCATACATATACCATAATTAAATAGGAACAACATGGTATAGTCTTCATTTATGTTTGCATTTTAATTATGTTCACACTTTGAGTAGTTACCCTTGTATTATCATGTTTTGATGGGTTTTTAAGGAACCTCTGCTAATATAATAAATTTATTAATCTAGAATTAAATATTTTCCATTAACCTATATTTGTGCAAGAAATTGTGGTTCTAAAGATACATATTATAAATATCCTTATCATATATTATTTATATGTTATACTTTGAAGTGAATTATTACACCTCCAACTTAGTGAGTAATCATGTCCCTAAAAGTGGGGGAAATGCAATATCCTAAAATGGCCCCATGAAATTCTATTTTATGCCAATATATGTTAGTTTTTCACTTTTTTTAGTTTGTAGATAACTTGGTCCAAATGAAGAAATATGGTTACTTTAGACAGTTTTCAAAGCCCAAATACTAAATCCAATGCCCTGAAACATCTTTCAATTCTTATTTCCAAAACATTGATCCCTTTGTATAGACATAGACCATATTTTATGGTCCTTACAATGTATCAATATTTTCCTACATCACCCTAAAAACAATTTCTCTCTTATAAATTAATAGATGGGCCTATCTGCCTCTTTTATATTTTATATTTTATATATTGTAACTTGGAATAAACAAATATTACCATATATAAATATAAAATCACTATAATATACAAGTGTTGTAGGTCCTGTCACACACATAAATTATTAATTAGACATCTAGCAAAGAACATTTTATGGTTGCATGATAAGCATATTATTTTATTCTATAGCTCACATCAATTTAATATTATCTACTAAATTATCCTTGACTATCAGAGAGATAGTTAGTCTACACTAACAATTAAAACCCTAATGTAAGCTCCCTATCTATTCTCTTTTATAATCTAGTTAAAAGATTCAACTATTATAGGTACACATGGGTTAAAAATTATAAATTGAGGGTAGAGAAGAGAAAATAAGAACCATATTAGTGAAACTATAAAGTAAAATTTATTTTTAAATATTTTACGAAGTTTTTAAACTTATGCTCCAAATATATGCATGGAGTGAATTTTAAGGCCTTGAAAACCCTCTTCAATCTGATCCAAATTTTTACATGAAAAATCATAATAACTTTGGTTATGAATTTTTAGGTTCTAATTTTTGTGACCAGTATTCTAAAATTTTAACATTATAGTATTTCAGATATCTAAATATAGTCATAGGTACCTGACAATATTAATTATTGATGCATATTAAACCACTTGACTTGTAAAACTCTAACTCACCATTCCTCTAAGACATTTATCTATATGTGAGCTTGAACCTATGTTTTCCATCACTACTACACATAATTTTCTAATATAATTCTCAAACATTTGTTAAATCACTCTCATACCACCTTCAACTCATGATAGTTGTCCCTAATTCTCTGGTACAAGTTTATACTATGTGAATAGGCACACTTATGTAGACATAACCACCTACAATGACCTTGTCCCATGCCAATTAATAGTTATATTATAAATTTTTAAATATCTATTTGGAAATTCTTGTACATTTCACAAGGTTGGATAAAAGAAATTATTAAAATGTTTCAATATATAAAAAAATCAAACCCTCATTTTAAATGGACTTGGTCTCTATCATGGCACTATCTATTGATATATTACACTACATTTATCATTGATAAAATACGGCATATTCTTAAAAAAATAAATATCATTCACAAAGATAAATAATAATCCAAGTCTAAATCATCTCAAATAAAATCAAGAATTATCATTGTGAAGTATCAAATCCATATTTCTAACTACATATATATAGTCAAGGAGCATAATTTCATAATCACTCTAAGTGAGATAACTAC
>JARHVA010005508.1:197500-580000 GCA_037957365.1 Torreya grandis | reverse complement strand
TAAGAGGCATGGAGGGCATGAATCTTGATATTTGTGGCATTTATGGTCTAGGGATGTCTTCCCAATAAATGAGATCACTTGATGATGCATATATTTGATATTCATTTCCAAAAATAAGTTTTCAATAAGTCTTAATTTAATTATTTATTAGGCCTTGATTTGGATTAATTAGCTCTTAAGCATACTTGAGTACTTTGTGCACAAATTACTCAAATTGATCAGAATGCCTTGTTATTATTCTAAAATTTGACTAGATTAGAATTGGAAAGTGATGTTAGATGCATTGGAACCATACTCCCATTTAGGATGCTACCAAAAACAAATAACAAAGGCACGTGTCTTGTGTAGAATATTTGATAGGAAAGATCAATCTAGAGCACCCAGGCAAAAAATTAGCATTTTAACTTGAAATGATTTGATCAAAGTTAGCTAGCCCATAAATTATATTACCCCATTTAGGGATACCCTGGCCAAAATCAGCACTTGAATACATTAGTTTCATATCATTTATAATGTTTTAGTGTTTTTATGTCAAATTGTGCATTTTGGGTGGAAATTGCTCAAAAGCCTAATTAGAGGTTATCGATGGCCAGTTTTAGGTGTCTATAGTTTATCCCTATTTGGGAAGGCATTTCAAGCTATAATCATAGTAACATCTTCTCAAATAATGAAAAGGTACTATATGCCTACAAATACAATGATGATAAACTAATTATACGGTGCCCTCTCAAGGGAGTGGTTGACACAAGTACGTTGGCAAATGATCCCTCAAAAAGAAAGAAGTGAAATGAGGAGACCAAAGAAAGAAAGGATGATGGGGTAAAAACACAATGATACTGAAAATGTATTCAAAATCATTGAGAATTCAAGTGGGATGGTGCACAATGGTTTTCCCAAAGGTGGTTATAAGAATTGTACCTTGATAGTGGCAATATGGTATAATAACATAATGATTTACCCAAAGGTGGTTATAATCATTGAGAAGATAGAGCTTCCATAGTTAGAATATACAAACAAGATAACAACATGCCCCTATATGGGTAGAAAAAGTAAAGTGGTGAAAACATAATGATTTTCCTAAAGGCAGTTATAATCATTGAGAAATACAACTTGGACAATGTGTAATGATTTGCCCATAGGTGGTTATAATCAGAGGACCCTGATTATGGAAAACATGATAAACTTGGTCAAGGATGATGATAACTTAACATAGAGGGTAATGATGAATTATAACAACCTACTTGTAGGGATATACTTGTCTGAACTAATAAAGATTGAAATTCTTTCATGTTTAATTACTCTATTTGTGATATGATTAAGATGGAATCAGGATGTTAGTACCAAAGAGATGCCACCATTACTGAATAGACTTCTTAAAGTTGAGGTTTGTTGTAGCACATGTCAGTAGGCATCATGGTATAATATCATGAGGACTTGGCCGAAATATGCATAAGGACTGACTCCTCCAATACTCAATAAAAAAAAATGTACCAATGATAGAAACCATGATGATAATGTAAACATATGAATATGGATGGATTTAAGTTTAAGTGTGGGAAAAGAATCACTCAATGAACACACATAAATTGAACCAAGGCAACAATGTTGAAAGAAAACAAATAAATAGACAAACAAACAAAATGAGTATAAATAAATAAACAAACAACATAATAGAAACCCTATGAACAATGCCCCTAGAAAATATGTGACAATTTAACAAATGAATAAAATGGGGGAATAGAAGAAAAGGAAGGGGGTGGCCGAGTTATCTCCATATGCACTAGGCAAGTGGACACTACCTACATATTTCCATGGATGTAATATCTAATAAAAAACTTTAGGCTAAATGTAGTTCTCCAAAGGAATGGGAAGAATGTGATAACTAATGAAAATAAATAGAATGTATGTGATAGAACAAGAGGAAAGGCCTTGCAAAATGGCAAGTGTATGAGAGGAAAAGGTCAAAAAAGATGGAGAAACTACATGACAATTGATTTTATTATAACTTAGTAAGGGTTCTCATAATCCTTAAGTAAAAGAATTGGTCAATGTTTTTATTCTTTTCTAATGATTTTTCAAATGTTTTTGGAATTTTTTGAAGTATCTCAACTCAATCGAGAATGATGAGACACTAAATGGTTCAAGCTCATAAAATGGTGAGAGTATTAAAACTTAGGTTTCTCACAAAATGGTGAGAGCATGGCTTAGGTTACTCATAAAATGATGAGAGTTTGGCTTAGGTTTCTCACAAAATGGTGATAGTATGGCTTAGGTTGCTCACAAAATGGTAAGAGCATGGCTTAGGTTGATCACAAAATTGAGAGAGCATGGCTTAGGTTACTCATAAAATAGTGAGAGCATGGCTTAGGGTGACTAAGCTGACCTCAAAAAGTATTGAACACTACCTACATAGTCCTAGAGTAGGACCTCAATTCACTATAGTTTTGCCTTTACAGTAAAGGAATTTGATGTGTAGTAGTCATTTCAAACAAAATAAGCATAGTTGGTGAAAAGGGATAGTATGACATAGGAAGTGTCAAGTTGGTACATCAAGGATTAATGTTACCCCTAGTTTTCCCATAGGTGGTTATAACTAGGACATAACGGCATAGATTAGTGGTAATAATTTACAAAAATGCATTTATAATTAGTAGCAAGATCGATGGTAAGAAATAAATTACAAATGAAGGATACAATTACTGAAACTTATATCACACTATCCCAAAATATGATCTTTATTTGAATTACTTGAACCAAATGATGAAACTAATCAGATACCTTGATGTTGAAACTACATAATGAATGGCAAAAACCAAGGTCAAATAGGCTAGGCTTTAGAACACATTGGGTCGATAGAATGGAAGCAAAAATTGGATACGATGAAGATGATGGATAAGGATGGTATTTATACAAAGAAGAATAGTGATAAAATGTCATAACAAAAAATGTCCTTATGGATAGTACACCTTAGTGTTTAAGCATAGTACCGCTTGAGATAAATAATATTTATTGGCTTAAGAAGTTCATCTCCATCTAGTGTGGCAAGCTTGTATGCTCCTGATCTATAATCTACAGTAATGATGAAAGGCCCTATCTAGTTTGATTTGAATTCCCTTTATGCTTCTTCTCAAGTGTGGTATTCTTTTTGTTTTCTTTAAGAATAATATCACCAAGTTCAAATGTTTTATACTTAACATGCTAATTATAGTGGCCTTTGAGTCTATTTTGATATGCTTAAAAATTGTTGAGCATGATTGTGCCTTTTTCATCAAATAGGTCTAGCTCTTGTAGGTAAGATACTTGATAGTCATGATCATCTAAGACATGCTTGAAAGAGATGCACAATGAAGTAAATTCAACCTTAATGGGAAGGATGGCTTCAATAGCATAAATGAGTATGGAGTGGCTCCTATAGGAGTATGATGATTGGTATAATATGCCCAAAGGGAAAGAAATATCTGCAAGTGCCAATCATGACCGACATCATTGACAATCTTTTTGAGAATATTGACAATGGTTTTGTTGGATGCCTCACCTTCATCATTACCTTGAGGGTAATATGCTATAGAAAAATGTTGTGTATATTTAGTACATTGCTGGTTTACATCTTTGTTCTTAAATGATCCTCTATTATCATATATAATGTCAGAGGGGATACCATAATGATAAATGAGATGGTTGAAAATGAATTTGGAAACTTGCTTTCTAGCCATGTAAGTGAGGGGTATAACTTTAACCCACTTAGTGAAATAATCAATAGTGGTAAGGATATGCTTATGGCCATCAAATGAAGTGGGGTTAATCTTCCCAATGAGGTCAAGTCCCCATGTAGAAAATGGCCATGGTGTCAACATCAATTTCAGATTTTTTGCTAAGGCATGAATTAGATTAGCATGTTATTGACATTTATCATACTTTTTTACATATGCAATCGTATCTACATCCATTATGGGCCAATAATAACTAGTACACAAGAGCTTTTTGGATAGGACTACCTTTCTAGAATGAGTGCCACATACTCCTTCATGAACTTCTCTTAACACTAGTGTAGACTCTATCGAAGTTAAACAATGAAGAAGAATTCCATCAAAACTGTGATGATAAAGAGTGGATCCAAGTAGAGTATAATGAGTGGAATGATGAATGAAGGCCTTGGCTTGTTTTTGATATAGATTAGGTGGCATAACTTGGTCATGAAGGTATTTTTAAAGTTCTGAGTACTAGATAGAATTAAGACCAACAATATCATAAATCATTGCAATAGTTGAAGGTTCATGATTCGATGCTAAAAAATTCTTGACAAGGAATTGATACTCTCTATCTTTATTTGTTTGTTGAATAATAGAGCCAATAGTGGCCATGGCATCTATAGTTTTGTTAATATCCCTTGATATATACTCAAACTAAATATTGGTAATTTATTTCTTAAGAGTGTCGACCATGGCTTTATATGGAACCATCTTGTCATATTTAGTCTAAAAATGATCTATGACATAATTGATGATTAATTAAGAATCACCATAAAATTAGAGATGTGATATATTCCAATGCACTGCTTATTGAATTCTTGCAATAAGTGCTTCATACATGGCCATGTTGTTTGTATAAGGAAAGTTGATTCTGAATGATTAAGGGATTAGATCCCCCTATGGTGTAATAAACAATAGGCCTACCCATAATCCATGTGTAGTAAATGAGCCATAAAAATAAAATTTATAAGGTTACTCCTCAAGGGGTGTGTCAATGATGGTCATTATGGATTCATCAGGAAATTGAAACGTGAGTGGATGTGTGTCTGTGAGAAGTGATTTAGCAAGTTGATCTACAAGAATTATCCCTTGATTATTTTTTGATTGACATAATCTATGTCAAACTCACTAAGAAGCATGATCTATTTAGCCATTCTACCTTAAAAAGCTATTTTAGATAGTAGATACTTGAGTAGATCTACTTTTGAAATTACCATGGTCTTATTATTCAACATGTAATGATTTAGTTTTTAAGCTATAAAGAACATGGCTAGACAAGCTTTTTCAATAAGGGCATAGTTATGTTCATATGTAACCAAGGTATGGCTTACATACAACATGCTCTTTTCCATTGTCATCATGTTGAGCCAAGAGTTCCCCTAGAGCATGGTCGATAGCTGATAGGTATAACAAGAATGGCTTACCAGGCATAAGAGGTAATAAAATAGGTAGATTAACAAGATTGTCTTTGAGTTGTTGAAAAGATATTTGGAAGTGATCATCTCAATGAAATACAACTCCCTTTTTTAGAAGGTGTGTAAATGGATGGCACTTATTTTCTAACTAAAAGATGAAGCATCAGATTGACTGGATCTTACCCTGTAAACTATGGAGTTGCTTTAAATTTGTTAGTGGCAGCATCTTAGTTATAACATGGACTTTCGCTAGATCAACTTTCATACCTCTACAAGACATGATGAAGCCATGTAATTTTCCTAAATTTAAATCAAACACACATTTATTTGGATTGAGTTTGACTTTGTACTCCTATAATATTTTAAATATCTTATGTAGCACTATTGGATGGTCTGCCCTTGTTTTGGATTTTCCTAATATGTAATCGACATGTCTTCAACAATATCATGCATCATATCATATAATATTATATTCATGGCTTTTTGATATATAGCTATAGAATTTTTAAGGCCAAATGACATTACCCAATAATAAAATGTTCCCCATCAAGTGGTGAACATTGTTTTATGTTGGTCTTCTAGTGTTATTCCAATCTACTTGTATCCTGAAAAGCCATCCATGAGTGAAAGAATTTCATAAACTACCATGGATTTGATGATCATGTCAATATTAGGTAAGGGAAAATAACCTTTAATAAAAGCTTTGTTGATGTCTCAAAAATCAGTACAAATTTTTATCCCTTCAGGCTTTCTACAACAGGTACCATATTAGAGATCCATTTTGAGTAGTCAATGGATCAGATACATTATACTTCTCAGAGTTTTTCCAACTCTTTCTTTACCAATAAAACAATATGAAGATGCATCTTACATAAATTTTGTTTTACCATTTTGGCATCAGGATTAACCACAAGGTGGTGTAGAACCAAGGCTAGGTCTAAACATGGCATGTCATAATAGGCCCATGTAAAGATATCTACAAATTATCACAATAGATTTATAAAGACATCACATTCCTCCTTAATGAGGGATACTCATAATTTTATCCATTTTGGGTCTGATCGAGTCTTGATATTTACCTCTATTGTATCTTTGACTAGAAGGGTCAAATCATCTTCTAGGATAGTAGGTAATGACTTAAACTATTGAATTATGTTAGGGTCCTCTGTTAGGACTTGCTCTTCAAATTCTCCTAAGCATGATGAATCTAAGTCCCCTAATGCGAGATTTGTCCATGTGACAAAAATAGTTGGAAATTTTTGAAGAATTTGATCAAATACTTATTGTTGCTCAAAGTTGAACTTGGCTCCACAGGCAAGTTCATCATTGGTGGTCTCATGGTCTAATTTAAAATAAGAATGAGCACTCCTATCTAAAGATGCCTTAAATAGGTTTTCACCACTAGAGTGGCCTTTATCTTTAAATTTTCCTTGGTTAAAAAGTGCCTCAAAGAGGTTTTCATTTTGGGACTTTATGTTTTACTTGTTTGTTTTTGGTTAAGGGTGTTCACTCACTCTCCAAAATAGGCTATAGGATCCAATGTGATTGAGAGTCCTATTTTTTTATCTCCCAATGGAACATTGTCTCTAAGGCCTAAAAATTCATAAAATGCCTCATCATTCTATAACTCATCATTCAGTAGAGTGGATTCTTGTTGGTCCCAATCTATCAGTTGGGGATAATATAATGGTAAAGGGTTATGATGAATGGCTAGGGTAAGGGTAAAAATGGCATTGTTATCAAATAGGTTGGTTATAGCTAGGTCATAGAAGGGGAGGCTATGATCATACTCTACTTCAATGTTAACATCATCATTATTAGTCGTTGGTGATGGAGTTTTAATAAGATATGTGGGGTCACCCCCAAGTGGTTTAAATCTAAGTCCATAAGGTCTTTAATACTTAGTCATGGAAATTATCTCAATGGTTCCTTGATAATTCAATCCAAGGCCTCTTCCTTCATAATTTTGATGCTCCATGATTCTATTGGGAATAAGATACTTTGCATTTTTAAAACAATTAGCCTAGTTGTCATTGTATAACCATGATCATCCCCTTTAAGAGGGTCATGTTCTAGGCCAGATGCTGGTACAAATATGATATATCCTTTATCTTTGTTATTTCATTACCAATGCATATGTGGGGTTACTTTAGGATGCCCAAAGGTTTTTAAATTTTGAGGAAAATTGGCAATACAAAATGTATCATGGGTCACATACTCTCCTAGTCCATTATCTGAAATGGTGAAATGATTAGAAGCTTTAAGAGATGACATGTGGGAAAGGGAATATAAGGTATTAAGATATATGAAATTATCTAGTGAAGGATCAATAAGTATAGCCTTTCCCTTATCCTACTCGAAACTTGGATTCATATCGTACTAATAATTATAGATTTGAAATTTGGCCTCAAGATACTTGCAGTTGTCATACGGGTGTAAATCTCATGGAATATTCACTTTCATCCCTAAGTGGTAAAACTTGATACATTAGTGTAGGGTTGATGGGACTACATGAATCTCATGTAACCAAGGTCTACCTAGAAGCATATTATATGATAACTCAAGAGCAAGCACATGTCAAAGTGTATCATGGGTCAAAAGCTCTATGATAACTAGAAAACTAATGGTGCCTTGTGATTCTCTTTCCTGATTATCATAGGCTTTGATGGTTATTGTTTCTAGTTGGATATATGTAATTGTGTACCTAAGAATCATGATAAGATTTAGAGATACTATGTTGAGGCCATATACATTGTCTATAAGGACACATTTCACTTTATTCCATCTTATATAAACTTCTATGTATAATAGATTATTATGGAGTGGGCCAAGGGAAGACATATTACTTTGGTTGAATGTGACTTGTTGCGTTGGAGCTAGGTGTCTAACCAAAGTTTAAAATTTATCAAGGGATATGTCACTAGTAATAATCAATTGGGTCAAAAACTCATTCAAGATGTTCTTGTGGATTATTGACATTCACAACAAATCTTAGATATAAATTTGTGCTAGTGTCTTCTATAATTGTTCTACAATATCAAACTTCTTGTCTTGGTTAGTAGTGAATGATTTATTTTGAGGCTAAATGGTTGGTTAGATGGGCAAAGTGATAAATCGTTGTGGGCCTAAGATATCAATATTTGACCTCTAAGTTATGATTTCACAATCAAGATTAAATACTAGACCATTATTGTTAATCAATGCTAAAAATGGTGTGGGACTAGATAGGATAAGTCTTAGTTATCGGTGCACTTGAATGTGGTCACATGGAAAGGATAAGTTTTCAGATAAGATCAGAAGGGGAAGTCCTAGTTTTCTGGTTTTCATATACACATTCCCAAGCCAGAGAAGGATTATCTATGTAATTTGGCTGAATGTTTTTGTTTAAAAATGGTCTAGGTTGATTAGAGCTTGATCTAGGATTAATGGAGATGGTACTAATGCTACCCCTAGAAATATGACCTACAACCCTATTATAGTCATGTGTAATTGCAAGGTAGTTTTGTTTGTTTTTACCATTTTGATCTTCGTTTTGTATATTATTATATCATTATTGGTTTTGCTACTAATTTTTTTAATTCTACTGGTTCAGCCTTTGATTTTGATAATGTTGATTTTGTTGTTTCATTGGTCATTGTTGTTGTTGATTATTTTACTATTATTAATTGTTATGTTAGGGAAATGGGTTTTGATAAATCCCAAGATTTTTATTATCCATTATCCAATGTTATCTCACCATTCTCTAGCATATTCTAAATTAAATGCTTTATTTGGACACATCTTCATAGATGATGCCCATTGACCCGATGATAGTCATAGAATTCATTTTCATGGTACCAATCAAGATAAGGAATGCCTTGTAGATAATGATTTGGTATAGGCTAACTAATCAAATTAGTAGTAGCAAGCTTATTAAATATAGACTCAATAGGTTCTCCTAGGTCACTAAAGACACAATGTGTAGGCATGGTTCTCCTAAGAGGAGGGGTTTGCAATGCTAAAGGTTGTTTTATTTGTTGTATAGGTCTTGGTTATTATGCTTAAAGCATTGGTTGGAGAGGTTTTGAGGTAGGATTAAGCTAAAAATGTGGTGCAAATGATGTTTTCACCATTTGGACATGATGGGATTCAGTTACTCCATTTCCCATAACATTCCTATTGTGATTGAATTGCTTTGGTATTTCTTGGTTATTGGAATATGCTAGTTGTGATGCTTATGTTTGAATAGGATGTTGATGTTGACTATTTCCCTAATTGGTACCTTAATTTGGACTAGTTAAATTAAGCTTTATGACTCCTTTATTGATGAGTGCCTACTTGATCAACAAACCTTTGTCAATGATCTCTTTGAATGTACGTGCACATTGTAATTCCAAATGATAAGCTATCTCACTATGCAAATTTTTGGTAGACATAGTGGATAATTTTTTATCTAGTAATCTATGGGTGAAATGTCTTGCAAAGGCTCTCCATCACTATAAATAAACTGTAAAACTCTCACTAGATTTTTGATTTGCATGTCTTAATTCCACTAATGAAATCTCATGCTCCAAACTATAAGAAAAGTGTTGCACAAACTTATCAAAAAAATCATAAAAATCCATTATTGAATTTTTGGGAAACTTCAAAAACCACTCCAAGGCTTGTCCAGCCAAGCTCCTTGGAAAAAATAGCAAAATATATATGTCACTATATGCCATTGGTTAACATGCGATAAAGAATTTGATAAAATAAGCCTTAAGGTTGCCTTTCCCTTTGTATTTGTCAAATTTTGGTGGTTCATATTGTAGAGGAAATAATATCTAAAAATACTCCATGTTAAATGGGTAGGAACACACGTCATCCAATTTGAAATTTTTAATATGTTTACTAGCTTGAATGGTAGTAATTGCATCTTTCATATGTTACAATTATTTGGATAAGAAACTGGAAGGAACATTGGTTTGAGGGAGAATATTAGTTTGGGTAGATGGTTGGTAGGTCACAAGTGGGACACTTTGACTAGGGTATGATGGAGATATCTATTAGGATACATTAGTTTGGTTGGAGAATGGACTAGGAATACACATATGTGGATTATGATGTACTTGAAATTTCACATTTGGTTGTGTGGTATTCTAGATTGGGTTGGTGATAAAGTTTTAACTTGGAGGATTTTGTGGTTGGGATGGATGGATATAACTATATTGTTCCCATTGTGGTTGAAAAGGGACATGATATCAGCTAATCAAACCTAGCTGTTGAGTGGGAACTTGTGTTCCAAGACCCTATCTCTAAATTTGTGGCACATTTTGAACCAATGGTTATCTAGTAGGTACTTGAAAAATATAGGGACCTATTTATTGCATGAATCCCTATGAGGAAGTCAAATTAGGTTACATATTTGGCATTGATCACTGACCAATATTTACATATTGTTGACTAGCCATTGCTTGGTTTTGGATTAGCATATTAGTTTGTGACTAAATAGGTATGTTTGTCATTACTTGGCAAAGTGGAACATTTGTTGCCCCTAATTGAGGTAGGAATGTATTTGTCCTTTATTGAGTTGATATACTAGATTGTGTATATTGTTGTGGAATACTACTCATTACTTGTTGAGGAACAGTAGAGTTCATTAAATTCTATCATTGAGGGATGACATTAATTGTTGTTTGATATCCTAATCCCATAGGTTGTACACTTGAGGAAGCAATCAGTCGAGGTTGGGGTGTAGAAACTCCTATTCTTTGGTATGATGATTTATTCATAGGATTAACTATGTGCACATATTGTTTTCTAATTGCTTGTGTGTTAGTACCACTTTGATCAAGGTTGGATGTTGTTAGCACATTGTTTACTACATTTGGTTCAATATTTTGTGTAGAGGTTGAAGACATTTATTCAATAACGGGCATAAGCATAAAATTTATCTATTGAAGTGGTTTGTATGAATAGGTCAAAGTTTGAATTATCTTATCCAGTTAACTCTATCAACACTTCTATTGAAGGAATTAGGTCTATGAGAGATTTACTCACCATGTTCATTTGATTGAAATCATGTGCTAGATTTAGGTAGGTTTGATATGCTATCTACATTTAGTTAAAGTGATATTCCATGATGTTTTTGCCTCGATTAGATATATTAGGATTTTTGTATGTTTTTTGGACTACAACCATAAGATTGCTAGAACAAGCCTATTAATCATTGATGATATTATGGGCCACTCTTACTAGACTTGGTAAATTTTCATGGGGAAAGTCTATTGGAAACTTGGCTCTACCTCTATGGCTCTAACTAAAATCTCATCTTTGATCTTTAACAAATGTCACTCAAATAAAAATGGATCATACATGGAAGATTTATTAGTATAATATGACTATTGAAGAACTAGCTCATCCACTACAAGTATTGTAGCTAGGTATTATAGAATGTGTTCTTGGTCTTGTTTTGAATAAGGTGGTGTGTTAGCTAGATAGTTATCCAATGGATCTTGGTTGTGTGCCCCTAATTAAGTATTATACGAAGGATAAGAATCCATCTCATAAGCAATATTATCTACATTGGGGTCTTGTACCATTTCTTCCTATGCAACTACATTACTAATCCCTAGATTGTACATGAGTCTACTACGAGTGTAAGAATACATGTTGGGATCTATAGTCAATGTTTTTATGATAAAAGGTCAAAGACTTATACAAACTCTAAAAATGACAATGTCAAAAATAGATGATGTTCTAACTTGGTCTAGATTCATCAAAAGGATCAAAAGGTTTATGCAAATATCTGAGAGGAAACAAACTAGCATGAAGTTTCTAACATTTCACTATTCACACAAAGATAAGCAAGTAAATGGATTGAAAATAAAAATACCAAACTATAAGTTCAAAATGTTTCAAATTAGTATAATCTATGAAATTAAAAGTTTCTAGGTCTTTCGGCCAAACATGACGTCAAAAGCTAGGCTCAAATTAGGCATGTATTAGGGCATTTAACCAAATGGTGTCAAAAGCTAGACTTTGAAATAGATGAAAGTTTTAATCTAATAGTTTTGAAACACTTATAACAAACACCAAGAATTTGATTCTTGGTCATGAAATTTATCAACTAGCTATAAGGTATGAAACAAAAGGTAATTTTTAGAGATAGTTTTTTTTTCATAAAAAATGGTATAAAACTTGGTTCTTTTGAGAAACAAGCTAGACAAAAGTGAACAATATAACTATTTTTAGATAAAAGATCACAAAAGAACACTTGGATTGATATGAAAATGTAGGAAAAATTTTGAAATGTATTTAAGAGAGTATATGAAACAATATTTAAAAAAATTTGAAAGGTCTGACAAAAAAATTTGTTTCAAAAATGTTCTAAGGCAAAGATAATTTCCTATAATTTTGACAACATAACACTACTTTTCTTGACTCAAAATTTCATGGTGCATAGACTTAAAGTGTAAGTGTTTATCACAAAATGGATTAAGTCTATTAAATGGTGATAATGATCTTGATTCTAAAATGGCCTTCAACCCAAATTGGAAATTGAACCTAAGTTCCCTCAAGTTTAGTGTAAATGGTGAACTCACTTAACACATCAACATTATGAACTTATAAAGGTGAAATTTTGAATTTATATTATAATTGAAGGACTTAAAAAAATTTGGTAAATGTCTAGACTCAATTGGCCAAAATAAATATACCAAAGTGGATGATATGACTCTCAAGATTTTGATGAACTTTGAACAAGGCAAATTGATGATCTCACATGGGCAACATAACACCTCTTTGTTCAAATGAAAATTAGGACTATGTATTTGGTTTTGATTTTTTGTTTACACCTAGTTTTGACTTCAAATAAGACTCTAATCTAGGACAAGACCAACTAATT
The DNA here is from genome assembly GCA_037957365.1 of Torreya grandis. Classification (NCBI taxonomy): domain Eukaryota; kingdom Viridiplantae; phylum Streptophyta; class Pinopsida; order Cupressales; family Taxaceae; genus Torreya; species Torreya grandis. Next base: position 566,972 of record JARHVA010005508.1, on the reverse strand, counting down.
AATCACTCTTAGATCCTAAACTGACAAGGTTGCTTGGTATTATTGGAATCCATTAATATACATCATTTGAAATGATTTTAAGTGTTCATCTAAAAGTAAATACACATTATATAGTAGGGTTTTTACACCTCCCTTCACTTAAATGATAGTATTATGACATGGACCTTGAGGTACACCTTACACCAATAATACTTATACAAGTGAGGATTTGTCTAAAATCTAATAAGTTTTCAAACGTTCTAGGTGAATTAATTACATAATAACTTTCACATCAAAAAATGTAAGAGAAAAGCATGAATTTTAGGTATGTATCACTTGGCTTATTGCAAAAAGGTCTGTCCTTTTTGTAACCACTATATCCTATTGTTTTCTCAGTGTAGTGTGATGTCTAAAGTTCCATTATGTCCCATATGAAAATCCAATTAGGAGCCAAATGAAGTCAATACTAGGAGATGGAACCCTGAGTCAAAGCTTCCCTAAAGAACTCTTGGGAGGTGATGAAGTCCACTTCACAAGCCAATCTTGCATAAAAATAAAGAAAAGATGAAAGTAGAAAGACTTTAGGATCATTTTCAAGGTCACCCAAACTTTGATGAGTTTTTGGGGAGTGATTTACATGCCTTTATTTCTAAGCCTTGGACTAAGCTACTTGAAATAGGAATGGTGCTTTTCATACCAAGGGTTCCCTAAAAGGGAAAAATGGAAGAGAATACCAAGTAAATACAAAAAAAATTGAAAAAGTGAATTTATTTATAATCCCAAAGGGAAAGTGAAGTGGTGTTCATTTGACCCTTTGGTCTTAGTTTTAACTTTGAAAACATTCACCAAAATAAGGTTCCTAATTGATTTCTAAGCATGCAAAAGGTAATCTAAACATATTTTTAGTGAATGTCAAGCTTGGTCCTACAATAAAAATGTTAATATGTCCTTTAGCTTTGAAGGTCTCTTTAGTTTGAAACAATGAAATTTAGGAAAAAAGATCTCAAGTGTTTCTTTTAATAAAAACATAGTGATCGATGTCAGTTATATAACCGATGTTGGTTATATTTTCTAATTGATGTCACTTATCCAACTAACATCGATTATACCAATGTGATTGATGATAAGTATACAAATGATGTTATTTTTTCTAACTGACATCGATTAAGATATGCAACCAATATTGGTCTTACTTTTTGACATTAATTACTATGTAAAACTGTGGCAAACAAAAATGATAAAATAAAGTTAGAAAATCAATTTGCAAGAGTTTTAAGGGTCTAAATGAATATTTTAAAGTTCTAAAATGATCTTCTTCAGGTGTGAGATGCATCTATTCCCACTAGGTGTGCCATTATTTGAACTAATAATTTGACTCAAGAGAGGATGGTTTGTATGGTGTTAGTTCCAAAATAAAAACAAAATGAAAGAAACACATTAGCTAGCATAACATCTCTAGGCCTAGACACTAGGGAGAGCTTGTTTTTTTTTTTAAATGATAAACACAACTAAAAATCAAGGAATAAAATACAATAATTCCTTCACCTTCCTTGGATGCTCCAAATGCCTTTGTAGTAGTAGCTTGCTCAGTTTAGTGCTCATGAAGTCCTTGGCAATGGAAGCTTGGATACCTCCATCTCTCCTTGACACCTTTGGCTTGTGTTTTAGCTTGGCTTGAAATAAATTTGGAATGGTAACACTAATTTCTTGAAGCTTTTTAATCAATTTTAAATTATAACCTTGCATAATCATGTCTTAGAAATGATGTGATAGGGCCTCCTATTTATAGATTTTTGCAAATGTCTAGAATCAACTTGAATCATCCATCCTGAGATTGATATGTGTGGTTGAGGATTAATTCAACTTTTGGAATTAATTTTATAATTATCCTCATCATGAAATTAAAAAAAGGGGCAATTAAGAGGCATGGAGGGCATCATGAAAGGTATTTATGAGGCATAGAGGGCATGAATCTTGATATTTGTGGCATTTATGGTCTAGGGATGTCTTCCCAATAAATGAGATCACTTGATGATGAATATATTGAATATTTATTTCCAAAAATAAGTTTTCAATAAGTTTAGATGTAATTCTTTATTAAGCCTTGAATTGGATTAATTAGCTTTTAAGCATGCTTAAGCACATTGTGCACAAATTGATCAGAATGCCTTGTTATTTGTCTAAATTTTGACTAGATTGGAATTAGAAGGTGATGTCAGATGCATTGGAGCCATACTCCCATTTAGGAGTTAGCAAAAAAATAAAAAAGGCACATGTCTTGTGTAGAATATTTGATAGAAAAGATCAATCCATAGCACCCAGTACAAAATTGGCATTTTGAATTGAAATGATTTGATCAAAGTTAGCTATACCATAAATTGTATTACCCCGTTTAGGGATACCCTGTCCAAAATCAACACTTGAATATGTCAGTTTCACATCATTTAGCATGTTTTAGTGTTTTTGGGCCAAATTATGCAATTTGGGTGGAAATTGATCAAAACCTTTATTGGCGGTTATCGGTGGCCAATTTTAGATGTCTACACTCATCAAATTTTTTGGTAATATTCTTAAAATGTAAAATTGTATAGTATGAACAAGTTAAAAGTGTGTGATATGTATTACTTTTTATAAATTATATCAATTTATATATATTTGGCACATGTTGTATATCAAAATTATTTAAAATGAAAAAAAGACTCCTTTGAGAGAAATAACGGATAAGGAATGTGAAGAAACAAAGCATTTTCAAGATATTTAATAGTGTTTGAATGTAAATGGAAATATTTCTAAACATGATATATTAATATAGAGATCTAATAATATTTCATTTGAATGTCTTTTTGTACTTTTTATATGTGTTTGTATACTCTATTTTTGATGAAATATAAAAAAACTAACTTCAATGTACACATAGGAGATATAGAATGTAAATAATAATCAAAGCATAAAATAATTACATGAATGAACATATGGCATAGGTATTTATATGGAAAAACCTCCCAGAGGTAAAAAAAACCCTATAAATGTTGAGAATCATATAATTGAGAAAATATTGACCCCAATACACAAGCTTATTCTTATAAATACCCCTCTATCAATATTCAAAAATTATTTTAAACATATTTCCCATATGCAAACAACAATTCACTCAGTTACCAAGTTTGTTGTATTAAATTGTGTAAATAAAAATGGGGGCAAAACCCTATTGATAATAAGAATGAAGGGAAGTGACCATGGTAACTAATAGGTCCATCTATCTCGAGAATCATTCAAAATAGATTGGTAGGTAAGAAAAATGATATTTTATTTTTATTTACATGAGCTTTTCACCTAGTTTTCATAAATAATAATTTATTATTATTTAATTACATGCCAGAGTAGGCAAAGGGTCTAAACTCGTCCACTTAGTCATTAAATATTCTAACACTCCCCCTTAATACTAAGTGGGGATAAATGTCATAGTCACCTTAATAAAGGAATAATACTATTTACAAAATTGAAGGATTTAAAAACCTTCATCATGCCAAACATAACCTTTTGAAACAAAAATAATAATAATCTATGAACTACTTTTTAAAGTAAGTCTAGGCTAGCATGATCATGAGAATACATCTCATAGTTTCTCATAAATAATCAACTAATCATATTTGGAGCCTTTTATAACACAATGGAATTTATTAAAAAGTATTATTTTATGTATTAGGATAAAAAATTAAAATTCCAGATGAAGGTTATAATGAGAAAAAGTATAGAGAAGAAGAAGAAACACATGGTTCTTGGGAAGTGACATTATCATGCATAATCCCCCTCAATGGAAAATTTGAGACACAAAACATTGCATGAAAATAATAAAACTTGGTATAAATAAGTGTTTTTATGAATATATTTTCCACTTTTTCATCCGTAGGATAAAATTGCAAACCAATATCACCACTGAGGACTTTCTCTCAGATAATATGTACATGTATTTCAATATGTTTAGTTAGTCAGTGTTACACTATATTTTTTCCAAGTATATACACATTTTGATATAAAAATTAGGGGTGGTAATATGAGAAAAATACAAATGAATTTCTCCTAAAAACCTTCATAGCCACATAGTTTATTTAGAAACTTCCATAGCACCTTTGTACTCTACTTCAGTAGAAGAGATAGAGATAGTAGGTTTCTTTTTATTTCTCCAAGTAATAACACCTACACCAAACTTAAAAATATATATATAAGTATATTTTGATAAAAATTAATGAGAGAGGGGGTGGAACAGTCTTCAAAAACCTTTCATTCAATTATACTTGATCAATCATGAACCATTCAAACAAACATATAGATCTAGTAAGCATAAGCAACTATCCACATAAGCATGAAACATAAAAAACATCATATATGTGGGAAACCCTAAAGAGAAATAAAAATTGATGATATATACAAATTTACTATAGTCTTATAATATAAAAACCAAGCTTAGTGAATCACCAACTCCACATGGAGTACCAACCCCAACTAGCCAAGCACCTACTTGACTAGGCTTTAACAAGCACCCACTTGCAAGGAGGCACCAACCCCATAGATAAATTGGCACAAAATTAGAAACATTATCTATTTTATCACCTTTATTAAAAAAAATCTCATACAATAGATGATGATTTCCTTATTTATCTTTTCACACTCTGTAACTCTCTCAAACTGCCTTCTAGGCTTCTTCGCTCAACTAGGTCTCTTCAAGACTTATTAGGTCATATGACCTTGATATTAACTTGAATAAAAATTTTAATATATTCATTACATATCTTATATACTCACATTATTTTTTAAAATAACTCCTTATCCTCAACAAATGTGTTATTTCATTTGTTTGCACTTAGCTTTCTCAAATAGGCCTAAAACTGCCTTATATATACCATTCCTTGTCCACATACCACTTAGTCAACAATTCACCCTTAACCTCTTATGTAAGCCATAAAATATGTCTTATTAAATCTTATATACATGGTTAAACCAATATTTTAGTCTATTTAGGTCTGTCATGACTCAATTATGCCTCATTTTTCTTTTAGGTCTCATGGAGACATATTAGGTCGTCTTAGACACATGTAATACTTTTCCTTCCTTAGAACACTTTAAAACTCCACACACATTATTAAAATATAATATAAAAATAAAATATACCCCAAAAAATTTCCTCTAGTCACAAGAATACATTTTACAATAAATCACTACTTGAAACCCCTCATTACTACTCAATCCTATTAGGCCTATGTACACCAAAAATCTACCTTTCAATACTGAAGCTCAAACTCACTTAAGCTAGTAAATTATGATAAAAAATTATATATATAGATTATAAATGACATCAGGGTCATCAAAAATTTCATTAGACACTCCCACTCAAAAGATAAGGCTTTAAGAACACCTTTGCAACTTACTCACTTAGAACTGCCAGTTTTCCTCAAAACACAATCATGGTGACCTAGATCTCTAACACCTGTATAGAAATTTTCAAAGAATTAAAATTAATTAACATGATCCTATGACAACTCCATACCATATTCAAATATAAACATCATATGGTCTAGTGGAAACTATTGGTCTTATAGACCAATTTATTGACATTACTACACATAGACCTTACTGAGTCAAAAAAGCTATTTTAGATTCATAATTTTCACCACTATACCTAAATTTAAATTTCTATAAAAATAATTAATAATTCATACAATTCTCAAATAAAATCTCTATGTACTTGTAATCAACATTCTATCATGAAAACACATTTCAATTCATCTTCTCATTATTGCCTAGGTTTTTCATTATTTGCACTATTAGGCCTATTAGCGACTAGATAACTTGGATGACCATTTTAACACACTTAATGGATATAATTTTTCATAAAAACTTCATGTAAATTAAACATGAGTCTCTATGTTCTTCATCCATCCATTTTCTTACTATGTCCAATGCAACTTTTGACTTCTACAATAACTTCTTCAGAAACAAGCCTGTAACTTAACATTTTTTCTCACCTATCCATAACTAATACCACCTAGAAGTAATTTAGAAAGTAAATTACAAGATATAATATCTTACCTAAACATACCAATCCATTCTAGTCACTTTTTAGCAACATATTTAATATCGGGTCTTTATTAGGGTTCTAAGAGGGTTTAAACCTATTTCCACTCTTAACTATCATTCATAAATCATATCCCCTCAATATAAAAACTAATACATCAAATTTTGAGCTAGGATCATTACCCATATACCATGGACTTATTATGTTACCATGAAATTTTTTAATGAGCTAATGAGCACAAAAAAATCTTTCTCAGGTTGAGAACCCTTCATTCTAAGCACTCGAGAGACCTCTAATTAAATTTTCATGTGTTTTCCTTCAAATTATTACCTAAAAATTCATGAAAAAACTTTAAACAACATAACTCACTTATTAAAATTCTTACATGAGCTCAAACACCTTGAAATTTTATCATGAGCCTTTATTAGACCACACTCTTTCTCTCTTTGCTTTCTACACCTTGACTTGCAAACAACCTTAGACCTTAAAACTAACCTTAATTCCTATTTACATGCACTCTCCACCTTAATAACATATTATATCAACCTATATAATTATTAAATACTACCATACACCTTTCACATGCCTTTAAAATAGATCATGATACTTCATTAGGTCAAGGAGGGTATAAGAGTGGTCTAGGTACGAACGTGGTCTAAAGGTCTTACTCCTATAGGCTCACCCTGAGACTATTATGGTTGATATAATTCCTCACATAAATTCTCAAGAAAACTCATATAACCACTCATGATTGTGTGCACTTATCTCACCAAGCCAACATACTTACACCTTCTCATAATGTTTCTTCATGCCATGACTAGGCTTAGGCTACTTAAGCACTTAACCTCAAAGACCTACTACCTATGCATTTGTCAAAAGTGAAAAAAATACAACATTCACAACTAATTAAATACACTACATACCTCTATCCACTATTATGTATGTAAACTTGCCTTAACAACTGATCTTCATGCCTTATTAGGCTAGGTAGGGTTTAAGAGAGGTCTAGATGTATACCTAAACTGAAGTTTCTACCTATGTAGGCACATTTTGAAACACTTATTATTGAATACACACCTTGTGATTTTGTAACCTTAAAAATATATCACATTCTTTAGATCACTCACCTCATCATGCCACTAACTCATAATTCTACCATTCCATGACTAGATTCAATCTTCCAATGCACTTGATACCTTGACATGTTCTTTCCATGTCATGACCTTAATATCTCTGATGCATTGACCTGTGCCTTTATGTAACCATAATACATTAGTTTTCTTCAAATTCTCTCTTTCCTTCAAATTCTTTCTTGTCTTCAAATTCTCTCATGCCTTCAAATTCTTTCATCACATGGTTTCCTTGTCACATCAAGCACACAAGCTCATACCTCAAAGACCACTCATCATGCATCTTCACTAGATGCACCTTGATATCAATGACATCAATGACATCAATGATAATATTTATCAAAAAAATCCCCCTTTGTCATTGATAGAAAACACACTACAATATGATCATTCTCATCTCTCCCATATTGGTCTTTCTCCCCCTTTAACATTAATGATAAATGTTATTCCTAAAATTAATATGTGTAATCACACATTCATGCAATAAAAAATAAACACATAGAATATTAATCATTATAGGAACATTTTCGCCCTTACTCTATGCATACCTCCTTTAAATGAACATAGAACAAAAGACCACTCATCGTGTCCTTGACATGACTGATATGACTCAAAAAAATTATCACACATTATGCCACCATATTATTGAGATCAATAAAATAATTAGGGACTCCCATTTTGTATTCATATATTGAGATTGTATTTAGTCAAAAATGCATCATGTCTATAAATCAATCCTAACTCAAAGAAGATAGATCATACCATACACTTCTAATTGGAGACACAATTGTTAAGTGGGAGCATGACCAATATGAGGATCTATTATAAATTATTATGGGATATATTATTTTAATACATGGTGTTAAATAGGTTTCCAAAGCCTCTAGTCTAACACAATAATGCAATAACCCTAAGGGGGTCCTAATTTTTTATATTTCACCTAAATAAATAACAAGTAAATTAAATCTAATCTAGTGCTCACCAAAACTTATGGCACAATATGAGGGGTTAATAAACAATAAAAACATGCATAGGAGAATCTCAACTAATATATGTATGAGTAAGAACCTAATACAAGGAATAGTAAGATTAAAATTATTCGAATACAATACTTATGTTACTTCTATCTACTAAAGAGAGGAGCAAAGTTAGAGAATACTTACCTAAATGATGAACCCATCGAGACTCAATATCTCCCTTGGCCAAAGGGAATTTTTGAGATATTTTTGTGGTTTTTAAGGATCACTAAGAAAGTACAAATCATCTAAGACTTATCCAAAAGACTAGATTCTCCAAGCAAAAACCCTAACCTAAGACTCCTCAAGTAGAATGGTGCAAGAGTAGATTATAAAGAAGTGAAAGTGAATAATAACTCTTGATTGCATATTAAAATACTGATGAAATGATCTTGTATATATAGGTAGATTAGACACTAAACCCTTCCAAATCTTGGCTAATAGGGTCAACCTAGTCGACCTAACATAATTTTGAATAATTATTCACTAGGCCATGAGCTAGGTTGGTCAAAGGTCAAACTAGTTCCTAAGTGAAAATCACCCAAAATTGTACAGGGTCGACCCAATAAACCTAGAACAAGAAACTGATATAAGGGACTTAAGGTGCGGAAAATAGGGATGAAAAGTGGGAAAATACTAGAGGAGTGTGCAAAGAAGAATTAATATCTTAAGGAATGGTTTTTAGGAATTGGTTGGATTGCTAATAAGTGCAATAAGAACAACATCTTGCAAAGCACCAATGGTCTACCTACCTCTTTCTCAGTACACCATGTAAGGCATGCATTTAGAGATATTAAATCTTGATAGGTTCTTGTAAGATATCAAGCATTAGTAGTTGATAAAAGTTAAAAATATTATGTGTATACATATGCCCCACTCGAATATCATCACATGTCACTAAGGTGAAACAAGGGATGGTGCTTCGAGAAAGAACATAAAAAAACATAACATTGATGCTAAAAAAACTTGAAGTATTTTAAAACATAAAATAATTGAAAGTAAATGACAAAAATGGAAATAACTAAAAAGTAAATATGATGCATACCTTGTCTTACCTTTATTTTGGGTGGTTATCTATTGTGTTGTTAGTTTTGATTGTGTAGGGCATAGAGACAACTTTCGACAAACCCAAGAATATAAATCTAAAGAGAAAAAACAAACAAACATAGGAAATTCAAGATAATTGGTGATATGAGGATGGGGTGTATTTGGAAATTTATCAAGCTAGGGTGACAAGTGTTATATTAGACTAATTGACTAAGTCAAAAATAAGAGTAAATTACGTAACCTAAAAACTAAGACTACTAAAGACTAAAAAAATCAAACAAGTAAACCTCAAGTAAGAAAGGCAAACTCACCAAATCAAACCAAGGATACATGTCAAAAAGGATGGTAATCAAACATTGATGTAAAACAAGTAAAAATCTATAAATAAAGCTAGATAAAACAAATTGGTAAAACAACATTGATGAGTGAGCAGTAATGAGAGGATCCTCCTACAACAAATCGATAAAAATTCATGAAATAGAAGATTTATAAAATTAGATGAAGCAATAAAATGATTATATTGATCATAGACCATTTGGAGGGGACAACCTCCTTTGAGCAAGATCAATATAATAAATTTATGGATGCCTTCATTGGCCTCAACACTTATATATAAATTGTAATCTAAGCAACTACTACTTGTTATAAATGTGGGATAAAATAAAATACTTATAGAATGACTTACAAAGCATATGATCCATAGCAACTACTAAAATAAAAAAGTAAAGAGAAGAGATGTCACAAGTTTATAACATTCCCTCCCTCTTAGAAAAATATTTGTCCTCAAAGCTTCAGATGTGGGAATTGGTGTTCAATATAAAATAGTGTTTCCCATGTTGCATCTTCTAATTACATTATGTGCCACTAAATTAAAACCTCAGTTATGGAGCAAGAGCAAAGTTGGCATGTGCACCTATCTAAGAATGCTTCCATCTCAAGAAAAATAGATCCTTCATTTTCAAGTTTTGGTAAAATAGTTTGCACTCCAATGTTTGTGTCAAGAATATTATTCAAACAAGAGACATTAAATACTAAGTAAACTTAGGAAGAAGGTGGGAGCTCCAAATTATAAACAACTGACCCAATCTTCTAAAGAACCTTATAAGGTCCATAGAACTTGGGAACTAGCTTATGGTTCCCTTTGATTTTTAGGGAGGATTATTTATAGGGCTGTAGGTGAATAAAAACTATATCACCTACTTAAAAAGTGCACTTAGAATGGTGTTAATCTACATGTTGGTTCATTCAATTTTATGCCATATGAATATTTTCCTATAGGGTAATAAGGATTTGATCCCAAATTTGGAAAACCATGTTGACCACTTGAACTGATGAACTATTGAGGGATTATAAAAGGAGCACTAGTACTTGACCATAGACTACTTCACATGGAGTCATTTTATTTAAAGTGTGATAGGAGGTATTATACCACCATTCAGTGAGAGGAAGCCACTTTGACCATTGACATTGTTGTTCAAAGGTGAAGCAATAAAGGAAAGTTTCCAAGCATTTGTTGACAATTTCAATCTGGCCATCCATTTGTCGATGATACCCAAAACTCATCTTCATATAGGTACCGATGCATAAAAATAGTTCTATCAAAAAATCATTGGTGAAGGTTCCATCATGATCTAATACAATGGATGAAATAATACCATGACGATAAAAAATCTAGTCCAAAAACATTTGTGTGACTATGGAGCTAGTATAGGGATGGAAATGACTATATTTGGAGAGGTGATCAACCACAATTAAGATCACAATTTTGCCTCCAAATTTATGGATCTCCTCAACTAAATCCATAGAAATATCTATCCAAATCATGGTAAATATGGTCAAGGGTTTTAGTAACCTAGGGATGAGTGTTGTTTTACCCTTGTTGTATCGATAGGTATTACATTCAACCATCATCTATTGAATTTCCTTTTTCATTTCCTTCAAAAATAAGTTGCATCAGGCCTACTCATAAGTTTTGAGAAACCCTAAGTGCCTTGCAACTCAAGAAGCATAAAAATCATAGAATATAGACTACTAAAGATCTATGCTCTAGGGAAGCACCAGATAACCCTTATATCTTAGAGAAGCACCATCCTAGGAATAATGTAGTATAGTTGAGGGGTTAGTGTCCAACTATTTAATGATTTGAGATAATGAGTCCTCAACATACCCTTTCTATAAAGTGTCCAACCAGTTTATAATAGGCATGGAAATTGTTTAAAGGGAAGTTTGATCTACAAATGTGTGAGATAGAGCATCAACCACAATATTATCCTTACCCTTCTTTTAAGATATCTCATAGTCATAACCCATGATTTTTTTGACCCATTTATATTTTGATGGGGTAGAGACCCATTATTATAGGAAATATTTTAGACTCTAGTGATCATTTTTTATGTGAAAATGATTTCTTAGTAGGTATGACTACCACTTTTGTACTGCATGTAAAATGGCCGTCATTTCTTTCTAATAAGTAGAGAGCACTAGATTCTTACTAAAAATGGATTTTTTAGTGATTTTAATGGGGCATCCTTCTTGGAGTAAAACAATAGCAAGTCCATTTCAACAAGCATCACTCTCCATAGTGAAGACCTTGGCAAAATCTAGCATAGCTAGAATAGGTGTAGTACACATAGCTTATTTCAATTCTTAAAATGCACACTAAATAAATTATGTCCAAGTAAAAGTAACCTTTTTCAACATAGCTATCAACAAATTTGAAATCTTCTTGTAATCCTTGAAAGACTTGTGATAGTATCCAGTCAACCCCAAAAAACCATTGAGGCTCTTAAGTGTATGAGGATGCAACTAATTTGTCATGATAGTTATTTTTTCAAGATCCACCTGGACCCTTTGAGGTGAAACATTATAGCCAAGGCAATCCACTTCATCCTATCCAAAAGTAAATTTGGACTATTTTACACAAAGATGATGGTTAGAGAGAAGTTTTATTATGAAATCTAGATCTTGGAGATGCTTAGACCATGTTTTACTATAGATGAGGATATCATCAAAGAAGAATAGAATGAATTTTTGTAGGTAGGGTCAAAATATTTTATTCATAAATTCCTAGAATGTTGAAGGATCATTAGTGAGGCCAAAGGGCATGACTAAGAACTCAATACATGAGAAAAGCTATCTTAGGGATATCATCCTCATGAAGCCAAATCTAGTGATATCTAGAGCAAAGATCCAACTTGGAGAAAAAATGAATGCCATGAAGCTCATCAATAATAGGGTTCAAGATCTTATCCTTGATTTTGAGGTGATTAAGTGCATGAAAATAAATATAGAGTCACCTTGACCCATCCTTTTTCTAAATAAGGAAAATTGGAGAAGAATATAGGTTGGTACTAAGGTGAATAATGCCTTTGATTATTGATATCATCCTCATGAAGCCAAATCTGGTGATATCTAGAGCAAAGATCCAACTTGGAGAAAAAATGAATGCCATGAATCTCATTAATAATAGGGTTCAAGATCTTATCCTTGATTTTGAGGTGATTAAGTGCATGAAAATAAATATAGAGTCACCTTGACCCATCCTTTTTCTAAACAAGGAAAATTGGAGAAGAATATAGGTTGGTATGAAGGTGAATAATGCCTTTAATTAGTCTCAAATGAGCATCTTGATCTCAATATTTTACTAAAATGGGTAGTGATAAGTCTTGATTTTGAGAGGAATGATTCTAAAAAGTAGCTAAATATGGTGGTCCTCTAACCATGAAGGTGGAAATCCCATTGGTTTAGTAAAGACACATGCTTACTTCTACATAATGGTTTGTAGGTTAGGAGTAGTAGAGACTGTTGATGGTTACATTTGAATGGAATGGATTTGGGTAATGACACCATGTGATGTGAACTTATGATGCTGAGAGATTATATTTTTAAGCCTTTTAATGTGTGTTTTTTCCCATTATCTAAAAATTGCATCCAAAGTTCAGCAAAATCCCATAAGATGGGTTCAAGTGTCCATAACCACTAGGCTCCCAAAACAACATCATATCTACCTAAGGGTAAGGTAAATATTTTGGAGTGAAAGTTATAATATCCAATAGAGATATGCATATTGTGAAACTTCCTTTACAAAGTATTGTGACCCCATTGACAATCATGACTTAAAATTTGGAGCAAGGATGGATAAAACAATCAGCTTGTTTGGTGATTCAAGAGTCAATGAAGTTATGAGTGCTACCCATGAGAGGGAGATTCTTGAAGCAACCCAAAAATCATATGGCTTTTGGGGTAGTGACTCCTAATAAGGCATGGAAAGAGATCTCTAGTTGGTCTTCCAGAGAAGAAAGTTCCATAATCAGTTGAGCTTCTTCTAGATCATCTGTTGTATCCTAAACATCTTCTCAATATTTAGTTTTAGGTGGAGAGTTCACATCTAATAATTATAGATTATACTTGACACATTGATGTCCTTGAGTGAATTTATCATCACAATTATAACATGGTCCTTTTTCTCTATAGGATTACATCTCTACTTAAGTCAAATGCTTGATAGGAGTAGCTCTGGGGGATGGCATTGTTTGAGATCATTATGGAGCTATATTTTTGAATGGAGAAAAATTAGATTTAAGTCACTACTGAGCTATGATCTTATTCTTTACAAACTTAGCCAACCCTAAGCCTTCCATCATCGTGTTGGGCTAGAACATTTTGACCTCAGATCGAATTGTATTCTTTAATACATTGACAAATTAACTCCTAAAGAATTCAACAGATAATCCCTTAGTGTGATTGGCCAATTTTTAAAATTCTATTTGATTTTCTCTCATTTTTTCTATTTGGTGAACTTTAGTGAGTGCTCCAGTGAATTCATCAAAATTAGTAGGCCCAAACCATTAAAAAATGGTGGGTACACAAATCAATCCATATGGGTTCATCATGAGCCTTGGTATACCAATGATATCATTGAATCAATTCAAGTTCTAAGTGAAAGGATGCAAGTGGAACCTTATTAGAATCAAAATTATTATCCAGACTAAAATATTATTCTACTTGATAGATCTATCTAGTTGGACCTACACCATTAAATTGGGGAAAATTAAGCTTTAACCCATGATAATTGGTGGAAGAAGAAAACCTAGTGTTTGAAGAAGACTCTGGATGTCATTTTTTGTTCATAGTGGTATGTTGAATACTGAGGTTAACAATTTTTTCATCAAGATCTTTGATGTGGGTTTAGAGGGCAAAAAATTCATCCTTCATATTTTTTGTGTTTGTTCAGGTTATTACCATGACCTAAATAACAAAAAAAACATTAAGTTTTTTGTAATGGGTAGGAAAACTATAGTTAAGACATGTTTAATAAGGTAATTTTTGAATTTGGGTGAAATCAGAAGGGGTACAGGCACTTTTAATAATTTTTTTACATAGTAAGAGAAGGATTGATGAAGGTGAGGGAAATTTTAGGAGTGAAAATAACAAAACTAGAAAATTTATCAAAGAGGGGCAAAGGAGCATAACGGGGAGATGAACACTATGGAAAAATTTTAAGGCAAATGGAAAACAATAGATAAATTATGGAAAAACTCAAAAAATGGGTAAATTTAGATTTGTGGGATTTCAAACTAGAATTGGGATATGGGACCTCAAGGAAAAAAATCTAGGGAATAGAATTGCAGGTGTTTTCATAAAATTTGATGATCAACAGGGCTATAGATTTATTTATTTTCTAATTTTTGATTTATGATTTATGTTAATATTTTGAGAATTTGAAAATAGTTTTTTAAAACTGATAGAATGGAGATTTCTCAATTTCTAGTTTCTGTCAATTATCTAGCCACAAGTACTCTATAGATACTCTGCTAATGGATTTTTTTTATAGTCTATTAGAAATATTTTGAAACTATTTTAAATGGCCCCCAAATTTAAATGGTTTCCTAAGGATTTAAATATATCACTTTGGCCACAAATACAATCTAATCAAGTATCGCTCTCCAAAACAAATTTGGCCACATATTTACCTCTCAGTGATAGCTCTTGGTTTTCCTCATGGATGGGAACTACTCAATCAGGAATGGGTCATTTCCCATTTTAATGGTAGGTTCTCTTAATGGTCTAGCTAATTTTTGGTTCCTATGGTACTCATCACAATGAGTTTTAGGGCTTTCACCTAAGCACTTCCCATAGTTATGCAGTCAAGTTTTTACCCTGATCTGAAATAGATTATTGTGTTACATGAAAATATTGAATTAAATTATGCAGTAGAATAGAGTTATTTTTTAAAAATTATTTAAAGGAATTATGCATAAGAATAGAGTGAATAATTTATGATGGAAATTAATTTGCCTTGGAAAGCACTTTGATACCAAATTGGAGGATCCTCCTGCAATTAATTGATAAAAATGTATGAAATAATATATTTATAAAATTAGTTGAAGCACTAAAAAGATTATATTGATCTCAAACCACTTCAATGGGTAAACCTCCTTTGATAAATCTCAATAAAATAAATTCATGGATGCTTTCATTAGCCTCAACACCTACTTATATATGAATTCTAATCTAAGCAAATACTACTTCCCATGAATGTGGGATAAAACAAAATGCTCTTGAGATGACTTGCAAAGCATATGTATCCATAGAAACTACTAAACTAACAAAGTAAAGAGAAAAGATATCATAGGTTCATAAAAAGTATCAATTCTTATCTCACTCAATAATGGAAAAAGGTATAGACTCAGGTGCCCTTAATAGAAGGGTGGTACAATAAATGATAAATGATAAAAAGAGAGAAAAATTAGTACAGGAATGTAAATATATGGTGTAAATAAAATAATATAAAGTTTTTCAAACATGTTGTTTCACTCTATGGATAGATAAAATTGAAACAAAGTAGTGTTAGCATGTTTTTAAGAGGTGAATAAAAAAAGGAAGAATAAAAGAGGGAAAATAGATTTGGAATCATGATTTGCCTATCAAGGGGTGAAATAAAATGGGTGGAGGGGAGGATGAAGGAAAAACAAAGATAGAGTAACTCTTTATCAAAGTCAAGACACTAAAATTAGGTTTGTCAACATAAGAGTACTTTTGACCTTAAGGACTCTAAGGAACTTCTCATACCACACAATTCTTAGTTCAGCAAATGAAGTATGTAGATCATCCGATGAAGGCTATATACATAAAAATTAAAATAGACCTACCTTCCCATAATGTGTCTCCCATTCCTCAATACCCCTTATAGATCCATCAGTCTACTACAAAGATTGGATAATTTCATGAGAAAGTAGGTATCACCATAGAGTTTGTTGAATTCTCCTATTTCAATCTATCAGCCTACTGCACCCCAATGGACCTTGACTCTATGTGAGGCCAAATGTGGAGTTTGAGTTTTGATTAGAGATAGGATATATTCTTGTAATCACATATTTTGGTGTGATTTTGACTTTTGAAGTTTTGTATGTTACCTTTCGTATATCATTGCCTTTTATTTTAAATAAATTGGCTTTTAAATTTCTTGATGGCATTTTTTATTCTTCTTCTATATGGATTTAGAAAACTAAACATGGGTGTTAAATAAAAATTTCATTTGAATACTTTAGACTTCATTGGTAAGAGGGATAACTTCAAAGAGTATGGGTTTTAAGAGTCTAATAAATCTAGGTGAAATAAAAGTCTTATCTTGACTTTGACCTTGTTTTATCCAATGTGGAGTGAAAGCGAAGGAAATTAAGAGGGATGATAAATGGAACAATTTCAATTGAATAAAATCATAAAAAAATGTGACCAATGGTAAAAAAGGATACAAATATAATATATTATTATTTCTTATCATAAGAATGAGGGAAATGGAGGAGAACATGCTAACATAGATTGTTGTGCAAATTCCATCTATCAAAAGAAGTAAAAGATAAAGTTGAGAACAAGGATCAAGAACACATTTTTAGAAAAAGAATAACATGATCATAATTTTATGAGGAAGGCTAGGTCCTATCCATGGTCTTACATTACAACTCATAAAATAAAAACCCATGAGGGTGCCATAAAGCATGTGAAAAATAAAGAATAAGAAAAAGATGGTATTTTGTGAGGAAGACCAAGTCCTATCTATGGTTTTAAAATGTAGCTCATAAAAGATAAATCCAAGGGATGCTAAAAAATGTGTAAAATGAGTATGAAAATAAAGAATACTATGGTACATCATGAAGAATATTGGGTCATATCCCCAGTTTTACAATGTAAATCATGAGAGAAAGGGGAAACCAAAAGACCAAAAAGGAAGGACTAAAGGTTTGCAATAAGAGAGAAATAATGTAGAGGGAGTGGACCTATGTAAGTAACCTATAAAAAAATTTAGATAGATGTAGATATAAATCATGAAAATAAGGAAATGTTTAGGCAAAGTACTTCTAAAAGAATTATGCATTGGTAGGATCTTTGAAAACATGGCCTTCATTAGTTTGAAGGTGGTAGGTAATTAGACCAAGAATATCTTTAACTAAATATGGACCCCACAATTTTCAGATTTACTTACCTTATTTATCATGGGTGTAATATAATTTAAGGACAAGATCAAAAACAATAAATGTGCAAACTTTAACATATTTTTTATGTTGTTTGGAAATATGAACCTTGTATTGATGATTATGTTACAAGGTATAAAGATGGTGTCCATTAAGGAGATCAAGAGCATGAAAGTGAGAATTATGTAATTATTCATTGAGAATGATACCACGAAGAGATATACAATGAGAGGTAAGATCAAATTCTAATGGAAGAACTGATTCAAAACCATAGACTAGACAGAATGGCATTGCCCCAATGATAATGTGTATGCTAGTCTGATAGGCCCAAAGAGTAGGATAGAGGTGAATGTGCCAATCCATGTGGGTTTCATGAAGTGTATTTTAAATAATTTTGTTTAAAATTTTATTATTATCTTCAACTTGACCATTACATTATAGCTAATAAGGTGTAAAAAAAATTTATTGATCTTGAATTTAGCATAAAGTTGTCTGACATCCTTATTTTTAAAATTACCACCATTATTTGAAATGATATTATGGGGAACTCCAAAGTGGAAAATAATTTTATTAAGGATATATGTGTCAATGGTTTTACCAATGACATTAACAAGGGGAATGGACTCAACCCATTTGGTAAAATACTTGGTAGTAGTGATGATTAAAACATGTCCATCTTCGGAATGAGGTAATTTGTCAATGAGATCTAATCCCCACATCTAAAATGGCTAAAGAGATTTGATAGTTTGAAGCTTGTTTGTAAGTGAATGAATTATATTATCATGAATTTGGGAATGAGTACATGTTTTATTTAATTCAATTTCATACTTTTCAAGAGTAGGCCAAAATTATCCCATACATAAGCATTTTCAAGTTGTAGCATGCCCGCTATAGTGGCCACCAAAAATGCCCCCATGTGATTTTTCAATAAGATGAGGGACCTCATCTTGCATAACATAATAGAGAAAGGTACCTTTAATATTGTAATAATAAAGTATGTTGTATTGAAATACATATTTTAAATCTTGTTTACAAACATGTGTCTTTTTGTGAGAGTCTAAGTTAGGAGGATAAGTTTGATGTTTCAAAAATTGAATAATGTCTTTATACCATGGGATTTATCAATTTAAATAGCCTTAATGTGGAAAACAAGTGAATCTAGTGGTTTAATATAAGGTGGAGATTTTATTATATGTATAAGAAAATTAGGATCGAAAAGAACTTGGTGGGGATGAAAGAGAGAAGCTGAAGAAGCTAGGAAATCAGCAATGGAATTTTGATCTCTAGGGATAGGCTCAATGTTGAAAGAAATGAAATCCTTAGCAAGAGTGGTTGTAATTTGATGATAGGTAATGAGATTTTTTATTTTTCATTGGTAATCACCATTAACTTGATGAAAAATAAGTTGAGAATCACCTATAGCATGCAAATATTGAATATCTAGATCGAAAGCATCTCTCATGCCTAAGATGAGGGCTTCGTATTCGACCCTATTAATAGTGACATCAAATTTTAAATGAAATAATAAAGGTATGATATTTTAAAGATGACTTGTAAGAATACAACCTGCCCTATCTCCTTTAAGGCATTTAGCACCATCAAAGTGAAGGGTCCAAGTATCCTCATGTAAGTCAACATTAATTTTAGGGAGCTCTTTGATAACTACTTTAGGTTTAGTAGTATTAGGGGAAATAGTAGAGTCAAAAATATTATTTTCTTAAACATCATAGATAAAGTTATGAAAATAATATTTAAGAAAAATAAATTGATTAAGACCTTTAATGTAAATAATATTGTCATCTAAAAGACTATCTTGAAGGTGATTGGTAGCTAGCATAATAACTATGGTAAGTTGATCATTTATGACTTGCCCTTTGATAGCTTTTTTAGTTACAATGTAGAGATGAAATTCCATAAGGAGAACCATCCATTTTCCAATTCTATCTCCAAGAAGAAAGGTTTTGTAGAATAAGTGATGAAGGGGTTTGAAATTAATGATGACATAAGCATGTAATGGCAAATCTTTTCATCTGTGAAATAGATAGTGAGGCAATCATGTTCAACTTTGGTATAATGTATTTCATAATCGATGAGACTTTGGCTAATGTAATATATGGCATATTCTCTTCTAGTATCATCTTGTTGGGAAAGCATTACCCAAACTAATATAAGTGTGGAAGAAGTATATAGAATAAAGGGTTAATCATTAGAATGAGGATGAAGTGTAGGCAAGTAAAGTAATGACTCTTTCATGTTATCAAAATCTCTTTGACATGGTTCCATCCATTCTAAGCATTACCTTTCTTAAGAAGATAATTGATGGAGTGGATAAATAAGTGATTTCTAGAATGAATAATCTAATTACCCTGAGTTTTCCTAGGTGAAAATGTTAGTAATGAATTGAGGAATGGGCATGTTGATGATAGAACTAATATTAACATAGTCAACATCGATGCCATGGAGAAAGACTAGGAATCCTAAAAAAAATTCATATGTGATACCAAAGATACATTTGTAAGTATTTAGTCTAACCTATTATTTGAGAAGATGGTTAAAGATGATATGAATATCTAAGAGATGAGTTTTACAACTTTTGCATTTATCAATGAGATCATCTACATATATTTCAATAATTTTATGGATAAGATCATTAAAGATACGAGTCATTTCTTGTTGGTAAGTGGATCTAGAATTTTTGAGGCCAAAAGGCATTTTGACATGGCAATAGGTTCCCCATTCCATGGTGAAAGTGGTCTTATGTTGGTCCTTGGGGGACATGTGAATCTAATTATAGCCTAAGAATCCATCTATAAGAGATAACATTTCATAACCAACCATGGAATCAATAATGGCATCTATCAAAGGTAAAGGGAATTTGTCCTTAGGATAAATGAGGCTATGATTGAAAAAATCAATACAAATGTGAATGACCATAGTGACCTTTTCTAATTGGGAAAAATGATATAAATCCATTTAGAATAGTCCACTGGTTTGATAAATTTAGCATTGAGTAATTTGATGATTTCCTTATGACATAAATTGGAAACCTCAGGTGTAAATTTCCTTTGCTTTTGATGCATAGGTTTATTATTGGGATAAGTAATAATGTTATGCACCATAATTCTAGGGTCAATACCAAGCATGTCTTCATAATACTAGGAGAAAACCTCATGATACTTATCAAAGATATGTTAAAATTATCATGTTTGACAGGTGAGAGTTCATGAGATAATGTAATTAGTCAAGGATAGGATAGAGTACCACACTCAATATGAGTGGTTTCTTCGATAAGCATAGCAGTACCATCTTGGGAATGGTATGGTTCATTAGGTAAAGAAGAGATTAGATTACGTTTAGGATCAATGCTAGCAATGAAGTTATTTTAAAAAGGGGTTTTAGTTTTAAAATTCACAATTTTATGATGTTGTCGAGTAAGTTGAGGCTCTCGAGCATGAAGTATTTCAAGAATAGTTTTATCACTATGCAAGGTGGGAAGAGGACCACAATTCTCAACATCTACTTTAATATCTAGAATTTGATTACTATGGTGATCATACTCAAAATGTGTTTGACAAACATTAGTTGAATTGGCATTAAGTATAATCTTGGGAGTAGGAAAAGGAGATGGATCATAAAATATTAGAGTGTTGGTGGGTTTGGTGATGGGAGAAGGATTAGAGGTAATGATTGAATCCAAATTTGGTAAAGGAGATGCAAGAATTGTTGGATATTATGAAGGCATAATTTTCTCTATCACCCAAATAGTATCAAGAAGTGGATATTGGTAGGAGGCACATAACCTTCGAGATCTAAGTCACAATCTATAAAAATGGTATGGACATCCTAATTAAAATCATGAATTTGAGATAAGGTTTTCTGATAATGTTGGACATCCAAATATTGACATTGAGCTTGGGACATTATGTAATTATCATCATATGTTGGATGAATTTTACATGCTTGAGAATTAAGGGTAGTTTTAAAATTTGAAATCCCCATATTACTGAATATATGAGGAGACATGATGAGAGGATCTTGAAATAATTTGGCCACTCTAAAATCATTTCAAGTGAAGGCATATTTGGGTAGAAAATGCTCATGAGAATTACATAGAGGGGGAATGTTAGTAATCTCATAAATAAGAGGAATATTATGGTCCCTAGGTAATAAAGAAGGATGAAGCCACTATAAAATATATGGAAGTATCTTGGTAGTATTGAAAGTATGTTGCAAGTCATTAGTTTCATCATCATCAAAATCTACAGGAGTGACTTGTAAATTAGGATTGATGTTCATACACTTGGGTAAAGGAGCACTATTGATCTTAAGAATGGTAGGAATATGATACTAAGACTTGGGATTAGGAAGTTTAATACTCCATGGGTTGGGATCAGCTTTATGCTTATAACATTTTCCATTATGCAATAATTTAATGCATTGGCTACTGGAAGAAGTAATGGTCCTCATTCTATGAGTCCATGGGAAACCAAGGAGTATATTAAAATAAAATGGCAAATTAATGACCATAATCTTAGTTAGAATGGTCATAGGTTCAATGGTTAATAGAATCTAAATGCACCAAGTGGATTTTTATTAAGATTATCAAAACCATGTCAAGTGAGATGGGTTTGCTTAAGATGATCCTTGCTATAACCAAGTTGTTTAATTAGCCACAAATATGTCACAATAATACTAGATCCTTTTGTTATAGGTATAGATTACACCCTAGCTATAGGTAGGAGTGTTTATGTCCTACTTCCAAATTTAGCTCAACATGGGACTAACCCTAGGTTATGGGTATCCTATAATGGGGTCAAAACTCTAGGATTTTTAAAGAGGATAGCTCCTTTTATGCATCATTTTATCTCAATCCCACTAATAAAACTTACTAATGACCAAGGAAAAGGGGGGGGGGAGAGAGAGAGAGAGAGAGAGAGAGAGAGAGAGAGAGAGAGAGAGAGAGAGAGAGAGAACATAAAAGGTAAAATCTAAGTTAAATATGGTGATGCACCTAAATTATGGTTGATCTACTTTGCTTGACTCTAAAATACTAATGAAATAATCACAAGACTAGATCTAGGATTCTAGATATCTATCATACATCAGTGTTTCATGAAGAGGTTCACCAAATGATCAGAAGCTGAGGGAAATCATGGAGATTTCTAATGCAAGACAATACCTAGTCATAATATCCACATGTGGGATTTGATCAAGAGATGTAGAACACTAACCATGACTTGAATAACAAGATGAACTAGTAACTAGGTGAGATCATGACTTGAAAAGAGAGAGACTTCTACCACATATGCAAACTTGACATGTACACACTATTACCAAAATAATGAAATCTAAAATAATCTTGTATTCATCTCATGAAGTTACAAGATCTATTTTGGTAGTGTTTAGTCATGCCCAATAAAGGGAGTAGAGTGATACCAAGAGGATTAGAGAGGATCCATTTTTTGGCTCAAAATCCTCTATATATAGAAAAAAAGATATAGAGATGGAAATAATGCATTAGAGAATGGAGAAAAGTCATCAAGATCAAGAAGTGATTTGGTAGCTCATTGATTGATATTTTTATGTGTACTTTAATCAACCAACTAGCCTTGATCAACAAATAGACCTCAACTTTCTCTAATAACCTTCGAGTTCCTCTCATTGGCGGAGAGATACCGCTAGTTCTACATGATGAAAAAGTTTGTTTTAGTAGAATCAATGCTCTTAACTGCTTCTCCAACTACCAGCCCACCACCTTGGGACCCTAAGTCCACTTCACATGTTTATGAGGATAAATTCCTTGAATCTTAGAACTAATAGTGCCATGCCATGAATGGTGGATAGTACCTACATTGTTGATGATGGAGCCATGTCAACATATGGGACCCCTTTACATTTCCCACATACATATTCCATTTCCATTTCTATATCATAGGTCCATCTATAGACCAAAAACCAATCTAAGATTATTTTTTTCTTATAGTTACCATATTAGTATAGACCTATTGACTATATAGACCCTTTTTTAGATTATAATAGGTCTAAATAAACCCATTGTATTTCTGTAGGGATCAAGAGTTTGTATAAACATAGATCCTTAATTTTGAAAAAAGGTGAACATAATTATATAATGGACCCTAAATTATAAAAAAACATTAAACCAAAGGTACATATTTTACTCCAATGGTGGTCCCTTTATGTTATTTATACTTTACTACATGACTATGTCCACTTCATGTCCTAGATCAAGCCCTAATAGTGGAAGAAATATCCTGTAAGACTAGTTTGCCTTAGTCAAAAACTAGTTCTTTGGTTCAACCTTATTTTAATTGGATTTAGATATCTAACTTATCTTGTTGACATTCTGACCTTTTATCACACCATCGATCTTGATCTATATGATTAAGTGAGAGCCATCGATCTTACCCTTTGACTTGTCAACTCTATCCTAACTTGTGTCATGTGTTAAATGTGAATTGATCCTTAGGATTCACTATTAGTACACAGCCTCATGTGCTTACACCATGTGTCAATATCTCAATATCATTGACTATTTCACTCATCTTGCATTATTGGATCAAGATGTATGATTGAATGAGGATAGTTAGATCTATTGGGACCCACTATTTGAAATCCAATGGCTACTTCACAAGATTAAATTTGACATCCACTCTCCCATAAAATGATGTTTGTGTGGCCATCATTCACATTCATTTGACCATAAAATTTAACTCAAAATAGTTGGTTTTGCTCAAGCTTTATTTTTGATGTTAACACAAATGTCTTATGTTGCAGGTCCAACTTTAGAAGCTTATAACTTGAGTCAAAAAGCTTGTGCAGGCATGAAAATATTAGAGGATAATACTAGCATGTATAACTTATTATCACTATAATCCTTTAGATCTCAGGGTCTTCTTGAGTGAAGATAAAAATTTCACAAGTGGACTGGTCTGTGTGCTCCTGCATGACATCCTAGTGATAATCTGGCTCAAAAACTAGCACATCTCATATTTTGATCATTCTATAAAAGTGTTGAAGATTTTCTAAGCCTTGTGGAACCTATTACATGCTTATGAATGTTTGAAACACATGATAACCTGCTTGAATCCTCTATTTTCATTGTTGGACTCATTTCTAAGCCTTTGATCCACTACTTCACATGAACTTTACTAAGATTTTCAAAGTTTGGTATAACCTTTTTTATGGATTATAATATATCTAGATAGACTCATTATATCTCTATATACACAGATCCTTCTTTAAAATGATAGACACAATTACAAAAATAATGTTGCTTGATATAATTTTATGAACCAAAGGTATATATTTAGCTCTAATAGTGGTCCTTTATATTCCTTATATCTTACTACATCCATGTGTCCCTTTAATAGCATTGGATAGAGATTTAATGGTGACTAAGTGATCCAATAAAACCTACTTGATTCCATCAAAAATGCCTTCTTGACTTCCATCAAAACTCGTAGGCTAACCTTTGTTCTAATTAGCTATCAAGATCTGACTCAGCTTATTGACATATTGACCTTTGATCATACCATTAATCTTTATTCTTACAATAAAGTTCCAGCCATCGATCTTGCCCTTGACTTGTTAACTTTGTCCAATCTTATGTCACTTGATAAACACACATTAATTCTTAGGATTCACTATCATTCTACTAGTCTCACATGCTTACACCATGTTTCAATCTCTCGATCTCCTTGACTATTTGATTCATCTCACATCATTAGATCAATATGTATGATCAAGCGAAGACCATTAGATCTACTAGGACCCATTGTTTGAAATCCAATAGCTACATCACAAGTTTAAATTTAGCATCTATATTCCCATTAAATGACATTTGCATGACCATCATTGATGTTTACATGACCATCAAATTTAAAGTCAAAAGAGTTGGTTTTGTACAAGCTTTATCTTGACATTAGTGCAAAAGTCTTATGTTGTAGGTCTAACTTTAGAAGCTTATAACTTGAGCTCGAAAGCTCATGTAGGCATGAAATTTTTAGAGGATGATCTTAGCATAAAGGAATTCCTAATGACACAATCCTTTGGCTCATATGGATTCCCTGAGTGAAGATAAAGATTACACAAGTGGATTGGTCTATTTTCTCCTATGTGACATCCTAGTGATGGTCTAACTCTAAAAACTTTGCACAATTCATCCTTTGATCATTCCTTTAGGGGTATGATGTATATTTAAGATTTATTCAACTTGGTCCATTCTTTATAATGATTGAGACACAAGATAACCTATGTTTATCCCTCCATTTACATTATTGGACTCATTTATAAGCCTTTGATCCACTAGTTCAAATGAACTCTACTCAACTTTTCAAAGCTTGGTATGTGGGATGAAAATGGCCAACATCTTTGGTGATTTATAGGGGTTGCATGCCTATCTATGCAAAAGAACTCAAACCATGTGCATAGTCTAGTCTATTAGGTATGGAGTCTCTCCTTGGGTCCAACATATTGACTTGGTGCCAATCCTACTCTAACTTCTCTTGAAACAAATATAAAGACCAGAAGGGACTAAATAGAATAGATTTCCCAAGGAAATTATTGAAGTAAACTAACATAGAACAAAATAGGGACAACAAACAAAGGTATCCACATAGTCTCAATTTCTTCATATGACTCCTTGACTATAAAATCCAATGGTGGTCCCATAATACATATCTCTTTGATTTACATGGTGTCCTCAATAAGAATGGTCTCCTTCTCTGATTTAATTTCTTTAGGCTGATCAAGGAGATCTACATATTCTTCTCAATCTTGGTCATTGTCATCTATGGGAAACTCTTTGTCCACATTCTTAAGTACTTGATCCTCATCTTGAGAAAAATATTCAAGATCTTACGAGAGGTTCCTTTGCATTTACCAATCATCCTTTTGTTCTTCACTTTGATCAAAATAGATAAGATTAGTTTGATGAGTATCTTAATCATTCCTAATAAGAAATATCTCAATCTCATCTATGTTTATCATTCTACCAATCTCTTATCAAGATCAGCCTTCTCATTTTGCTTGGGCATCCTTGCACTAGCATTATCTTCTTGATGCTCTAAAACATTAACAAAAACTTCAAGAGATCCAACCTATTATACCATCTCATCATCTAAGTATACCATCTTAATTTCACCAATCTCACTCATGAAATCATGGTACAGCTACTGCCAATGGTCATCTTCTTGTTGGATCTCATCTCCAACTTGAACTTAATCCTATAACGTATCCTCTTTGACATCATGAAATATTAAGACATGCTCACTCTTGCTAAGTGGTGTTTCAATAATGATCTCCTCTTTGGATTCTAATAATCCATCATTATCATTATCATTTCAACATGTAGTTCACTACTTACCTCTTTAAGTATTGGCATAGGATATTATTGGGATGAATCTAAGAGAGATGAGACACATGTGGCACCTATTTGGTCTAAATTCTTGTCTTTGACAGTCATGTCCTCTTCCTTTTTTTGTATAATATTCTAGATGGACTTCTAAGATGGAAATGACCTAGATTCTTGAGGAAGGAGGGATGGGGATTGAATGACCTTGGATTTTCTTGACTGCATGACTTGGTTCTAAGATGGGATAGATAGAGGTTCTAATTTGACCTTTTGATTCTAGTTCTCTTCCATTTTCCTTATCTTTAGCTCTAACTCTGTAATCTACGTATCAATACTCCCTTGGAATATCTCCTTTTTAAGGTGGTTAGTGGCTTCATGAAGATAAGGAAAATAAGAAGATTCTTGAGGAGAGATGAGAGAGGTTTTCATAGGTTTAGATCCTACTTTACCTTGAGCGCTCAAATCTAGATTTGCTTTTCTTTTCCCACCCATTGACTTCACCACTTGATTCTAGCTTGGAACCTTTAATGAATTCATAAGGCATTATTAAAGAAGGATGGAGTATTGGATGTCTATACCAAGCTATTCCACAACAATCTCCTTTTTTTGATAACTCTCTTAGACGAATCTCTAAGAAGGAAATGTTTGAGAAACACATAAGGAACTTGGCATACTCAAAGTGTTAATTGAAATTATCTCTTGGGGAGGAATGGGTGTCACATAAGAAGGATGAGGTGGTGTATATTAAGGCACATAATATTGGTGAGGTTATACCTATTATTCCTCAAGGCCTTTTATCTTGTCCTTAATGCTCTAAATGTAACCACCTACATCCATCATCTCACCTGTGAAATTGTTCCAATTTGTTCTCTTAATGGGTGCCCATTCTATTTTAATTTGTTGTAATGACTCTCTCACATAATGGATCTAGTGAGTAGGTACATCTTGGCCATAATAATTTTGTGAGAATAATTATAGTGCATGCTTGTTAAGGCTTATTAAAGTTCACCTAAGAGCCGGTATGGATGGCTCATGAGAGGGTTGATGAGGAGTAGTGTTATGATGGTCTTATTGTCCATAAGAAGGATTAATGCAATACTCATTCATATATGACTAACATTGGTATCCATACTAATGGTGAGGATCATGGAGAATATTATAACCATTACCTTGATAATAAGGATCATGAAAATATTGACAAGTATCCTCATAGATTTGATATAAATCTTGGTAGGGATAATTAGGCTCATATGGATAATGAGGATCATATTGGGACTATTGGTAAGGAGGTGGATAATAGGAATATTTACCATATTTTTTTATATAAAATTCACATGTCAAATGAGATGCAATAACTAATTAGGAACTTTATTGAGACATATCCAGTCTACTCATAACTAGAACTTTGATTTGGAATCACCATTGGTACTAATGTTCATGCTTCCAAAAGTTGATTAAAGGAAAGACACACCAAGATATTTCAAACCATTTAGACATTTTTCCCATAAAACATGCCAAAAACTATTTTATGCTTAATTTTCACCCTTGTAGAGTGATCACTTCAACACGTAGTGCAAATAGAAATAGACTTAGAATATATCCAGCTTGCTTCTCATTACCTTAAGTATAAATCAAGGTAAAATTTTGGTATGGATTCACCATACCAAGAGTTGGAATCCCCTTAAATATCCAAAATGGCTCATACTTATGTAACTTGGAATATGAGAGAGAAAGGAGAATTTTAAAAGTCATAAGGACATGTGTCCAAAGGTGGAGACTAGTTACAATGCATGTAGGTGAAGTGTAAGAGGAGTTAGAAACTAATTTGCATGTGTGTCCCTTCCAAAAAATCATCCTCTTACAAAAAAATTTATCATCTCTTCAATCACATTCTTTGAAACTACCTTCATCGTTAGCCTTCATTGGGTGTTCCAAAACTGACTAGGGGCAAGTGTCTCCTTTGCACTGATAAGAGAAAGTTACAAAGAATCCTCTACTTACATTGGAAGTTTTTCAAATAATTTGTATTATATTACACAATAATAATCATCATATATCACTATTATCACTCCTTTTTATACCTTTCTTGACACTTAGCCTTGGCATTTCCTTATTCTTCCTCACTGATACGTACTCTGTAGCTAGACTGATAAAGTCTATAGTTTTATTATAGGAGTCTATAGCTAGACTAATGGAGTCCATAGATTTTGTGATGATTTTATTTCCTTGGATAGATTATAACCATAAATATTCTTTTAAACATATGTAAAAATACATTAGAGTAGTTCCCAAAAGCTAGAACTAAGAATGACCCTCTATTCGGTAGTAGACACACTACTTGCACAACTGGCTACACCTGAAAACATAGTAGCTCCAAACATATTGTATGGTTTATAACCCTAAAATAAAGTTTTATTTATGTTACTATGTTTTATTAAACTCAAAAAACCTTCTTGGAAGCACTCCTTTACTTTTTAGTGCATGGTTTTGACCATATTTTCCAACTTTGCAAGGTTTGTACAAGGGAAAAGTGACCCCTATCTGAGACAAAATAGGGGGAAATTTCCTTGTTGATATAAAAAACACAATTATGGTAGATGATATCCTAGGTAATTAGGATGACCTTGATGAATTTTTATCTCTTTAATCCAAGTTATGACCCTCCATCTAATCTAAAACTCAAGACTGATTTTCTAAGAAATTGTCTATAGGGTTAGAGGGAGACGGATTGTGTTTTGTAATTTATTGCTTCTCTAAGCTCTAAAACAATATTAGGAAGGTTATTAAAGTTTCATACTTATTAAATTCAGGTATTCCAAATTTTTATTACTCTTTTAACCTATCCTTTTATCCTCATCTATAAATTTGTAGGCTTTAGCATAGCCTGTAACATGGTCTAGAACACCTTGTTTGCTTTCTTCTTAGATTATCATGGTCTGGAAAGGGTCTATGAAAATATTATAATTTTATTTATTATATTTTGAGTAATCATAGGTAACCTTTAATTTATTCTAATCCATTATACAATATTTAATACTATCAAGTCTATTAGTGTCTTTGCTAGTTCGAGACCGTGCTCACTTTTTTAACCCCTGTCTGTAAGTGAGTGTTGAGGTCTTGATTTAGGTGTTGATGAGAAAATGATTTGATTCACCTCTAATACATCTCAATGGTATTTACACTTCTCTCCATTAACTCTTAAAAGAAAAATAAATATAAACATAACCATTTGAAACTCCTCATCCCACCTAACTGCCAAAAACTATTAACACCTGTAGGTGGATCTTTGGGATTTAGAAGCCTGTAGGTGTGCCTTGAAACCTACTTCACCTTACATCGAAATATGTTAACATAAAAAGTTTTTTTAAACTTACTAAGGATGTTGGAGAAGAATGGTTTCATTTGGACTTATTCTTTTAGATGACCAAGGTGACTCTCAGACCCTCATAGGCCTGTAGGAATCATTGAAAGTTTTTAGTGTTTTAGAGGGTCACTTTGGAGATCTTAAACACTTACCTACCTTCTCATCAACTTTTGAAACTTTTTAAGCTTTTCCTTCATGAGAGCAACCAAAAATAATTACTTAGGTGGTATCAACTTATCATCTACTCATGCATCCTCAGGAGACCAAAAACACATAGAGCTCTTTGTTTTATTTCTTTAGACTCAGTCCCCAAAATCAAGTCTCTTACCCTTGAATTGATAAATATTCATCTTTATGGGTTACCAATGTAAAATTAAGGAAAATAAGTTTCAAATAAACCTTTTTGAATTCTCCCTACAAACCAAATGTGGAAATGACCTGTGGGGAGGTGAAGATTCACTCCACCACGTTTTTAACTGATGGTGAACTTGAGAAGTCTATACAAGTGTCCAAAAACTCTTATTTTTGAGTTAAAACTACCATTTATTGATAATAACTAACTTATAACAATCACCTAACTTATTTTGACATGATTGGACCTTATCCACATTGATATCCACCTTGATGACATATTTTTTTAACTCCCACCATCCGTACAAGTCAATTATTTAGCCAGAAAAGTGGCCAACTAACCCTTTTACCACATGAAACCTATAAAATGTTCAATTTTTGACTTGAAGACACATTTAAATAATTCAAATACCATTTTGGAACATTTTCAATATAATTTGGCACTTTGAGGAAGTTTGAATAGCTTTGACCAATGTTGACTTTGGTTGACTGAGCTAGTACAAGCAAGATGGGTTTTAGCAAGGACTAGGGAAAGGGTAAGTGACACATGTAGGATAATCGATGGCCTCATAATACATGAAACTTTCTCTAAAATTTCAAAATAATAAGGGTTGACCAAAATTTTACTTGGGATCAAATTTGGTCAATAGATAGTACTAGCTTACACAACCTTGAGATCAAGATAATTGCATAAGTATTTCATAAAAGAAGTTTAAATTAGAAAACTAATATAAACCTACAAGTACCATTAGAAACTCCCTAAAAAAGGTTATAAAGGAGGACAATGTATGAGGAAGACTCTATTTCACACAATTCCATCATGCACAACTCACCAAACAAGTTTCAAGGTAAGAGAAGGGCAAAAAAAGTGTTATATTGGATCAAGAGGTGTTACAAATGTTTGATAGGGTCAAGCCTAATTAAGATGAGAATATTTTGTAATATCTCAAAGAGTATCTCTATCTCCCAAAAAGATGAAAAAAATTCTAAAATTTGAGAACCTTTATAAAGGATAAGAGAGATAATATAGGAGAAGGGGAGAATAAATAAGAGGGAGCATATTTTGAGAACAAATAATGAGCTTCCAACTTTCAAGGGATGCTCCACCATTATTTTATCTAATCATGACTATTCCATTATTAATAGTTAATCCTTCATTAGCTCCAATAGCCTTCTAACTCTCCTCATTGGCTGAGAGGTCCATTAGAAGACAAGGGCTTGTTTATCATGATAACAAAGTCTTTTTAAATGGAATAAATTCCCTTAACTACTTATTTAACCACCAGTTCTCCATTTTGGTACTCTAAGTCCACTTGATGTGTTTATGAGGATCAAATCCTTAAATTCTAAAAATGGCAATGCCATGCCATGAATGATGGTTAGTACCTACTTTGTTGATAATGAAGCCACGTTGATAGATGATCCCCTTTGCATTTATCACATATTTGATCCATTTCCATATCTAGATCATAGGTTCATGTATATGAGGAAAACTAATCTAAGACCATTGGTTTTCCTATAGTTGACATATTAATATGGACTTATAGACTATATATCCCTTTTTCTATATTATAATAGGTCTAAATAGACCCATTATATCTCTATAGGGACCAATAGTTCGTATATGCATGGATCCTTCTTTTCTAAAAAAGGTGAACATAGTCATAGAGTGGACCTTACATGATACAAAACATAGAATGAGAGTTTCATATTTTTCTCTAATTATGGACCCTTTATGTTCTTTATACTTTATTTCAAGGCTATGTTTGCTTCATAAAATTGGATCAAGCCCTAATGGTAGAATAAGGATCTTACAAGACTAGTTTACCTTAGTCAAAAACTAGTTCTTTGGTTTGACCTTATTTTAATTGACTGTTAATATCTGACTTATCTTGTTGACATATTGACCTTTTTTCATAACATCGATCTTGATCTATATTATCAATCTCTATAGATTGATTTTACCTTTGACTTGTCAACTTTGTCCAAGCTTATGCCACGTGTCAAACATGTGTTAATTCTTATGATTCACTATTAGTCTACTAGTCTCATGCACTCACACCATGTGTTAATCTCTCAATATCCTTGACTCTTTGACTCATCCCACACCATTGGATCAAGATGTATGATCAAGTGAGGACCCATTATATCTGTTTTGACCCACTATTTGAAATCTAATTGCTACTTCATGAGCTTAAATTTTACATCTACATTCCCATAAAATAACATTCATATGACCATCATTACATTCATGTGACAATCAAATTTAATCTAAAAATATTTGGTTTTGCTCGATCTTTATTTTGACGTTAATGTGAATGTCTTATGTTACAGTTCCAACTTTAGAAGCTTATAACTTGAGCTAGAAAGCTTATGTAGGCATGCAAATTTTAGAGGATGATCTTGGCATGGACTTATTGGTTATATAATCCTTTGGCTCATGGGGGTTCCCTGAGTGAAAATAAAAATTTTAGAAGTGGTCTAGTCCATTTGCTCTTGCATGACATCCTGGTGATGGTCTAGCTCTAAAAACATTACATAATTCATCCTTTGATCACTCCTTCGGGGGTCTGATGGATATTAAATATTTGTGAAAAATTTTCCACACTTTTGAATGATTGAGACACATGAGAACCTATTTGGATCACTCAATTTACATTTCTATAATAATTTCTAAGCCTTTGATCCACTACTTCACATGAAATCTACTTAGCTTTTCAAAGCTTGGAATGTGGGCCAAAAATGGCCAACACCTTCATCAACCAGAACTTTATGGATAAGGGTAGTATTAATGGATATTTTAATAAAAATTGGTAGAACATTAGCATGAAAAATAATTTCATCATTAATCATGTCATCTTCAATAAATTTAATAGAATGCTTGGAATAAGGGCACATAGTTTCAATGGTATTGACGTTGGTAGGTTGAGAATCAATAGAAAGTGGTTCTTCATCTATAGAGGATGGATCTTTAATTTTTTGGATTTTTTGCATAATGAACTCGTGATGATAAGTAGAAGTACAAACAAACTCCATAAGTGGAATCTTACAAGGCATAAAGTTAAGTTTTTCAAGAAAGTTCCAATGAAATTTAGAAGAACTAACACAGGGTTTAGGAGGTAAAGTAGTTTTTAAAGGAATGGATGTGGTTGGAGGTTTATAAGGAGGAAGTAGTTCCTCATGGGCTTCCAAATTTGTAGTGTCCTTGAGAATTTTTACTTCTAAGGATGGATTTTTAGGTTTGGTAATGGGATATTTGGGAGCTATCTTACCATGATAATTGACCTTAGAAATGTTAATATATTGAGAATTTTAAAATATTGATCATAATCAACATCAATGGCACAAACATATTTTGTATTTTATTAATTATTAGCATTGGAAAAATATTTTTGGTTATTGGAGGTAGAATATTTAAAAACATATCATCTTTGAGAAGCGGTGGTTTACTCTTGAAGATGAAGTTCAATCATGTCTTCATGATTAAATGAATCACCAAGCATATAAGAGACAAAAAATTTAGTGATCCCTCTACAAGATTCATATAAATGACCAATGTCAGCATGGAACCAATAAAATTTATTAGGGTCAAACCACTTAGGAAGATTGTTAGGATAAGTGAAAGGTCTAGAGGGTGGTGAGAGTTGTTTCATTTGTTGCACAAAAAGTGGTGTGTGATAAAATGAAGGGATGTTAGCTTTGGAAACTCTTTTTTTGGTTTGTGTATTATTACTAGTGATATCATTGGTATATGTTCGAAAATAACCTTTTAAAAGTTTAGGATTAGGTTTGAATTGTTTCTTGAGAAAGTATTGGCGTTTAGCTTGGTCAAGAGCTTCATTAAGTGTTTAGGGAGAAAATATTTGAACCTTATATTGAAGAGAATGATTCAAATTAATTATTAGTATTTTTAATAAATTATCATCAATCATATTATGGTTGGCTTTATGGGCCAATGATTTCCATCTTTTGATAAATTCATGAGCTAATTCAGTGGGAGATTTATTAGCATTGATGAAGTGGCTATGACAATTTTAGGGAAGATCATTGTGTTTAAAATATTTAACTAAAGGATTGACTAAGTCTTAAAGTTACCAAATAGAATTTTGGGGTAACTAATTGTACCATTCTAATACATCACCAATGAAGGTTTTTACTAAGAGTTTAGTAGTGGTGAAGGTATTAGTTTGGATCCACTCTTTATAAAGGTTTCTAAAGGCTTTGAGAAATGAGGCTAGGTCTTTAGTCCCATCACAATTGATATTTTGAGATATGTTACCAATATTAATGGACAAAATGAAGGTAGCTAAAGGCTCATTTTGAATAGTTTGAAGCATCTTGTTATTCATTATGGGTTGATGAATAGCATTACCTGAGGCATCTCTAAGAGGTGGAGGAATGTAATTGGGATTGGCTTGAGGATGAATAGTCATAGGTTGATTATCCATATTAATAAAATTATGTTGAATTTGCATCATTTGGTTGGTGTTATATTTTTACACTATGTTCACTTGTTGGATAACTTGGGCAAGAAGTTGAGTTGTATCAGAAGGTGAGTTGGTGTTGGTAGGAGTACTCCCCAAATTGGTATTAGTTAGAGGGTTATTAGAATATGGATTATTAGTGTGATTATTGATTGAACTTATGTAAATTATTATGACATTATTTTTAAGGTTTTTAAGATGAGAAATATCTTGGTAAGTATAAAAAGGATCAGACCCATCAACTTCATCTTGAGATGTGATTTCCACCATGTTACAAGTAATGGAGGAAAGAGGGGAAGAAGTTCTCAAAGATTGATGGTGTTTTTCAAAAGAAAAGAGAGGAATAAATTAACATCCCATATAATATATAAATGGATTTAATCTATCCAATAATATTCTGATAGGAGACTTCCTAATGACTTGAGAGAAATTAACATAATGCTAAGAAGGTGAAATAAAGAACTGGGTTGGTAAACAAGGAAGGAAAAAATAGTAAAGACTCTATTAGGTTGATTGAATATATAAAATAGGGCCTAAAACTTATATGTAGTTGATTGGGTTAGCTTAATACAGTAAACATGGCCTAAAAAGTGTATAGGGTTGACTGGGTCAACCTAGCCTAATAGGTAGGGAAAAATAGATAGTCTGTAACAGATTATGTCAATAGAAATGACTATGTACTGGGATAAGAAAAATTTTGCAAGTAATTTTGAAATAAATAAATGAAAGGAAACACAAAATCAATTGGATTAATGAGGTTGATCCAATTGAGGCACACATCACAAAACCTTGCACCAACACTCGCCAATGCAAGTTTTTGTAATACAACATACAATTGAGCAAAGAGAAAGAAATCAACTTGGACAGTAAAAGCTAACTAATTGGTCAACTTGAATTTTATTAGATTATTACAATATAATTTTAGATATGATAGGAAGTTCATTGTAAGCAAAAAATTAGAAATCAATCTAAGGATGGTTCTAAGACATTTGGGCTAAAAGGGATCTATATTAGCAATGATGCATGCTTAGTATTAGGGCCTTTCCCCTCAATTTACACACTACAGTGATAAGAATGTTAGGTGCTTAGATAAAATATACCATTAACCATGTGTTTAAACTTGGTCAAAAAATGAATTTAGCTTCCCTTGTTGATGAAATCTAAGTAGGTAGGTCTTGGGTTGATAATTGTTTAAATGAATTTTAAGATTTCTTGATTTGGTAGTGTGTGCATAAAAGAGAAAATAGTGAAACTAAATGGTATATTAAAAACCATTAAATTAGACTATGTGATCTATTCTAATCATAAAAACAACAAAAAATGAAAGTGTGAGCTAATTACTATCATATAAAGGTTAATTCCAAATTTGAAACATAGTATAATGTCAATTTACTCAAAAGTGTATGTAGAAAATATAGAATAGGGTCGATAGTGTTGCCTCTGTACTATGGAAATATAGGGTATAAAAATTAACTACATTAGCAGAGTCAACTTATATTTCCAAACATAATACAAAATATAGAAATACATCAACAAGGTCGACCTAGTTGTCTATACAGGGGTAGTTTCAGAGATTGCAAACTATGAAAAATAGGAATAGAAGGAAAGAGAGAGAATGATAAAAAGGAACCTTATGGGTTAGAGGATGTAGAGAAGAATAAGATTGATATTGAATAGCCTTGATTTTTACTTGTAAATTATGCTAACTATGTTGATTGGGTTAACCAAGCTTTGTTAAACCTTGTTAGTAATACCCTGAAAATGTACAGGTTTGACTAGGTTGGCCTAGTATGTTGAACTTGATGCCTGAAAGTGTACAAGGTCGACTAGGTCAACCTAGTAGTCTGAACTAGAATTCTAGAAAACCTATTGTTAGGATAAATTAAAACCTAGATCTATCCCCAAATCATATACAAGATAAACTATGAAATGAATTAATAAAACATTCAAAAAAAAACATAAATATACACATAATAGAAGACATCAAATTTAGTGTGGTTCACCTAAGATGGGCTACATCCACCAAACTTGTCCAGTATATTTTTTCTAGTATAACAAGGGAGAAACAAAAATCCTATAACAAACCTTATTAGACCTCTCTACCTTCTCTACTTCTTTGTGTATAATATTTCATTGATTCATCACAATAATCCATCTCAACCATATATCAATACAATTTTACAGTAAAAACACCTAAATGTAACCTCTACCATCATATATAGAAACCTTTAATCAATGGCCAAGATTGACTATGAAATTACATTTTAACAAGGCAATTTTAATTAAAAAATTCTTTGGGGCAGAAATAACTTCATACTTCCTTCTAAGTGGATTCTTCCTCAAAAACATTAAATAAGGTATCTAAACTTCCTTGGTAGGTCTCTAGACTAAGAAATAATAATATATCTTTATTAATGCCTTAAAATATTAAAAATATTTTTAACACCTTAGATATGTTCTCTAATAATTCCCTAGTTATTTTCAAGACTTTTGCATGGATATTTTGTAATATATTGCATTTTCATAAAGCTAAAACCTTGTTTTAGGCCTTTTTGTAGGTTTACAGACTTGCACAACATTGATTTTTTTTAATATGGTTGTATTCTAAGGTTACTAATACTTGAAAAACTTATAAAAAACCTTTTTAATCCTTATACATAGTTTCATAATGTTTTAAATTCTATTTTTAAAGATGCAACTATGTTTATCTTCCAAAACCCTAGTTTAGGGTTTCATAGTTTATCACTAATTAAGATATTTATTTTAAGGTCAATTTAAATTATAATTATCTTTATGGGATATTTTCAATTATAACATAATTATTACACTTATCCCTTACCTTGTTAATCAATCCCAACATTTGAACATTCTTCAAAATGAATGAAACTACTTTTTTCCTTGACTATCAATACAATCCTATAGACTCAAACATGAGAGCACTAAAATAGGGAATTATTGGGATATAATTCCTATCAGGTATTTATTTTTATTAAATTAAAGCATACATATTTCCTAATTTTTCAAGCCTCATTTTAGTTTTAACAATTACAAAAACATATAGAAAACACCTTATTCTATCTAATTGTATCACTCGACACAAAGTTTTTAGACCTCTAAAAACCTTCGATCATTATGAACATATAGAACAAAAACAAAGAGAATTAAATTATATATGATTAAATTCTTATAATGTTTTTAATTTCATCTTAAATGATAAAAAAAATTCTTTTATTTGCATGAGCTTCAAGTGATACAAGAAAGCCCACCAGACCATGACCAACCTCCATACAAACCCAGAGTCTTTCCACACCTAGTTCCCTATTAATCCTCTTCACTCCTTATATCCCTTTATTGATGTCTTCATTCCATATCATCACTTATTATCTAACTAAATTTTTTTTGTTACATGTTATAAAATTCTCTCAATAATTTATGACCAATCTCACAACATGCCTAAATTAGTTTCTCTCCTACGTTGCACTTCTAAATGAGATTTATGGATATTTGTATGTTGAATATAAGCTTAAGATGCAATTATAATAGGTAAATGGACCCTTAGGACCCATTTTATAAATATCAAGGCCTTCAAACATACCAAAACCCTTTTAAAACTATTGACAACCAATTCAAATATTTGAATTCCCATTTTGATAGGAAAACTTAAAACTTGAATAAAAATCTAAATTTTTAATTATTCATTAATTAAACACATTTTGATTAAAAAATAAGATTTATTAAACTTTCCTAAGACCTACCAAACCCAAACATTGATTCATCACATCAAATTTACATTATATTTAATAATGTTCTAGTATCATACTCCCTAAGTGGAAATATTTGAGTTCTAGCTCAAATGAAACTTATTTTTCTATTTTTCCAATTTATTGGTACCTTTATTTGTTCATCTACATGTTTTCTTTTATCTTCACTTCCTCCTATGTCTTTCTTGTCTTCACTATCTTCCTTCTTCCATGCACCTTTATTCTCTTCCTAATAGATACTCTTTAGAAGCTTTATAAAATCTTCCTTATTGTATATGAGCCTTAGATATGACTTTATATCTTTGGTATCTTCTTATTTACTATTCTTATCTTAATTGCATTCATCATTATCTTGGTTTAAGAGATATAATATCTCATCTTAATTGCATTCATCATTATCTTGGTTTAAGAGCTATAATATCTCATCTTCTACCCATTTTATATCTTATTTATCTCCTATAAGGTCCAAATAATTTGATACTTGCATTATTTATCTCCATATTATCTCTTCCTTTTAACTGTATTTTTCGATTTCTTTATTTTTAGTTTTGATTTCTTCTTCATAAGGTACTATAAATTGTATCATAACCTATTCTTGAACATTGTCTTCATCATGTGTCAAGTTATACATATTTTCATGCTAAATATCTATCTGATTCCTTAACCAAACACCATTCTAGTGTTTCTCTTACTGTCTCTCTAAGTACTATACCTTGCACTTCATCTTTTTATTCTTTTACCTTCTTATCTTTTGAATTCTTGGTAAACATGAACTCTTTTTCCCATAGATAGACAATCACTTCATTAGGTTAGTTATCTTCATACTTGTCTTCAATGAGTCTACATAATGACCCAAATACTTCCTTGCTCAAGGAACTCTTTAATGCCTTCATCTCATCAATTTGTAAAACTACATGCACATAACCAAAATCAACATTAAAAATAAAAATTTGATGCCATATAACCTTTTTAAATGATTCTTATTTAAACACTTCACCTTCTTGTATTCTTACTTCTCTCTTTTCCTCAAAGAGACATTTTTATTCTTAAGAATATTCTTCTTCTTTTCCTAACATCATTCCTTATTCTAGATAACAAATTTCAATCTTCTCATTCTCTAATGGCATGTTCATCTTTCTTTCAATACTAGCCTGAAGCTCATACTTATCATGGATTATAACTATAATAATGTTGATCCATTCTTCACTTTACTTCTTATATTTTGTCTTAGTTGCAAACTCAGATTTTTATATACATGATTGAGCTGGTAACTTTGAAAAAGTACATTCTTTTACACATGATTTGTTGGTAGATTGTTTTTCATGTTTCACTTATGCAACCAATTATTTATATTTCATTATTATCTTATCATCCTTTTCCTTATAAATGTTTTTGACCTCAAATTTGGCCTCCTCTTCATCAAATTGCATACCTACAATCACACATTTAAAGAAATTATTAGAATTAAAATATTGAGGCCTTATTGCCTTTCCAAGTTTTCTTCTTGGGTTATTTTTATAGCATCCTTTACAAACCTCTGATTTCTTGATGCCTCTTTCTTTTCTCTACCATTTACTTCATTGGCTATTTAATCATCTTTATAAATATGAATCCTTAATTTGTCTAATTTTAAATTGATTCTTCTAAATCTTGAATTAATCCTATTAAGGTTTGATTTACCTTGGCTATTTCATTCTAAAAATCCTCTTCTTTTCTCTTCCCACTTTTTTCTCATCTGATTCTTCTCTCTTTATAGTCTTTACATTTCTCTTTCTACTTATTTTTCCTTTAACAAGTATTTTTCACCTTTTTTCATAACTTCTTATGTCTCACCATAAGTTCTTTACATCTGGTCTATTGAAAACTTCTTCCAAGTCTTTTGCACCTTGGAATTACTTCTTGAGCCTCAATATGCTCTTTATCCTTACCTTCTTAAGACTCAATGGGTTATAGGACTGCTTGAAACTTATTCAACTTTATACTTTATCAAACTTTTTTCATACTTTTTAATGTCCCAAATCTTTACAACTTGCACCTATGCAATCTTAATATATTTATTCACATACTCTTCCCAAGAGATTTTGATAAGCTCTAATACAATTTTGATGCAAGTAGACCTATTTATCTACTATATCTCTATGTCTAATTTGATATTACTATAAATAAGGGTTATTAATAGTTTTCATGACTTAATATTAGATATGCAACCTTTTTCACATACAATCTTGATTTCCCAATTCGTACATCCAATGTTCTAATAGGGTTTTATCACTCTTTTACAATGTTTGACTTCATTAAAATTATTAGACTTCCTTTATTTCATTTAGAAATAATAAATAATCCTTTCTTAACTCTGAGTCTAATTCTTGTAATCAAACACAAATATGCCATTAGTGCTTACCTAGTAGGTCTATAGACTTATACTCTTCATTTATTAGATTTTTAACTCTAACACAAATAATTGATGCTTTAGTAATATTATTGTATTCCCATTAGTTCCCTCTAACTTTGAGTAAAAATTTCAATCTCTCCTTTCATGAGTTATCAATTAGAAAATAAGACATACAGTCTTAAGCTTTTTAAGTGTATTCTTCCTCAAAAACACTAAATAGGGTCTATAGATCATCTTAGTAGGTTTGTAGACTGATAAATAAGAATATATATTCATATAAAGTCCTTAAGCTATTGAAACCATTTTTAACACCTTAAATATTTTCTCTACTAATTCCCTAGTGATTTTAAAGACTTTTAGATGGATATTTTGTAAGATATTGCATATTCATGAAGTTAAAGCCCTATTTTAGATCTGTTTACAGGTTTGTAGACCTAAAAACCATTGATATATTTTTATATGGTTGTATTATAAGGTTAATAATACTTGGATCACTAATAAAATACCATTTTTAACCTTATACAAAGTTTCATAATGTTTGAATGGTTATTTTAAAAGATATAACTATTTTTATCTTCCAAAACTCTAGTTTAGGGTTTCACAGTCTGTCACTACTTGAGACCTTTATTTTGATGTCAATTTGTATTATAATGATATTTAGGGGATATTTTAAATTTAAAAAATATTATTACACTCATTCATTACCTTTTCAATCAATCCTAACATTTGAATATTCTTCAAAATGAATGAAATTAATTATTTTTCCTTTACTGTCAACATAGTCCTACAAACTCAAACTCGAGAGCACTAAAATAGGTAATTATTGGGATATAATTCCTATAAAATATTCATTTTATTATGTTAAAACATAAATATATTATTCCTACTCTCTCAAGTCTTTTTTTAATTTGAAAATTTATAAAAACATGTAGAAAACATCTTTTTCTATCTGATTGTATTTCTCAACACTTAGTTTTTAGACCTCTACAAACCTTGAAAAATTATGAACATATAGAAAAATAAATAAAGAGAATTAAATAATATATTATTATAGGCTCATAATGTCTATAACTACATCAAAAATCATAACAATATTTTTTTATACATATGAGCTTCAATTCATACAAGAAACCCCTACAAACCATGACTATCCTCCATACAAACCTAAAGTCTTTCCACACTTGCTTCATTATTTGTCCTATTACTATTTATATCCCTTGAATGATATCTTCAATACTTATCATCACTTCTTATCTAATAACTATTTTATTATTATTATTATTATTATTATTATTATTATTATTATTATTATTATTATTATTATTATTATTATTATTATTATTATTATTATTATTATTATTATTATTATTACATGCTACAAAATTCTCTCAACAATTTATGACATATCTCATAACATGCATAAATTAGCTTCTCTCCTACATTACACATGCTTCTATATG
Organism: Torreya grandis; assembly: GCA_037957365.1. Taxonomy (NCBI): domain Eukaryota; kingdom Viridiplantae; phylum Streptophyta; class Pinopsida; order Cupressales; family Taxaceae; genus Torreya; species Torreya grandis. The sequence goes on along the minus strand of JARHVA010005508.1, from coordinate 524,071 downwards.
GGGTTTAAGGATAGGTTTATGTTGAATATAATGTTAAGAGACAATTAAAACATGTAAATGGACCCTTAGGATCCCTTTCATAAGGAATAAGGCATTGAAAACATACCAACCCCCTTTTAAAACTATTGATAACCAATTGAAATATTTGAATTATCATTTTGGAAAGAAAACTTAAAACTTGAATAAAAGACCAAATTTTAAACTCTTCATGACCTGAAAACCTTTTCATGAACAAATAATACTCCTTACACTTACCTAAAACCTACCAAACCAAAGCATTGATTCATCACATCAAATTTGCATTATCTTTGATGATGCTCATGCATCATAACCTCCTATACATCAAATATAGATAATTTTATATTGATATGCAATCATTTAATCAAAAATATATGAGACTAAAATAAATAATTTCAAACATGTATGAATATAATGCTTAGTATATTAAATGATGAGGATCCAATTAATATATATAAACTCAATTTACACTTTGCATTTCATAACATATATTATTATCAAATGAAACATCTAATCATGTTAGCATGAAATTTCCCTACTAATCAAACTAAATCATCTTAAAAATTGAAATAAAAAATATCCAAACTAACTAAGCATGATCTTATTACCAAATACAATAACTAAACATGATCATATTGTCAAATTAAATGTGATGTTATGCATATAATATATTTCAATTCTAACTCATATTAATTGAAAATATAATGTCAATATATTTTATTTGATTTCTTATCTAAGACCAATATACATTACAATATAATTTTAACTATAATTTAACAATAATCAAATTAAATAGATTTTTTAACAAATATAAATGTAATTGAGACACTATCGATTTATCTAGTAAACACAAAACTATTATAATGGTAAATGATATGTCATGAACATACATGAATTTTGGTGTAAAAACTACAAATATTTATAAAGGAATTTATTCATAATGTGCATAGTAGTATTCATAAATTCAACCCATAAGAACTTAGGAACATTCTCATAATGCAACATTTTTCTAGCCATCTCAATAATGGTGTGGTTTTTTCTTTCAATAATACTATTTTTTAAGGGGAATATATATTTGTTAATTCCATTTTAATACCAAAACTAATACATAAAGAATCAAACTCTTTACTAATATATTCATCACAATTATCAGATCTTAATCTCTTAAAATAGAATTTATAAGAATTTTCAATAAAATCCTTAAATTATTTAAATTGAGATAGTACTTCAAAAAAAAATCTTTATAAAATAAGACCAAATTATTCTAGTATGATTATCTATAAAATTAAAAACATATAAATAACCATTAAGAGATGGAACTTCAAGAGGTCTTGAAAAATCACTATATTCTAATTATAAAGGATGTGAAGAATTTATAACATGATTCTTGTGAAAGGGATTAGTATGTTGTTTACAACATAAGAAACCTTTAAAAATTTATTGATGAGTATAGATAGAAGGAAGACCAACAACAAGATTATGAGATTGCATATCATAAAAACTTATAAAATTAAAATCTCCTAATCTTTCATGTCATAATTGAGATTCATTATTACTATGCAATGAAATACAACATGCACAAAATATATATAAAAAATGTATAAATAATTCTTTTGAATACCTTCAATAATTAGAGAACTAGATTCATTTCTAATGGACCGGTTATCTTTAAACAAAGTTACAGTGAATTTATCATTCGTAAGTTGGGTATAAACTAAATCTATAATGATAATAAATTAACTAATTATGCAATCTTAATCTAAGATAAATTTAACCTAATATAGAGAAACAAATAAACAAAGCAATAAACAAAAAATTATACCTTAAATATGCAATTTTCTTCCATTATGATGTAAACTTGATTTGCTCTTCAACAATGTGGTTTCTCACTCTTCCAATGCAAAGGAAAATAGGCAATATTTTGGTATAAAAATATTTTTTGGATACTTTTATTTTTTTCAATTCACTTTTATTCACTTTTGAATTGAATAACACTTTGTTAGCATAAGTCAAGATGGATGAAATAGATAGTTTTCATGTTTATTTATAGTTTTCTAGAGGAAGATCCAATGATGGAGAATTATTTAGAATTTTTTAATGATCTAAATAATCAATGGTGACTAATTATTCCTCATCCATAAGATGATGATCATTTCAAATGGTTGAAAAAATTATGGGAATGGTTAATTGAGTTAGGAGGAATGAGTCAAAAAATTTGACAACTCAGAAGATGACTAAAAGGAGGTTGAGAAAGTTGTGGGTTTGGTAGGGATGAGTCAACATGTGAGGGAGAATAAGATGTAATATGTTGGGTGAGGTTTAAAATCTAGATATTATATTTAAATAAGTATTTAAAAGTGTGCAAAATTGATTAATTTGATTTATACAATTATTTGAATTTAGAGGGAGATGTCATGAATTATATTAAGAAAAATTATTAATAAGTTTTAGGTGCATTTTAACACTAAATATAATTTAGGTATCTAAATTTTACCCTCTTTGAAATAGTGTTGTGAAGTAATACTATTTTAAGGAATAGTATAAGAAGTAGAGGACTGATAATGAGGAAATTTTCCTAAATGAATGAAAATGAGTGTGATCATTGTCCCTTGAGGTTTTGTGCCATAAAATAGACAAACACTCAAAATTGATGAAAAAATGAAAGTGTCAAAGTGATTTTGATGAGAAAAAAATCAACTTATTGTATAATTGATGTCAAACTTGCAATATTTATATAGTGTAAAAATGTTGCCCCTAGTTAATCAAAACTAGAGAATTGATCAGAAAAAATTATTTTTACCATTCAGAAATTACACATTTAGTGTTTGTTAATGATGCAAGGGTCAATTGAGTGGTTGTGGGAATGATATATCTAGGCTATAATAATTTTTTAATATAAAAATATATAGATTTTCAAATTATAGTGATAAATTTATGGAGATTGATTATTACAAGATTTTGAGAAAAATTTGAAATAGGTTGATTTAAGTATCCCAAAATTTGAAGTTAAAATGGATGAATAATGAGTAAAATAGAAGGATGGGGGGATTTTTTTGAAATGGGGTAAAAATATAAATATAATAAATGGGGTATATAAATTTAGTTGTGCAAATTTGATTTTTAAGGCTGTTTTCTAAGAGAATTTGATTGAAGAGATTTGTTCAAAGATCTTAGAAGAAAAATGGATCACATTCCACACCACGAGCACCATTTAGAGTGAGGGAAGATATATTATAGAGATAAGAGGAGTGGATCTCTGGGGAGTTATATTTTATTTTGAAATTTTTGAATTTAATGTCATTTATTAAGGTTGAAATTTGAACAAAATGAATTTATAAATGAGCTATGTAGGAATCTAGTAATGAAAGATGTGAATTCATTAGAGTAAAATATGAATTCATCAAATGTAAAAGTGAACTTGTATAAAAGGGTATAAAAATTGTGTTAGGGGTATAAACTAATGAATTTGTAGTTTATCAATCATAAAATCATAGAATAGGGAAGCAAAATCATCTACATGAGTCACAAAATCATCAAGATGAGAGTCAAACTCATTTTAAGGTAGAATATGGATAAAGAAATGCAAAATTGAATGGTTTGATAGTGAAATTACATAATTTAGTATAAAAAATGCTTAATGTATAATCAAAAACATTTTTTAAAGATTAAAATAAGGTTTTAATAAAAGATAAACAATTAGTATAAAACTGACATATGAACACTTGGATTGAAATTGTTAATTTGATAGTGTTTTATGTTTTTTTAAATGATTTTTATGTAGAGAATTTTTTAATATTATGATTATTATAATGGGTGACATTACTAAATGAAATAGTAGACTCAATAAATGAAAACTACTTGAAACTAGACACTAATAAAGAAAATTACCAAAGTGACTAAGAAGTTTGATTGCTAACTAAATGCTTTTGAATTTTTTTAAGGTGAGTTTGGAATTAATATGTTTGATAACTTTAAGATTCAAAAGGAATTTATTTTCAATCAATAATAATTCAACACGTGGTAAACTTAAATAACAACAAACAAATTTATATGATAAATAGTCAAGTAAGCGTACATAAAAGGTGAAAAACTAGAATAAGGGTTGTAAACAACTTTTGGGCCTTCCAGTGTCACTGACTCATTTGTACTCTTAGTTTTAGCTTAGTATTTTAAGGCACTAACCATGGAGTATCCTTCTATTCCCATGGCCCACTGAGTGTGGTTTTGAGGGTGTGTGGAAAGTAGATTCTCAATACTAACCACTAACCGATGCACCAAAGTTGAATGGCAAAAGAGGATTTCCTAGGCTTAAGTTTCAAACAAGATTATCTAAGGAAGAAAAACTTGGAAGAAATAGATAAAGTATATGTACACTATTGGGTCTTATCCCAAAGTTCCCAACACAACCGTAGGGGTTTTAGTGTGTTGAAAATTAGTGATAGCATATTTTGAGTATTGGATCATGAAAACCCATCACATTATTGTGTGCAAAAAACATGCAACCATTTAGCTAGTTGAAATAACTATATTTCAATTTATATACCCCACTAGTAAATGGAGATTACCCTACTACATGATGGTGAAAACTACTGTCAATAGATCCTTTATAAAAATAAGTAAAAAGTAAGTGTTTGTTTCTAATTTTTGAGTATCATCACCAATGTGATGCCAAAGAAAGAGCATTCATGAACACCATTTGGGTAACATAAAAAATTATGTAATTATTTTTTATTTCTAAAAATCATAACCAATGTGATGCCAAGGGAAAAGTATACATAATTTTCACAATTACAAGCAAATAACTTCAAATTAAATGTGATGTACTTACTAAAAAAATTTAAAAATAAAATTGAAAGCATTAGTAAAATAAAGTAAAATGGTTTTTTATTTAGCCTTTTTGCATATTATCTCTAATAAGTATCTTGTAGATAAATGGTTATGATGTATTTTAGGCTTGGTATAAGGCAACCTACAATGGAACAAATAAAAACCACAAAAATAATGTAAAAACTACTTCTCTATGACAAATTCATAGTTTTGTCGAAAGACAAAAAAGCAAAATTATAATAAATAAAATATAAGAAATAAATAGAATAAATAAAACATAGAAAATAAAATAATTTTTTTGGCCTATATGATAATTTTACAGTTACAAAAATGATTTCTCTAGATATAACAATGAATTCGTAACCTATAAAAATGATTTCACTAATAGAATAATAGATTTTCCAATGCATAATGACAATTTTGCTGCTCATAAGGATGATTTTACATTTGTAAAACAATTTCACTATTAAACTTAAAAACACATAAATATAAATCACATAGAACACATAGGGATAAATTCATAGTTTTAAGATAATTTTATTGCTCACAATGATGATTTCACAGTTAGAAACATCAATTTTGCTAAAAAAATTATTGATTTTATAGTTTTCCTATAGTAGAGAATTATAAAAAATAAAAACATAGAAATAACGAGAAGGCTAACAAAAAGCTAATGATGTAAATTAAATTAGGAAAAAGAGACTAAAAATGGGTCAAAAAATAATTTCATTATTACAATGTACAATTTCACAACTGATGTTTCCAAATCTACAGTTATACAATGAGCATACACAACTAAGAAAAACATGTTAAATGACCTATAGCTCACACTAGAACTCAAAAAGAGAAGATTAAATGCATATGAAAATACAAATAGCAAAACAAATCAAATGAAAAATGTTTTTTAAATATAATTATGATCAATGTAAGATGAAAAAGATCAGTGAGGGTCCCACCAGGTGTGCTAAAATGTGTGAATTAAATATAGAATGGTAATAAATCAACTAATTATGCAATATTAATCTAGGAGAAATTCAACCTAAGATAGACCAACAAATAAAAAAATAAATAAAACAAACTTATAGCTTAAATATATAAGTTTCCTCCATTGTGATGTAAACTTGATTTTCTCTTCAATAATGTGGTTGGTCACTCTTCCAATGAAAAGGAGAATGGATAGGATTTTGGTGCAAAAAAGGGTTTTGGATGCTTTGATTCATTTGTGAATTTAATAGCTCTTCATTAGCATAAGTCAGGATGGATGAAAATGACATTTTTCATGTTTATTTATAGTTTTCTTGAGAAAGATCCAATGGTGTAGGATTATTTATATATTTTAAATGATCTAAATAATCTATTATGGATAATGAGTCATCACCCATGAGGATGATGACCATTTCAAATGGTTGATAGAAGTATGGCAATGGAGCGATGAGTCAAACTTTTTGACAACTCAAAGGATGACTTAAAGGAGGTTGAGGAAGTTATGGTTTTATTTGGCATGAGTCAACATGTGTTGGAGAATAAGTTTGAAGATGTTTGGTGAAGTGTAAATCTATATTTTATATATAAATAAATATTTAAAATTGTCTATAATTGATTGATTTAATTTTTTTAATTATTTGAATTTTGAGGGAGATCTTATAAATTATATTAAGAAGAATGATTACTAGGTTTTAGGTTCATTTTAACACTAAATATAATTTAGGTGCCTATAATTTTATAAAAAGATAACAAATTTCTATTAAGATTAGGTATATATAAAACATCATTAATAACAATATTTACAAATTTTGACTTTCCTTGCTTAGTTGTTTCTAAAAATGATTTATCCCCTAAGTAAATATTTTCAAAAATATTTATAGTATCAAATAAAATTTTAGATAAGAAAGTCATATAGTGTGATGCACTACTATCTAAAATTCTTTCATTCTCATAAGAAACAAATAATGCATCATATAAAGTAATAATAGTAGAATTATATTCCTGATTGTTGTTTTAATTATGGTTCTTTTAATGGTTTTTAATATATTTATTCTCTTTGTTATTTCTATAAGTTTTATTATTAACTCTATCTTTTTTTTATTTAAAAAAAATTTCTATGACAAAATTTACCATAGATTATAATTCTCGTTAAAATTAGTTTTATGTTTCTTATTACCATATTTTTTATTCTAGTTTTTATCATTAGTACAATTAGGGTTAGATTTTTAGTTTTTATTTTTATCAGAAATAGGGTTGAGAGTGAGAAGTGCATGAGTGAAATTCTTTTTAGAATCAAAATTAGACATCACTTTCTCTTTTTGAATCAGAAGAGCTGACAGGGTAGTAATGTCAAGGATATATTACTTTATTTAGTACTTAAAATTTAGAATTAAAATAAAATTTTAAAAAATCATGAATATTAAGCTAAATAATAAAATATAACAATAGATCCTGAATTAAATTACATTTTCAATTATCTAATTAAGCTTCAATATTCTTAATTTTAGAAATAAAATTATAAACCTTTTCATCACCATTCATAGGCATAGTAAAAACTTCAAGAATTAAATTAATAATCTCATATACATGAGTAACCTCATGCATAGACTCAAGGATTTTCCAAGCATCACTAGGAGACTCCTAATTACTGATATGGAGTAATAATTCATCCTTAAAACTCTATAATATATTTGGCATGGCTTCATGTGATTTATTTTGAAATTTATTTGAAATCTTAGGTGTCACATGTCATCTTGTTAGGGATTTTTAAGTAATGACACCAATTTTTCACAACTTTTAGGCTATAAATTCCACTTTAATGTGGTTTTCTATATATTATAGTTCGATCCATTAGGCACTTGAGATTTATTTAGTACAATTTAAGGTGAATCCACTCCTTCCCTTTAAGAATGATAGTATAACACTAGATAATACTTAAAATTGAATTCTTTTTAATGTGAATTTTAACTTTATTTGGTACTAAAACAAATTTAAAATGTAAACAATAAATAATTGTTTAAATAGATGCAAAATAATGTAATAAAGTGTAATAATTTACATTAGATTAGGTGTTGTGTCACATGGTGAATAACTATCTAAACATTGTTATTAAAAATATTGTAAAAAATATAATAAGAGGCTTCAGAACAAACCATGGACCACATAAATGCATTTAGAAGATGCTAAGATGTAGGAAATGATTGGTCACATGACTATGCTTGACAAAAAATTATCTAGGTCAAAAGTCAAAAAGTAAAGGTCAAATTTACACAGAGGTTTTGCATTGGAGTTCTCCGCATGTAAATCAAAATAATTATAATTGACCAAAAATAAATTTAACATGACCAAAAAAAGAAAGAGCTAGTGGGTTTTGAACACTAGACCTTTTCTTTACAAGCTTTTAGTAAAATGAGAGCCACCAACCCTTTTAAGAGACTAGTCAAGAATTTACATGCACTAATTTATATTTGAATATTGTTATATCTAATTTTCAATATATATATATATAGAGAGAGAGAGAGAACCATGAAAATGTTATTATATTTTTTGTAGAACTATTTAACAAATATTTATTTTATTAAAATCAAAATTTCCACATAAGAAAATCCTGACCCCAACTTTCGTGGATATTTTATTTAATCCAAAAGTGTGTGTGTGTGTGTGTGTGTGTGTGTGTGTGTGTACACACACACACACTTACTTTTGGATTAAATAAAATATCCACAAAAGTTGGGGTCAGGATTTTCTTATGTGGAAATTTTGATTTTAATAAAATAAATATTTGTTAAATAGTTATAAAAAAAATAAAATAACATTTTCATGGTTCTAATTATATATATGGCACTCATGTATATGTAATAGTTCTCACAGCAACTTGAATAGGTCATGTTGTCTTCTAGACTTGCACTCTTGTGAAGGTAGTTTTAGGCCTTCATAGTCTAAATTAACATGAAGACAATCCTAGAATGTGTGTGTCCTAATGTGTGGATTGAATCTATATATTCTAAGGGATATCTCCCCTTGATGTATTAGTTAGTATCCCTACTCTACACTTCTAGCTTGTAAGGGTAAAGGTAAGAAGGAAAACTAAAATAAAAACCTATCTAACTAGGTTGATACATCAAAATGTGACCTTCATTTATTTTTGATGTACCAAAGGGATGGACAATAACATAACTTGAGTACACTTCTCAAATTATAGCACTCAAACAATAATTGTTCATACAAAGATTGGGGATTGATGTATGATCTAAGGCACCTATTCAATAGGTCTCTCAAAGACACTAAAAGAAACTTGCACTTGACAAACATACAAGAAGATCTACACACACTATGAAACCTATAAGGATGATATTAACACCTAAAAATAAGTAATAATGAAATTAAAAGATGAGAGGAAGCAAGAACTATCACTTTCATCTATCACCAAACCATGAAAATACACTAAATCTAGCTTTGAGGAGGTATGAGTTGTCTTTATTCATCAAAATAGGCAAGTATAATTGTTTTTATTATCATGGCTTCCCATAACTCAGGTTAAGGATAATTTTTAATACCAAAAGTTGGATTACATATAGAGAATTGAGAGAGAGGTGAGAGGAGATAAGAGCCTCAAAACTAAGAAAATGTCCTTTCAAATAGCTCCTCCAAAATGCTATGTAGAAATTTCACCTTCTCAAATTTTTTTCTTACATATGGAGGAGTGGAATAGAGTTTATCTAATGTTTATGTTATTTATGAACATGTTCAAATTGATTTTGTCAATCATAATCCACTTGGTGAGTGCCTAAACTCTTGTTACAAGTCTTAGAAATTAGCTTGCATGTTCCCTTAGTGAATAAGTCTCTTCCATGGATCTGGATCTTCAAGTTCCTTAAATTCTTTTATTTTTAACCTTCTTTATGATCATTAATTATTTTTTAACACTTGACAAGATTTGGTTATGAGACTTCAACAAATTGACTTTGTCTTACACATGAGGCTTTGGAAGAGGAAGAGTCCTATTTGCATTTGTTGGAGACCTTTTCCAAAGCATTATTTCATTATAAATATTGTTTTAATTTTTCATTCCTTTAATATAGTGTTTCATATCCTTACTCAACTTTCTAAGTCTTTGTAATAGGCTATATGTACCTATTTAGCCCTCAAACCCCTAAAAAAGGCTCATTTTGCACTATGGCATAGAGGAAAAAGGAGGATTTTTCTTCAAAGTTGCATCAAAATTGAACATCTCCACTAAGTGTTGATTCTTGAAGACAAACTAGACCTATTTCAAGATGATTTAAAGCACTAGCTACTCCAAAAACCTTGATTTGACACTCAAACCATGCATTTTCCATGTATCCCTTGTAGCCTTGTTTTAATAAAAGCTCCTTATATGAGAGAATATGTAATTTATGATGAGAAGAAAATAATTTTAATAGGTACCCTCTATCCTCTTACAAATCCATACCAAATTTCATAGCCAGATTCCAAGATTTTATATGCTTTCTAACCCATTTAGCTTGCCAAATTAGGCCTAATTAGCCCTTTTAGCCCTATAAGAGAAATTTTGTTGTTTGGGGATCATACCACTTTGGAACTTTAAAAAAAGTGTTTAATTAAATTTTATAATTCCTATATCATGATCCATGTCAATTTTTGTTGTTTGTAACCACCTATAAGTACCAAAACCATGAAATGGCCTTTGGAAGGTTTGTCCTTTGAAGGCATTTTCTGACTAGTCCAAAAGAGTTGAAAGGTTTTGGAAATTTTGGATTTATTAATATTTTATCATGTAAAAAAAGTCTTAATATTTCCATAAAAGTGATTTTCATCTTTTCATGTGCTCAATAAACCTTGCTTTAACTCAAAAAGTACTATTTTTGCCAAATTTCATACAAGTGAAGGTATATAAAAAATCCATTTGAATTACTCTATGATATTCCAATACAACCTTTGGTATGTTTCAAAAATCAAATATACAATTTTCTTTGGTATCCAACTCAATGTTTGAAAACTGGTTCAAAATAGGGTTTTTGGAGGGTTTTTGGTAGTCTTCACCCTTAAGGATGATTCATAAAAATGGGACATCAAATATAATAAAAAATTCCAAAAAATTTATTTATAATCCTCCCTAAAACATCCCCTAACTCCTTGAGGTCCCATTATAAACCTCCTTGATGGGGTGAGCATTCAAATTTGGCTTCTCAAGTGGATTCCTTCAATCTATGCACCCTGTGATGGTCTTTAGCTAAAACATGGTTTCCTTATGGTATTTTATTCATAAAAAGATTTTATACATACCTTATATATACATAAAAACATTATCCATTTATTTTAAATCTTAAAAAGTGCAAAAAGTGTCAATGACCTCTGATTTGGGCTTTAGGCCCAATTGAGATCCATGAGGTTTTATTGGCTATGATATCCACCAGCACATCTGAGTGTTTTATCATCATCCTATGGATCAATAAATTTTATTTACATCTCCATAAATATTATAAAATCATCTAAATTTATCACATGGTGTCTACAAGACACCAATCACCCATTTGGGTCACATTTTCTTCATTATTTGCCTTCTTGCATACCTGAAAGTGGCCTACTTCTGAGACAAAATAGAAGATATATTCCCTATTTTATCATGAAAACCAAATATATTTTTGTGTTACTTGGGTCATTATTACAATTTATATAAAATTTTAAGTCAAATTGATGCCTCTATCTCCCTCAAACTCTAAAATTTCAAAAGCAAACTTTCCAAGCATTAACTGTGTGCAGGGTTTTGCAATCGTGGCTACAGTTTGTCCTTTTGTGAGTGTTTATGACCATGGGTTCGTATAAAAAACATATAATATAATTTATTAAATATTTTCCACTTCTAAACAATATCATTATACATCCTTTCTAGGTTTCAACACTCCCCAAGTCATCTTCTTGACAAAATGTACCAAGACTATAGTCTTATGTTGCTTGAAAGTACCCTACCTCTATAAAAAAATATAAGTTGTTTCCCTTATTGTTCCTAAAATTTTTGAGCTATTGTGGGTTATTTTAGGTCACAATTACCTCCTCTACCAAATCCTAAATCTATATCATCTTTATAGCATCCAAACACCATTCATTTCCTTCAAACTAGCCTCTAATGATGATTGTGTGTATGGTATACAACTACTTGACCACTTAACTTTGTCTCATTTTCCTTTTACTGGTGTATGGAGTGTTTTTATAAAGATATATAAGTGACCTTAACATACATATTCCACTCACCTCTCTAGAATATTCATAAATAAGGGCTTCTTCATGAAACAAATGAGAACAGCATTGGTCTTATAGACTACTTTTGCCATTCTAAGTATGCAACTATTAGGTGTATGCTTATGTAATCCTTAACACCTCATTGAAAACTGTCTCACCTTAAGTTAAATTATGAGTTAATATTTCCATGTCCAAACACTACCACCAACCACCTCTTATGCCATGGGTTCCATGCTTGGATTCATAGATGTATTAGACTAGGGAATGTACAGACTGAGTACTCCAATCTTAGGCTCCATTAGAGAATGGTTTGACCTTCGTAACACATGAGTGTATAAGAATTTTTTATGAACCTATAAAGCATAAAGATAAGTTCATCAACCTATTTAAATCACCTTAATCAACTAATCCTTCCCTTACACCAACATGGTTGTAGGTTCCATTTTTTATTGTATTAGGCCTCCTTGAGGGAGTCAACAGTCTCATACTTGGTGAAAGGGTTCTTGACACCATTAATACCTTATCTTCCATAATAAATCCTACTTATTATGAAACATATCCTTGAATATACATTTTTTTCATCTTTTAAGCCTCTTTAATGAGATGGATGAAGGTCTCCATTATTGTGCTTAGTTGTAGGTCTCCATCATTGTGCTTTGTTGTAGGTTACCTTTTATAACCATGGTTTTATGTTAAATTTATCCTTCAATTATCCATCATTCTTCTCTCATTCATTGGTCTATTTGATAACATAAACCCCTCATATCAAAATCTTGACCTTAAGGTCACTTGATTATAGTTCACTTCATGTATCCAACCAAATAGAAACCCTTCCCTAGTTGTATCATGCTATGAAGAGCCTATTGTAGGTGAATATAGGCTATAATGATTGCTACAAGAGGGTGATCCAAAAACTAAGTTTGTATTTTTATAAAGTATGAGTTTGATACTAATTCCATGACCTTCCCTTCCTTTCAATAATACTAACTCTTCAATACACCATACCCTTTTAAGAATACTATCCCTTTAAGTGACTTGACTATATGTGTTTCTCTCAATTTTTTTGATTTTCTTACTTTTTTTATTTTTGAAAATAAAGAAACTAGGAATGAAGGGTATGGAATAATACCTATTAAAGTGTGTATATTGAATCTAGATGATTATGGATAACTCTTCTTTGGCTAGGGAAGAATACCTACAAATAACAAAACACTACCACAAAAACTTGTGTGTTAGACAAGTAGTTGGGTGGATTGCCTAGCATGACCTAGATCCTAGAAGCAAAAGCTTTCTAGGAGGCTATCAATCCACCTTCTTCAAAACACTTAAGTTAGAATGATAAAATAAGTAGATTTTTCATAAAAATAGAAAATAAATTATACTAAAATAGCAAATAACTAAATTTGATACAATAAAGTTAAATTCTTTGAAAAAGATAACGAAATGAATGCAATAGTTTAATTAATATTAATGCTGAAAATTGGTAAAGGTTATGGTTTTGGTTTGGTAAAGTGGTGAGGGTCAAAAGGATTTTTTTTTTGGTATGGATAGATGGTCATGGATGCAATTATATAAAGGTATGAATAGATATATGAGGCAAATAAGTAAATATGGCAAAGGAAAAAGAAAGGTAAAGAGGGAAAAGAGGTCAATGAGGCCAAGAGGTGAATGGGATAAAGGGGATAAATGAAATGGAAATAGCCAAAAGGATTAAATGGTATGAATGGGATAAAAATTAATATTTTAAGGGCTCAAGATTATGGAGGTTAAGAAAAGAGAAGGCCAAAGGGAAATAAAGAAAGAACTAAAATTACAAAACAAAGTAAATTACCTCAATATTGTTGAAGTGGCTTGAAGATGTTGATGATGGTTGAATGTTGATGAAGCTTCAAGAAATTTTGATAGAGCTTAATTGCTTTGATATTTTCTCATCCAAGATGATGACCTTCTCCAAGAAACCTGTATAAATATGCTAAGAACAAAAGACAAACTTGCCACCTAACCTTGGGTGAAGGAAAGGGGGTTATTTATAGCTTTTTTGTGTGAAGAAACATGCCAAAATAGAGGGATAGTGGAGAAATTAAAATTTATGCAAGTGGGATCATGATTTATTCAAGGTGAGGTGGGTGATTATTTCCATGTGGGTTAGTGAGTCTCCAAGTTTTAATGAAAATCATGCACATGGGTGTGAATGAGGCTTAAAGACTTCTCCCCATCCTTTCTTTCTTTCACACAAGCACTTAAAGGTGAGGCACACCAAAATTATCACCATTTTTCATGTGGGTGATGAAAATCCCGAGGTGAGGTTGGTGGGGATTCCCATGTGGGTTATAAATTCTCCCATTTGGGTTGGTGAGCTTCCATTTGGGCTAAAAGGTTAAAAATAGGTGCCCTTTGTCTTTCCCAAAGTCTTAAAGAGGTAGGTATCTCTTTTTGAAGTCTAATTTCATGTGGGAAGACAAAATACATGCTGAATAATGGCCCCTTAAGGGGCAATTTTCCACATTTCAAGGGTGGTTTTGTGATGCTTAAATGAGGTCATCAAGCACTTTGAGAAGGGTCTTAGGTGGGGTATGATGTCCCACATCAAACCACGTCACCTCTAAGCCATGTCACTTTCCATATCACCTCTAAATCACATGCCATGTTACTTTTCATGTCATCATACCATGTCATCATGAATAGTGATAGTGGGTCCCAAAGTAAATAGTGCTTTCAAATAGTGATTTTAAATGATATTTGTGACTAGGAAAATAGTGATTTAGTTAGGTTAAGGGGGGTTTTGGGAATTTTTAAGAATTTTTATAGGATCTTGAGAGATTTAGTCATCAAAAACTATAAATATGTAGTTTTTTGGTGTCTACATTTTGCCCCTTTTTTTATGAAACTTTGAATTAACAAGCTACAAAAAGAAAACAAATCACTTAGTTGAGGGTTAGGATTCCCTGAGTATGGGAGGAGGTATTCCCCCTCAAACCAAGAGTCGATGAGGAAAGGTCGAATCGGGTGTAGGTTTGATAAGAAATTAATCGAGAGGCACTAGATGGTGCCACAAGGTAGCTGGGTACATGAAATGCCCATGGGTTTATAAAATATGCAAAAACACAATAGTCAAGATTACATAGAGACTAAAGGTATAAATGTTGATAATAAGAAGGTTGGGTTCTAAGATAAATGACAAGTTAACTAGTCCCCAGTATTGGTCATAGCTAATTAGGTTAGTCTTATTAAGGTTCCTAGATAGGGTCAGTGTTGTCTCAGGTATCTAGGGAAGGAAGTTCTCTCCAAAAAACACAAATGGTTTGGTTTTGCATGAGGTGGTGCAAACATTTAAAATTTCAACACAACAAGGTTGTTCATTATAATCAAAAGTTATTACAAAAAAAACCAATGTTTTGGGTCAAAAGCAACTGATGTCAAGGTGGACATGGTGAAAGTGTGGGTGGATTGGGTATGGGTTAGAAGATGATGGCTGAGCTAACTCTAGATGCATGTGGTAAGTAGATACTGTCTACATAGTTTCATGGATAAGAATCCAAAAATAACATCAAGACAAATGTAGTTCTTTTGAGGTGAAGGGTGTTGGTTAACTTGGTTTTCCCAATTAGATATCATATAGGTAGGTCCAGGTGAAGGATGTTGGAGAAAGGGAAGCACCAAAGGGTGGAAAAGATGGCTAGCAAATAGTTTCTTATGGGTGTGGTATAAATGGTGGATGAGGTGAGCTAGGATGCAATTAGATGATTGTGTCAACTATGTAAAAGGAATCTATAGCCATGGATAACTAGGTTGAAGTATGAATTTTCTTCCACTATCGTAAAGAAAAGGAAAGGTAGAAATATATGGTACCAAGATTTAGAAAATTTGGGACTACTTAAACTATCATAGTGATCTGATGAGTTCTTTCATCACCATCCAAATAAGTTGACATTGTGCACATACCACAATAATGTCATTAACAGACTATAGAATGTTATTATTCAATGGTTTAAGGAAGAAAACTAGCAAAGTGGGTAAATGAGAAGTGATGAAGATTTAAAATCTTGACCCTTGAGTCATTGGAGCCCCAAAATAAGTTAGCATTGAGTTTTTGAGGCAATTCAAAGAAAGGTACTAAAGGGTTTTGGAATATGGAGTGATGTGAATAATAATAATAACATTAATTAATTGAGGGACCAGGTTGTGGATTATGATTAAAGAATAGGGCTATTTCAAGGCATAAGAAGATGTAGTCCAAAAGGGAGAATCAAGGGAAATTATTGGTTGGAAGGTTAGGGCACGTGAGAGGGTGTAGCTATCATCCTCATGTGGGTATCTCAAATCTTCCATTTGAAGGTGGTTTTAGTTTTGATTATAACATCTTTGAAGGTCAAATTAAAAGGGTTTTAAAATATACAAGACTAGAAGAGGTGGGGAAGAAATTTTCATCTTGATAGCTGAATTATACTCAAGTTTATTGGTTGGTCGTATGAGCCCATAATCCTAGCCAATTGTGTTATAGATCTATAGGATTGGTATATATCTTGAAGTAAACAAAATTTGAGTGGAAGACCTTGGAGGCCGTATCATGCTCAAAATAGACAAAGTGTTGAAAATGAAAAAGGTGATAAGGAGGGTGAAGGGAGTAGTTGGAGAGGAATAAAAAAGACAGTTTGAGCACAACATACAGAGGCATTAAACAAAGAAAGGGATACTCTTAAAGTAAGGAATTTCACTAAATTTTTTTAATTAAGGAAAGGGCATGGAGGACATGAGGAATCAAAAAAATAGATGTACACAGAAGAAGTAAAACTAGTGAATGCACTCTAAAGAGGTGGAAGTGAAATTAGAGAACATAAGGGAGATCCAACAAGGGATGAGGTAAAAGGTGGACCATGAGATGGATGAAGAGAAAACAGCGAGGTCATAGATAAAGATGAAGGTGGATAAGGATGTAATAAGGTAAGCATGGTCATATAGGTTGGGAAGAATAAGGAAGGGCATCGAGGGAGATAAAATAAATGAAATGAAATGGAAAAAAGAGAAGAAAAATAAAAGGTGGAATATTGGGGGTGAGAGATGCACTAAAGAATGATATATTGGAGAATTGAAAAGGATGGGGAGAGAAGTGTAACAATAATGAAGGGTAAGGGGAGAATGAGGGATATGGGTGGTTATGAAAGGTTTTGAAAAAAAGTCTAAAAAAGACAAAAGATAAAATAGTTTGGTGATAAAAATGAAAAACAAGGAAATAAATGGAAGAGAAGGAAACATGAGGAAAAAGGGAGTGAAATGAGGACACAAAGAGGATGATGGGATAGGGAAGAACTAGGTGGTATCTTGACCAAGTAAGCATTGGTGATGATATGTAAGGAGAGGAATAATGAAGCAAAGAAGATGGTGATTTTGGACAAGAGAATGGGATGGAAAATGGGAAAGAGGTGAAGAACGAGGGGAAGAAAAGGATGGGTGGAAAAAAAGGTAAAGAGAGAAGGTGGGTGTTAATCAGCTTGTTAGAAGAGATTGACAAGTTGAAGGGGTGATTTAAAGGGATTGACAAGATAAAAAAGGTGAGGTGGTGAAAAAATAGGGGGACACATTGAAAGGGAGTGAGATGAAACTAAGGCATCAAGATCAGGGATGATAAGAACAAAAAGGAAGATTTTAAATAGGGATACAAAGCATCGATACTCACACAGATGAAAAATATAAGTGAGTACCGAGATGAAAAGAGGAAAAGGGAAATGAAAAAAGGGCCATAGGCAAAAAGAGATAAGAAGAAAAGGAAAATTATGGAAGGCTTCTCAAAGGATAAATACCCAGGGAGAAACTAGTTGTGGAGGAAAAAGGGGAAGTTAAAAAGGATGAAAGGATGGGAAAAATTAAAATAGGAAGAATGGAAAATGGGTATGGTGGGAAGAGTGGCATAATGGCAGAGAGTGGTGGTACACATAAATAAAAAGTGTAGCAATAGAAGAAACAAAAATATTTCAAGATGCACAGTATGGTGTGGAATGGGTGAGGAAAAGAAAGTGATAAAGGGGGTATGACAAATAGCCGAGGGTGAGGGGAGATGATGATGATGATGGAGAAAGAAGTTGATGGGGATAAAGGGCAAGGTTGGTAATAAAGTGAAAGAGAGGCATAAATTGCAAAAGGTGGGTGGGGAAGTGGGCCACAAAGCATGAAAAAGAAAATATGATGGGGAGGTAAATGAAGTAAAGTAGGAGGTATCTTTATGGAAGGTAAGGGGGGTCAATGGGGAATGTTGTCAACCCTTGTGTTAAAATAGATTGAAAAGTCAGAAAATTGAGTAAAAGATATTCACAAGTTGGAGGTATGGAGATGGTTAGGAGATAGGTAGAGAAGTGGAGGAAGAGATTTTAGGTGAGAAGGGAAAATAAAGTAAAAGAAGTGGTTGAACTAACCTCAGTAATTGAGTGCTACCTACATAGTCCAAAAAGACCTTAGGCAAATGTAGTTCTCCCAACAATGGGGGAAAAACCTAAGAGGAAGTATTAGACAGTGTTAAAACATAAAGATGTTGAAGAAAGGATTCAAATCTTCCTTGATGTAGGATGCTCTAAGTAAGAGGGAATTTTTAGTGGTGGAAATGATTGAGAAGAAAAAAGGGGATGGGAATTAGTTGTTAGTGGCTAAGTTGCTCCTAGAGTAGTGCCTACATAGTTCATGGACATCAGACCAATGTAATTCAACAAGTTTTGGATGAGTGGTGTTCAGATTGGTTTCACCAATTTGATGGACCACATAGGTTGGTTTGGGATGAGGGAGAAGGTTTGGAAAAGCAATAGTTTTGGGTTTTGGTGAAGGTGTCAGTGAAAGTGATTGGGGTAGGTTGGTAAATAGATGCCAAAATGATCCCACATTTAGTAGGATGATAGATAAAAATGGGTAAGGTAAAATAAATTAGAAGGGAACACAATGATAAGTACCACAAATAATCTTCAATGGAGCTAATCCAAAGAAGAGGTGATTTTGTGAGGAGGTTTCACCTTCTAAAATTATGAGAGGGTAGGAGTTTAGAGATAGTGTATACCACTATGAGCCAAGTTTTAGGAGGTGGGGGTCTATCTAGATCTATAGAGTCACTATGGACAAGGTTCACCACCACTATGAGCTAATTTTTAATGTTATTAGTAAAGTGATGACCTGTAAATAATTTATTTGATAATCAAGGATATTTTACAAAGAAGTTAGCAGCATGGTGAGAAATAGAGGATGGACCTTGGCTGACCCAAGAGCTGCATGGGTAGGCTAGATAAATGGTGGGTATATCGACATCTTATGCCCTAATTACTTATAACTATAGATGTGGGGGTCCCATTCATAAGAAGCCCCAGTATCATGGAACTATGTGTTCAAGGATATTGGTTATATAATTAGATCAGATAGTCATTCCCCTACTATGGATGAACTCTCAGTTGGTACAAAAGAAAAGACTACCATGTTCAACTAGACATTGCTAATGGTTGGGATCTAATGTTTAGAGCTTACAATAATGGGTTGGTAGGAATAGGAAGGTAAAATGGGAAATAAGGTGAATGTATAATTTTGAAAGACCTAGATTAGAGTATGATTCTTGCCCTATGAGGATGAATGTGGTAGAAGAGAATAGAGAACACACTTTAGCAACCATTGAGATAGGGAATGTTATAGATGTGAGTTTAGGTATTAATCAAGTATAATTATGGTTGAACACAAATATAGACTCACCAAATAATTGGTTTAATTCTTAGGTAGGCGTGGAGAGTCTAATAACTTTATATGTGTCATGTGACTCCTTGCACCTAAAATAAAATATTTGCACAATTTACTATAAATATGTACAAAATGTGTGGGATGTTTATGGTTGAATGTTATGGTTATGGTTATGATTGGGTGGATACTTATGAATTTTAAGGTTATGGTTATGAATGGTATGGTCATGGTTATTATATTCTCACTTAATACAAAAAGAATGATTATTGTTGTTGCAACACTAAATGGTAAAATTCATGATGAAAATATCAACCAAGCATAGTAAGATAAGAATAGGGAATAATGTTTTATTTTTGACAAGGATTGAACATAGACCTAAAGTGGGATTGGCTTAATGAATATAAGCCCTTCAAATGTTATGCATTAGTGGTTTTTAGTTGATAAAAAAGGGTTCTTGATCATAGGGTGTCAAGTAAGCTCTAAATCAATTGATTTACATATAGTCAAAAGGGAAGATGGGTGATAGGTTGTGTGAAGGGTAATGGGTGATATGTATGATAACCTCATGTGAATTACTTTTCCCCTTTTATAGGTGACCTAAGAATGGTATTCGACAAGTCCATGTCTTATGCTAGATGTATACTAATCAATATGAGAAGTCTACATGGTAAAGCCGATTGTGGCTTCCAACTTATTATGTTACTTGAAAGCTGATTGCAACTTTAGAATTGGTTGTTATAGTGGGTCTTTTGATTTATTGTTGTATATGGGAAACCAATCAATGTGGGAATATTTTATGAAATTGATCTACTTTTGACAGAGTTAACTCATCCATCCTTTGATGGATTGGTCTAAGCTAATTGGCTTTATTTTAATGTTCTTGATAGTTATCCTTCAAGGGAGCAATCTACCTTACATGTGGAAATTTTTATTTTGTTTTTGGGTAGTTGTTCTTCAAGGGAACAATATAAAATGCTTAAGATATTGACCCAATTAATTTTTGTAACATGAAATGTGTTTAAACATGGATTAATCCAATTAGGTTTAGAGGTTTACCTTTATGATGGTAAAACTTTTCACAAGAATGTTAATGGTATGTGAAAGGGTGTGGTTTTGAGAGATAATGACCATGGGATTCCATCTTGTTGAAGATGAAAAGTATCCATGAGAATCATGCTATGGGTAGAGTTGTGGTACCCATATTTAGGATTACATTATGACTGTGATGGTTAATCACATGGTTCTATGTTGTAATTAATTGTCCTCAAAAGGGGAGGAGGAAGGTGCGTGAAGGTTGAAATCATATTATAAAGGGATGAGCTTAAGTTAGATAAATAGGTGAGCTTGATCCTTCTTTAATATAAAAATGGATGTAGGTGTAGAACATTAAGAGGCTCAGGTTATAGATTAGCTTTGAGAGAGTACAAATGATAAGCTCTTGATTCATCCTTATGGGTGATGATGTAGGGACCAAGCCAATTGAAAGCAAACTTGCCTCATTTTTCTTTTCTCCATGTTGGTCACATGTTAGTTTTACTTTAGCATGAGGTCTCCAATATTGAAGTCCTTATGTTTGATGTAAATTTGGTTAGTTTTGATGGATATGGGTAATCTCTAATGTTTCGATGGGAAAATATGTATCCTAAATAGGTCAGGTGGTGTCCAAATGGGTTTCCCCAATTTGATATACCACTTTATTTAGGTTGGGATGATAGATAGGTTTAGTGATAGGTTGAGGAAAAAAATCCAAGGCTTAGTTCAGTTAATGGTTAAGGTATAGTTAAAGTTAATAACTAGTTAAAGCTTTATGGAAGGAAAGTTCTCCCAGTTTAATCTTTACATGGGTGGGGAAAATATCCAAAAGTGAAGGTGTTTATGGTTGGGTTTGGTTAGAATGTTGAGGTTTTGAAGGGTATGTCTATGAAATGGAAATTTTAACCTTTCCCTTATCATTTTTTTGGACATGAGAGTGGGTAACCCTATATATGGTGTAGATAAAATGAAGTGTCGGTTTAGCTTGTTGCTTCGGTTCCTCCTTATTCTTAGGTGAGAATGGGGGAATAGGCAAGTGTTGGGTAGGTTTGGTTCGTGGTTAGGTCAATGGGCTCAAAGGAGGTTCATTTAATAACATATTATACTTATCATAAAGCTAGTGGATAATGGTTTTAAGATCCTTACAATGTTTGGTATCATGGCCAAGTATCCTATGGTAAGAGCACACATGGTGGTCATTATACCATGACATATTTGGTAATGAAGGGTCAAAAATTTTAGATAGGGTCAAAAGGTTTTATAGGTGGTAAGGTTAAGGAAGAGTTTTGTAATAACCTTTGTAAAATGGTTGAATAGGATTCATGCAAAGGTGTTTGAGGTGATAGGATTTTAGTTTTGGGAGCCTTCCTAAAATTAGTTTTTATTATGGAAGTTATGGGTGGTGGGGTAGTTCTAGTTTGTGGATTAGGTTGGGTTGGCTTGGTTAAGGGAGGTTCATCTGATACCATATTATCCTCATATAATTTTTGGATGGGTGCTTGGAAATATTATTAATGCACTTTGGACATCACACTACATTAAACTAATAGCATGATGTAGTGGTCGAAAAAAAGACTAGAGCTTTTTGAAATAAACCAGGTGATATAGACCCAAAATTCATGATTTTTTTTTGCACTATTTGGCATGAAAGTCATTATGCGATATATTCCCCTAGATCATTCAAAAACTTGTTAGATCTTAGACAAATCCCCACTTACCACTAAATTATTATTGGTGCAAGGTTGACCTCAAGGTCCATGTTGTAGTACTATCATTTGAGAAAAGGGGGGTGTAAAAACCCTACTATTTAATTCATATTTACTTTTGGATGAAAACTTAAAATCCTCTCAAAGGAAATATATTGATAGATTCTAATAATACCAAGTAACCTTGTCAGTTTAGGATCTAAGAGTGATTAATTAGGGGGTCTTGCCCTAGTTTAAACTCTTGTTTGAAGTCAAAACTTGGTGTAACCAAACAACCCAAACCAAACACATAGTCCAAATTTTCCTTTGGACAAAGAGGCATTATGTTGCTCATGTGAGATCATCAATTTGCCTTGTTCAAAAATTCATCAAAAGATTGAGATTCATATCATCCACTTTGGCATAGTTATGATGCCCAATTGAGTCTAGACCTTTACCAAAGTTGTTTAAGTCCTTCACTTATAATCTAAATTTAGAATTACACCTTTACAAGTTAGTAGGGTTGATGTGTTAAGTGGGTTCATCCTTTGCACTAAACTTGAGAGAACTTAGGTTTAATTTCCAATATAGGTTGAAGGTCATTTAAAGATTCATAATCATTATCTTCATTTGATAGACTTAAGCCATTTGGTTCTAAACACTTTCACTTTAAGTCTATGCACCACAACATTTTTTTAGTCAAGAAAGGTAGTGTTATGTTGTCAAAATTGTAGGAAAGCATCTTTACCTTAGAGAGTTTTTGAAAGAAACCTTTTATCATGCCTTTTTTGCTAGTATATCATCATTACACTACCTAAAACATTTTGAATATTATTTAATAGACCTTCTTGCATAGGGTTCAAATTTTTTCATACATTTTAAGACCAATGCAAGTGTATGTTTGTGATCTTTTGTCTAAAATAGTTATACTATTCACTTTTGTCTAGATTTGTTTTTAAAAGAACCTAGTTTTATACCATTTTTTGTGAAAAAATAAACTATTGCTAAAGTGCCTTTTGTTTCATACCTTATACATAGTTTATCAAGTTCATGTCCAAGAATCAAATGCCTAGTGTTTATTAGAAGTGTTTCAAATCTGTTAGATTAAAACTTTCATCTATTTTCAAAGTCTAGCTTTTGACATCGTTTGGCCAAGAGTCCTAGCATATGCCTTGTTTGAGACTAACTTTTGATGTCACATTTAGCCAAAAGGCCTAGAAACTTTTAAATTCCTAGATTAGACTAATTTGAAACACTTCAACCTTAGATTTTGACATGTTGATTTTTAGGACCATTTACTTGCTTATCTTTGTGTGAATAGTGAAACGTTAGATACTTCATACTAGTTTTTTTCCTCACAAAACTTTGATATAAACCTTTTGATCCTTTCGAAAAATCTAGACCAAGTTGGGACATCATCTATTTTAGACATTATCCTTTTTAGATTTTATATAACTCAATGACATTTTATCAAAAAAACATTGACTATGGATCCCAACATGTATTCCTACACTCGTAGTGGACTCATGTACAATCTAAGGATTAGTAATGTGGTTGCAAAGGAAGAAATGGTGAAAGACCCCTATGTGGATAATATTACTTATGAGATGGATTCTTATCCCTCTTATAATACTCAATCAAGGGCACAAAGCCAAGATCCAATATCTAACTATCTTGTTAACACAGCACCTTATTCAGAATAGGACCAAGAGTAAACCACACAATACCTAGCTATAATACCTGCAGTGGATGAGTAAGTGCTTCAACAGTCATATTCTACTAATATAGCTTCTATGTATGATCCATTTTTGTTTGAGTGACATATTTTAGAGAACAAGGATGAGATTTTGGTTAAAACCATAGAGGTAGGGGCTAAATTTCTAGTAGACTTCCACCATGAAAATTTACCAAGTCTAGTAAGAGTGCCCCACAATATCATTTATGATCAATAGGCTTCATCTATCAATCATATGGCTCTAGTCCAAATAACATACCAAGATCCCAATATATTTGGTCAAGGAAAAAAAATCATGGAAGATCACTTTAATCAAATGTAGATAGCATATAAAACTTACCTAAATCTAGCACATGATTTTAACCAGATGAACATGGTAAGTAAGCCTCTCATTAACCTAGTTCCTTCAATAGGGGTGTTGATAGAGTTAACTGGACAAGAGAATCCAAATTTTGACCCATTCATATAAATCATTTCAATAGATAACTTGATTCATATTCCCATTATTTAAGAAGTGTCTTTGGCCTCTACACTAAATAGTGAGCCAAATGTAGTAGATAATGTACAAAAAACATGCAATCCTGATCAAAATGGCACTAATGCACAAAAAACTAGGCAATAACATGTGTCTATAGTTAATCCTATGAATAGGTCCTCATACCAAGGAGTGGGAGTCTCTACATCCCAACCTCAACTAACTATTTCCTTAAATATATAACCTATGGGATTAGGTAATCAAACAATGGCTAATGTCCTACCTTAACAATAGAATGTGATAAACCCTACTCTTCCTCAACAAGTAGTGAGTAGTATTCCACAACAATAGATACAATCTAGTGTATCAACACAATAAAGGACAAATATATTGCCACCTCAATTAGGGACAACTAATATTCCACCTCGCTAGGTAATGATGAATGTATCTCTTCAATTATAGACTAATATCCCAATCCAAAACCAAGCAATGACTAGTCAATAACATGTAAATATTGGTCAGTGTCAAATGCCAAATCTATAACCTGATTTCACTTCCTCATAAGGATTCATGCAATAAGGAGGTCCCCATGTTTCTCAAGTACCTATTAGACAACCATTGGTTTGAAATGCACCACAAATCTAGAGACATGGTCTTGGTCCATAAGTTCCCACTTAACAATAAGGTTTGATTAGTCGGTAGCATGTCCCTTTTCAACAATAACAAGCACAATATATTTATATCCCTCTATCCCAACCATAAAATCTTCCAAGTCAAACCTTTATCACCAACCTAAACCAAAATATCACACAACCAAGTTTACAATTTCAAGTACATCCTAATCTATGCATGTGTATTCCTAATCCATTCCCCAACCAAACTAATGTACCTCAATAAGTATCTCCATCCTACCCTGGTCAAATTATTCCACTTGTGACCTCCCAACCATCTATCCAAACCCAAATTCTCTCTCAAACCAATATTCCTTCCAGTTTCCTATCCCATGAATTATAATAGATAAAGGATTCAATTGCTACCATTCAAGCTGGTAAACAAACTTAAAATTTCAAATTGGATGATTTATGTTTGTATCCATTCAACATGGAGTATTTGTAGATACCATTTCTTCCAAGATATGAACCATCGAAATTTGATAAATATAAAGGGAAAGGTGACCCTAAGGCTCATTTGACTAAATTCTTCATTGCATGTCAACCAGTAGCATATAAAGACATATACCTTTTGTTTTTGTTTGCAAGAAGCTTGGATGGATAAGCCTTGGAGTGGTTTTTAAAGTAGCCCAAAAATTTATTAACAAATTTTGATGATCTTTTTTATTAGTTTGTGCAACACTTTTCCCATAATCTCGAGCATGATATTTCATTGGTGGATTTAATGTAATAAAAGCAAGAAATTGGTGATATTTTTTCAAGTTATTTATAGTGATGGAGAGCCTTTATGAGCCATTTCACCCATAGTTTACTAGATAAATAATTAGTCATTGTGTTTACCAAAAATTTGCATAGTGAGATAGCTTATCATTTGGAACTATAATGTGCACATATATTCAAGGAGATCATTGATAAAGGTTTGTTGATTGAGAGGGTGCTCATCAATAAATGAGTCATCAAACTTAATTAAACTAATCAAAATCAAGGTACCAATCAAGAAAATGACCAAGATCCCATTCAAGCACTAGCTTTGCAACCAACATAGGCCAATAACCACAAAATATTGAAGAAATTCAATCATAATAGGAATGTCATGGAAAATGGAGTAATCAAATCTCATCATGTGAAAATGGTGAAAACATAATCTACACCACCTTTACAACTTAATCCTACCTAGTAACCTCTCCAACCAATACCATAAAGATAGTAACCAAGACCTACACAACAAATAAAATAGCCTTTACCATTGCAAACCCCTATTTCTAGAATAACTATGCCCACATGATGTGTCTTTAGTGACTTAAAGAAACTTATTGAGTTTGTATTTTGTAAGCTTGCTACCGCTAATCTAATTATTTGGCCTATACTAAATCATTTCCATAAGGCATTCCTTATCCTGATTGGTACTGTGAAAATGAATTATGTGACTATCATCAAGTCAACAGGCATAATCTATGAAGATGTGTCTAAATTAAATATTTAATTGAGAATATGTTTGAAAATGGGGAGATAACAATGGATATTGGTACTTCTACTTCCAATCAAACTCTTGGGATCTATAATAAAATCTTTCCCTAACATAACAATCAATATTAATAGAATAATCAATAACAACAACAATGGCTAGTGCAATGATAAAACCAATAGTATCAAAATCAAAGGCCAAACTAGTAAAATAAACAAAATCAGTAGTAGAACCAACAATGATAGAATAATGGACAAAACCAAGGTCAGAATGGTAACAACCAACAAACCTACCATGTAGTTGCACATGACTACAATAGGGTTGTAGGTCATATTGTAGGGGGTAGTGTTAATACCATCTCCATTAATCCTAGACCAAACACTAATTATTCTAGACCATTACTAAACAACAACATTCAACCAAATTGTATGGATAATCATTCTTTGATCTACGAATGGATATAGACAAATTAAAAAATTAGGACTTCCCCTTTTGGATCATATATCGATAACTTGTTCTTGCCATGTGATCACATGTAAGTGCATCGACAACTGAGACTTATCATGTCTAGTACCACATTATTTTCAACATCAAATTAGAAATAATGGTCTAGTATTTAATCTTGATTATGCAATCACAACTTATAGGTCAAAGATTACTATCATATGCCCATAAACATATGCCACTTTGCCTATCATCCAACTAACCATTTAGCCTCATAATAAACCATTCACTACTTACTAAGACAAGAAGTTTAATATTATGGAATAATTACAAAGAAAACTATCACAAATTTCTATTTTATATTTTTTGTGAACATCAATAATTCATAAAAACATCTTGAATGAGTTTTTTACCTAATCCACTATTGCTGGTGACATATCCCCTGATAACTTTTAAGCTTTGGTTGGACACCTAGCTCCAGCCCAATAAGTCACATTCAACCCAAGTGATATGTCTTATCTTGGCCCACTCCATAAGATGCCATTGTACATATAAGTTTGTATCAAATAGAATAAAGTGAAATGTGTCCTTATAGACAATGGATCTGGCCTCAACATAGTGTCTCTAAAGCTCATCAAGCTTCTTGGGTACACAATGGTAAATCTCTAGCTAGAAAAAATAAACATCAAAGCTTATGATAATTAGGAAAGAGAATCATAAGGCACCATTAGTTTTCTAGTTATCATTGGGCCTTTGACCCATGATACACTTTTCCATGTGCTTGATCTTGAGTTATCATATAATATGCTTTTAAGTAGGCCTTGGTTACATGAGATTCATGCAGTCCTATCAATGCTACACCAATGTATCAAGTTTTCCCACTCAGGGATGGAAGTGAATATTTTAGGATATTTACACCCATATGAACATTGAAAGCATCTTGAGGATAAATTTCAAATCTATTATTATTAGTACAGTATGAATCCAAATTCTTAATAAGATAAAGGAAAAGCTATACTTATTGATCCTTCACCAGATAATTACATAGATCCTAATACCTTGGATTCCCTTTCCCACATGCCACCTCCTAAAGCTTCTAATCATTTCACCATTTTAAATAATGGACTAGGAGAGTATGTGATCTATGATACATTTCATATTCCCAATCTTCCTCAAAATTTGAAAACTTTTGGTTGACCTAAAGTCATCCCACATATGCATTTGTAACAAAAGAACAAAGATAAGGGACCTATCACATTTGTACCAGCATCTAGCCTAGGACCTAACCTTCTTGAAGGGGATGAATCATGTTTATATAATGACAACCAAGCTAATTATTATAGAAATGTCAAGTATCCTATTCCTAATAGGATCATGGAGCATCACAATTATGAAGGAAGAGGCCTCAGACTGAATCAGTAAGGAACCGTCAAGCTAATTTCCATGACTAAGTATGAAAGAACTTATGGACTTGGATTTAAACTAATTGGGGGTGACCCCACATATCATATTAAAAATTCATCACTAGTGACTAGTAATGATGATGTTGAAAATAAAGCAGAGTCTAATCATAGCCTCACCTTTGATGACCTAGTTAAAACAAACTTATTTGATAAAAATGCCATTTGTACCCTTACCTTGGCCATTCATCACAACCATTTTCCATTATATTATCCCCAACTAATAGATTGGTACCAATAAGAATCTAGTCTATTGATTGATGAGTTCTAGAATGATGAGGTATTCTTTGACTTTTTAGGCCTTAGAGACAATGTTTCATTGGGAGATCACAAATCAAGGTTCTTAATCACATTGGATCATATAACTTATTTTAGAGAGTGAGTGAACACCCTTAGCCAAAAATAAATAAGTGAAACATTTAGGTCCCAAAGTGAAAACATCTTTGAGGTGTTTTTTGACTAGGGAAAAAGTAAAGATAAAGGCCAGTCTAGTGGTGAAAACCTATTTTAGGTGCCAATAATGGGGGTGTTCATTCTTCTTCAAATATAGACTAGGAGACCACCAATGATGAACTTGCAAATGGATTAGAGTTTAGCTTTGAGCAACAAAAAATATTTGATCAAATTCTCCAAGAATTTACAACTATTTTTGTTACATGGCTAAATCTCCCATTAGGGGACTCAGATTCATCATGCCTAGGAGAAGTTGAAGAGAAAGTCTTAATAGAGCACCCTGACATGATTCAAAAATTCAAGTCACTGCTTATTATCTTAGAAGATGGCTCGACCCTTCTAATCAAAGTGAAAATAGAGATAAATATCAAAAATTTAGTAGACCCAAAATGGATAAAATTAGGAGCATCCCTCACTGAGGAGGAACATGACGTCTTTACATCTCTATTGAGATAATTCATAGATATCCTTGCATGGGCATATTTTTACATGCCAAGTTTAGACCTCCACCTTGGTTTTACACCATCTTATGGTTAATCATTATGACAAACTAGTAAAACAAAAGCTATGTAATATGCACCCTTATATTGTTGTATTGGTAATGATGTATCTATTCTATTGACTACTTAGAATGGATCTCTAATGTGGTACCTATTAGTAAAAAGCCTAAAAAGATTATAATTTGTAATGATTTTTGAGATATCAATAAAGCTTATCCAAAAGATGATTTTTCTTTGCCTAATATTGACATGATCATTGACTCCATGGCTAGTTATGAAATTTTTTCACTCATGGATGGATTTTCAAGATATAACCAGATCAGAATAGCACTAGAATACCAACATAAAATAATGTTCACCACTCCATGGGGAAAATTTTGCTATCAAGTAATGTCATTTAGCCTTTAAAATTTTGGAGCTACATATCAAAGGGCCATGACTTTCATATTCCATTATATGATACATGATATTGTTATAGACTATGTCGATGACATATTAGGAATATCCAAAACTAGGGTTGACCATCTAGTAGTGATGTGTAAGATATTTGAAATATGATGGGATTACAAAGTCAAACTTAATATAAATAAATGTGTGTTTAGTGTAACTTCAATCAAACTACTTGGATTCATCATGTCTCATAGAGGTATTAAAGTCGATCTAGCTAAAGTCCATGCTATAACTGAGATGCCACCACCAACTAATTTGAAACAACTCCATAGTTTGTAGTGTAAGATCTAGTCAATATGATGCTTCATCTATTAATTAGCATACAAGTGCCATCCATTCACATACCTTTTGAAGAAGGGAGTTGCATTTCACTAGGATGATCAATGCCAAATAGCTTTTTAACAAATCAAAGACTATCTTGTTAATCCACCTATTTTATTACCTCCTATGCCAAGAAAGTCATTCTTGTTATACCTATCAGCTATCGACCATGCTTTGGGGGCACTCTTGGCTCAACATGATGATAATGGAAAGGAATACACCATATACTACCTAAGCCATACATTGGTTACATATGAAGATAACTATGTGCCTATTGATAAATCTTGTCTGACCATGGTCTTCATAGCTCAAAATTGTGCTATTACATGTTGAATAATAAGACCATGGTCATTTAAAAAGTAGATCCACTCAAGTATCCACTATATAAAATAGATTTTCAAGGTATAATGGCTAAATGGATCATGATTCTCAATGATTTTGGCATATAATATGTTAATTTGAAGGCAATCAAGGGACAAGTTCTTATGGATAAACTTGCGGAAGCACCTCTTATACACACATAGCCACTCACATTTTAATTTCCTAATGAATCCATAATGGCCATCATTAACACACCCCATGAGGAACAGCTTTGGAAGCTATATTTTGATGGTTCATTTACTACACATGGATCAAGGGTAAGCCTATTGTTTATTACACTATAGGGGAATCTAATCCCTATATCATTCAAAATTAGCTTTCTTTGTATGAATAGCATGGCTGAGTATGAAGAACTTATTATAAGACTTTGATAAGTAGTGCATTATAATATATCTCATCTTCAATTTTATGGTGGTTCTTAGTTAATCATCAATCAGGTCACAAATCATTTTTATACCAAAGATGACAAGCTAGTTTTGTATAAAGTCATAGTCGACACTCTTAAGTGACAAATTGCAAATATTTAATTTGAGCACATAACAAGGGCTAGTAAAAAAACCATATATGCTATGGCTAATATTGGCTCTCTTATTTAATAAATAGATAAAGCTAGAGAATATCAATTCTTCATTGAGAATTTGTCAACACTAGCTCTAGAACCTTCAACCATTGCCATGATTTATGATATTGTTGGTCTTAATTCTATTTGGTACTCAAAATTTTACAACTAGCTTCATGACCAAGTTCTACCACCTAACATATCTTGAAAACAAACCAAATATTTCATTCATCATTGCACTCATTATACTTTACTTGGATCCACCCTTTATCATCATATTTTTTATGGAACTCTACTTAATTGTTTAACTTTGATAGAGTCTATGCTAGCATTAAGAAAATTTCATGGAGTATGTGGAGCTCATTCTATTGGGTAATCCTATCCAAAAATCTTTTGTGTACTAGTTATTATTGTCCCATAATCGATGAAAATGCCACTGCATGTGTTAAAAAGTGTGACAAATGTCAACAACATGCTAATCTGATTCATGCCCTAGCAAAAACTTTGAAACTGATGTTGACAAAATGGCCATTTTCTACATGGGGAATTGACCTCATTAAGAAGATTAACACCACTTCATCTAATGGCCATAAACAAATCCTTACTTCCACCGAGTATTTCACTAAGTGGGTTGAAGCTATACCCCTCACTTACATGACTAGAAAGCAAATTTCTAAATTCATTTTCAACCACCTCATTTGCTGCTATGGTATCCCCTCTAACATTATATCTGATAATGGAGGATCATTCAAGAACAAGGATGTAGATTATTTATGTACCAAATACAATATTACACAACATTTTTCTATAGCATACTACCCTCAGGATAATGGCCAAGCCGAAGCATCTAACAAAACCATTGTCAATATTCTCAAAGAGATTATCAATAATACCAATCATGATTATCACCTCTAGATATTCCCTACCCTTTGGGCATACCGTACTAATCATTATACTCCCATAAGAGCCACTCCATAATCACTTTTTTATGGTATTGAATCCATCTTTCTCATTGAGGTCAAATTTCCTTCACTATGCATCTCTTTCAAGCATGTCCTGGATGATCATGACTATCGAGTAGCTCACCTATAATAGCTAGACCTACTTGATGAGAAATGCAAGACCATGCTCAATAATCTTCAAGCATATTAGAATTGACTTAAATACCACTATAATCGATGTGTTAAGTATAGAAAATTTGAGCTTGGTGATCTTGTTCTTAAGTAAAACTAAAAGAATACCATAGCTAAGAAGAAGAATAAAGGAAAATTCCAACCAAACTAGATAGGGCCTTTCATCATCACTACATATTATGGATCAAGAGCATATAGGCTTACCACACTAGACAAAGATGAACTTCCTGAGCTGGTGAATATTATTCATCTCAAATGGTACTATACTTGAGTACTAAGGTGTATGTTTGTAAGGACTATTTTAGTTATGCCATTTTATCACTATTTTTCTTTATAAAAATACCATCGTTATCCATCCTCTTTGTCATATCCACTTTCTGCTTCCATCTTATCGACTTAGTGTGTTTTTAAGCCTAGCCCATTTAACCTTGGTTTTTTTCATTCATTATGTAGTTTCATCATTGAGGTTTTTGATCAGTTAATTCAAGTACTTTAGATAGAGAGCATATTTTGGGATAATGTGACAGAAGTTTTGATAATTGCATCCTTTGTTTATTATTCCTTTCTTACCACCAATCTTCTTACTAATTATAACTACCTTTGGGAAAATTAGTATCATCGATCTATGCCATTGCATCTTAGTTATAACCATTTATGGGAAAACTAGGAGCAACATCAAGCCTTGACATACCAACTTGCCACTTCATGTGTTGTACTAGGATTTTTTACCAACTATATCTGCTTTGTTTAAATTGACTGCTACACTAGTCAACTTCCTCCACTATAAGGGTAGAACTACAGTGACTTGAGGTCCTACTCTAGGACTATGTAGGCAATGCTCGATACTTGTTGAGTTTAGCTCAATCACCCTAAGTCACACTCTCACCATTTTATGAGAACCTTAATCCATGCTCTCACCATTTTGTGAGCACTCGACACCATGATGTAGTCATTTTGTGAGCAACCTAAGTTTGAACACTCTTGTCATTTTGTGAGCTTGAACCATTTGGTGTCTTGTCATTCTTGATTGAGTTGAGATATTCCAAAAAAATTTCAAAAAATCATTAGAAAAGAAAAGAAACATTGACCACTTCTTTGCCTTAAAGATTATGGGAAACCTTACTAAGTTACAATTAAATCACTTGTCATTTAGTTTCCCCATCCTTTTTGGCCTTTTCTCTCATGCACTTGCTAATTTGTAAGACCATTCTTATTTTTCTATCACATCCATTATGTTTGTTTTCATCAATTATCATTTTATTCCCATTCTATGGGAGAACTACATTTGGTATAAAGTTTTGTATTGGATATTACATCTATGGAACTATGTAGGTATCATCCACTTGCCTAGTGCATATAGAGATAGCTCAGCCACCCCATTCCTTTTCTTCTATTCCCCCATTTTGTTTATTTGTTAATTTATTGCCTATTTTCTAGGGGTAATATTCATAGGGTTTCTATTGCATTGTTTGTTTGTTTTTACTTATTTTATTTATTTGTCTACCTATTTGTTTGCTTTTAGCATTGTTGCCTTGATTCAGTTTATGTGTTCATTGGGTGATTCTTTACCCACACTTATACTTGAATCCATCCATATTCATATGTTTACATTATCATCATAATTTCTATCATTGGTGCATTATTTTCTATTGAGTATTGGATTTTGGGAGTTAGTCCTTATGCATATTTTGGCCAAGTCCTCATGATGTTATACCATGATGCCTATCGACACATGCTACAACAAATCTCAGCTTCCAAAAACCTATTTAGCAATAGTGGCATCTCTTTGACACTGACATCATGATTTAATCCTAATCATATCCCAAATAGAGTAATTAAACATGAAATAATTCCAACTTTTATTAGTTTGGATGAGCATCTCCCAACTAGTAGGTTGTTCCATCTTCTCAATGATTGTAACTACCTTTGGGCAAATCATTGTGTTATCATAACACATTACCACTATTAGGGTACAATGTTTATAACCATCTTTGGAAAAACCATTGTGCACCATCCCACTTACATTCTCAATGATTTTAAATACTTTTTTAGTATTATTATGTTTTCACCCCATCATCTTTCCTTTCTTTGTTCCCATCATTTCACTTCTTTCTTTTCAAGGGACCATTTACTGACCTGCTTGTGCCAATGTTCCCTCGAGGGGGCATCATACAGTTAGTTTATCATCATTGTAATTGTAGGCATATAGGACCTTTTCATTCTTTGATAATATGTTACTTTTCTTATATCTTGCAATGCCTTCCCAAATAAGGGCAAATTGTAGACACCTAAATCTGGCCATCGATAACCTCCAACCAAGCTTTTGACCAATTTCTACCTAAAATATACAATTTGGCATAAAACTGCTAAACATGTTAAATGATGTGAAACTAACATAATCAAGTGATAATTTTTGTTAGGGTATCCCTAAATGGGGTAATACAATTTATGGGCCAGCTAACTTTGATCAGATCATTTCGAGTCAAAATGCCAATTTTCCACCTAGGTGCTCTAGATTGCTCTTTCCTATCAAATCTTCTGCACAAGACGCGTGCCTTTTTATATTTTGTTGGTAACATTATAAATTATAATATGGATCTAATTCATTTGAAAATGACTTCACATTCCATTCTAGTTGAATTTTGGACCAATAACAAGGTATTTTGATTAATTTGAGTAATTTGTGCATAAAGTGCTTAATCATGCTTAAGAGCTAATTAACCCAAATCTAGGCATAATTAATAATTCCATGGAAAGATGTTGAATAATTATTTGTATAAATAAATATTGAATATCTGCATCATCAGGTGACCTCATTTCTTGGGAAGACATTTGTAGATCATAAATGCCACAAATATCAGGATTCATACCCTCCATGCCTCATCAATGCCTTCCATGATGCCCTCCATACCTCTTAATTTCCCCTTCTTCCAATGTTATGATGAATATAATTATAAAATTAATTCCAAAAATTAAATTAATCCTCAACCACACATCTCAATCTTAGGATGGATAGTTCAGGTTGATTCTAGACATTCTCAAAATTCTATAAATAAAGAGGCCATGAACATCATTTCCAAAGCTATTTTGGTGCAAAGTTATTATTCTAAAATATATTTAAAGGACTTGATAATGCAAAGTTATATTTCCAAATTGATTCCAAGCCAAATCCATAAGGTTATAAAGAGATATGGAGGTATCCAAACTTCCATTGCCAAGGACTTCATGAGCACAAGCTGAGAAATCCACTACTACAAGGGCTTTTGGAGCATCCAATGAAGGTAAAATAGTTATTATGTTTTAATTCCTTGATTTTTAGTTGTGTTTGTCATTTTATTTTGTTAACTAATCTCTCCCTAATGTCTAGGCCTAGAGATGTTATGATATTAGTTTGTTTATTTCATTTTGTTTTCATTTTGAAACTAACATCATACTAACCATCCTCTCTTGAGTCAAATTCCTAGATCACATTATATCATATAGTTAGTATATCAGCATTGCATTTGTAGGCATACAAGACCTTTTCATTATTTGAGAAGATGTCAATGTACTTATAGCTTGCAATGCATTTCCAAATAGGGGCAAACTTTAGACACCTAAATCTGGCCACCAATAACTTTAAACCAGGCCTTTGACCAATTTCCTCCTAAAATACACAATTTGGCCTAAAATGCTAAAACACATTAAATGATTTGAAATTTACATATTCAAGTGCTGATTTTAGTTAGGTTATCCCTAAATGGGGTAATGTAATTTATGGGCCAGCTAACTTTGATCAGATTATTTTGAGTCAAAATGCCAATTTTACACCTAGGTACTCTGGATTGCTCTTTCCTATCAAATGTTTTGCACAAAACATGTGCCTTTGTTATTTGTTTTTGGTAACATCATAAATGGGAATATAGATATAATGCATTTGATAATGACTTCCAATTCCAATCCAGTCAAATTTTTAACCAATAATAAAGCATTTTGAGTAATTTGTGCACAAAGAGATTAATCATGCTTAAGAGCTAATTAATCCAAATCAAGGTATAATTAATAATCCATGGAAACTTGTTAAATAATTGTTTCTAGAAATCAATATTTAATATCTACATCATCAAGTGACCTCATTTCTAGGGAAGACATCCCTAGGCCATAAATGCCATAAATATTAGGATTCATACCCTCCATGCCTCGTCAATGCCTTCCATGCTGCCCTTCATGCCTCTTAATTTCCCATTATTCCAATTTTATGATGAGGATAATTATAAAATTAATTTAAAAAATTGAATTAATCCTCAACCACACATCTCAATCTCAGGATGGATAGTTCAGGTTGATTCTAGACATTTTCAAAAATCTATAAATAGAGAGGCCATGAGCATCATTTATAAAGATATTTTGGTACAAAGTTATTATGCTCAAATATCTTCAAAGGACTTGATAATGAAAATTTATAATGAAAAATTTATTCCAAGCCAAGCCAAAGCCACAAGGTGCCAAGGAGAGATGGAGGTATCCAAGCTTCCATTGCCAACGACTTCATGAGCACAAGCTGAGCGAGCCACTACTACAACGGCATTTGGAGCATCCAAGGAAGGTGAAGGAATTATTTTGTTTTCATTCCTTGATTTTTAGTTTTTTTTACATTTTATTTTATTAAATAATCTCTCCCTAGTGTCTAGGCCTAGATATATTATGTTATTAGTGTGTTTATTTCATTTTGTTTTCACTTTGAAACTAACACCATACAAACCATTCTCTCTTGAATCAAATTCCTAGATCACAATTAATTTCAAAGCTTAAACCCTTGGGTAGAGAAGAGATAATGGTTTCCCCATCTATTTTTTTTGTGGAAGGTTCAAAATTTGAAAACATGTTTCTTCCATAGATGGAGTAGATAAGGTGACCTCTTCTAAAGAAATGATTTCCAAAGGAAGAGTAGGTGAGTCTGTGGTGGGAGTGGAATGTGTAATGGTGTAAATTGAAAGGAAGGGAGTGGTTAATTAATTTTTTTGGTCATCCAAAGGAATGGAAAGTGATTCCCAAACTTTAATGAGTGGGGTGGAATTAGTAGTATTAATAGGTTTATCCATAACAACATCGATCATGTACACCTCACAAGTGTCAGATGATTATGGTTGGCTTTCATTCACTAAAAGGGGAAGTGGAAAATATTATTTGGTTTCCTTAATTGAGGTTTGTAAGGAAATTTTTAAAAAATATACTTGGTAAACAAGTGGATTGGTTAGGGTTGGTGTTATTATATTTTCTCTAGTTTTATGTTTACTAAGGGCCAAAAGAGGGTGTACCAATGTCTCAGTTATCACATTAGGGTGTGAAACTATTTGTAATTTATTTGGTTGGCTTGAAGAGGTTAGTTGGTTTGATAGGTTAACAATTTGGTTGGGTTGATAGGTTGGTTGATCATTTAAGGGTGATGAAATTGATTGGGTTAACAAGGTGGGTTGAGGTTGATATGATAGTTGGGGTAAATGGCCTAAGCTTTGACAAGGTTGGGGTGATTGAGATGATAGATGTTGATAGGTTGTTGGTTGGGGATGATAATAATTAAATGGTTGATGATAGGCCATTGGTTGGTTGTAAGTAAGGTTTGATTGATCATGGATATCAAAAATAGATGGCCAAATTTTTGACTCTAATATAGCTATCTGGTCTATTATCATTGCAACAAACTCAGGTGGTAGTTCAGGTGAAGGTTGATATTTTTTGGGTTGGTTGAAGTTGGAATTTGATGAGTTATAGGTAAGGTTAGGTTTATTTTAGACAAGATTGGGCTGGTTATAGACAAGGTTGGGTTGTTTGTAGATAGGATTGGCTTGATTTTAGATAAGGTTGGGTTGATTTTTGGTAAAGAAGAGAGCATAAGTGGCTTATGATGCAAGGTACCACTTTAAAGCAGAAGGATTATTAACCAAGATACTAAAAAAGTTAAGATCTCTAGGAGAGAAAATAGGAAATATCTCCATTGAATAAGATAGTGGAGATGAGGTATTGGAAAATGGGTTCTTGGTTGGTTTGATTCTTCAATTTGTGGTCTGGTAAAGACTATGTGAAGAATGGAGAGAAACAAAGCTCACACCTCAAACAAGAAGTAAGCAAAAGAAAAGATTCAAGGAAGTCAAATCA
The DNA here is from genome assembly GCA_037957365.1 of Torreya grandis. Classification (NCBI taxonomy): domain Eukaryota; kingdom Viridiplantae; phylum Streptophyta; class Pinopsida; order Cupressales; family Taxaceae; genus Torreya; species Torreya grandis. The sequence goes on along the minus strand of JARHVA010005508.1, from coordinate 485,405 downwards.
TACACTAAGATATGTTAAATCCTAGAGTTTTAATTATCTCTCTTTTGGCTTATGCCTTAGAAAGTGTGAAGGGAAATATGGTTTGATATGTGTACTAAAAAGGCAATCTATGGTTGGTTCCAGGTTGTTTAGGTGTTCCAAAGAAAGATTTATGTTGATCTTCAGTACATGGCCTAGTATTGGGGCCTACCCCTTCACTTCACAATCTCACAGTGATAAGGGTGATGGATGCTCAGACAAGATATACCAAGTCTAGAGTTTATTCTCAACCAGAGAGCTGAGTAGATTCTCCCCTTGGTGCTGAAATCTAAGTGGGATAGCCAGGAGGGGGTAAGGTTGCTGTCAGGTGATGAAATCCTAGTTGGTCCTTATCTCAAGTATTGTTTTGATGTGATGATTATTTATTAGTTTTGCTTAGTGTGTGAATACAAGTGGAAGCTATGATAAAATTATTGTTCCTCCTATTTACTAGATGAACTAAGATCAACAAGCAATTCAATGGATGCAAAGTGTTTGTTTTAAACCCAAAAAAAAATCTCAAATTTATTTAAATTCTTAAAAAATCTCTAAATGAAAGATGAAAATGCAATTCCTAATCTTAGGATGATTTTTATTTTTATTTCTTTTAAAGATGCAAGGAAAATAAACTTTAACTTTTCTTAAAATGCAACTAAAACTTGTGTTTTTGTTTTTTGTTTTTTGTTTTTTGTTTTTTGTTTTTTGTTTTTTGTTTTTTTTTTTTGTTTTTTTTTTTTTGTTTTTTGTTTTTTGTTTTTTGTTTTTTGTTTTTTGTTTTTCGTTTTTTGTTTTTTGTTTTTTGTTCCTTGTTTTTTTGTTTTTTGTTTTTTGTTTTTTGTTTTTTGTTAAGTAAGAAAGAAAGCTTAATTTTCCTAGAATGAAATGAAATGACTTTCACTAATGAAACTCTAAATGTCCTACAACATTTATAAACCCAAGAAAACTCAAGGGTCCCACCAGGCATGCCAAAATGTTTCTCTCAATTTTTTTGCTTTTCTTACTTTTTGGATTTTTGAAAAGAAAGAAACTAGGAATGAAGGGTGTGGAAGAATAACTATTAAAGTGCACGCATCGAATCTAGATGATTATTGAGAACTATTCTTTTCCTATGGAATAATACATACAAATAATAAAACACTACCACAACCACTTATTTTTTAGACAAGTAGTTGGGTGGATTACCTAGTGTGAGCTAGATCCTAGAAGCAAAAGCTTTCTAGGAGGTTGTCAATGCACATTTTTCAAAACACTTAAGTTGGAATGATAAAATAAGTAGATTTTGCATAAAAACAAAAAATAAATGATACTAATATATCAAATAACTAAATTTGATACAATAAATTTAAATTCTTTGCAAAAGATAACTAAATGAACGTAATAGTTTAATTAATACTAATGCTGAAAATTGGTAGAGATTATGGTTTTGGTTTGATAAATTGGTGAGGATCAAAAGGATTGTTTTGTTGGTTTGTATAGATGGTCAAGGCTGAAAGTATACAAAGGGATGAATAGATAAATGAGGCAAATAAGTAAATATGGCAAACGAAAAAGAAAGGTAAATATGGAAAAGAGGGAAAATAGGTAAATGAGGCTAAGAGGTGAATGGGATAAAAGGGATAAATGAAATGGAAATAGCCAAAGGGATTAAATGGGATGAAATGGATAAAGAGGAAGAGTTTAAGGGCTCAATATTATGGAGGTTAATAAAAGAGAAGGCCAAAGGGAAATAAATAAAGAACTGAAATTACAAAACAAAGTAAATTACCTCAATATTGTTGAAGTGGCTTGAAGATGTTGATGATGGTTGAATGTTCATGAAGCTTTAAGAAATTTTGGCAGAGCTTCATTGATTTTATATATTCTCCTCCAAGATGATGAATTCCTCCAAAAAACATGTAGCAATATGTTAAGAACAAAATACTAACTTGCGACCTAACCTTGGGTAAAGGAGAGGAGGGTATTTATAGAATTTTCATGAGAAGAAACATGCCAAAATAGAGGAATAGTGGAGCAATTTGAATTTATTCAAGTGGGCTCATAATTGAGTCAAGGTGAGGTGGGTGAGGATTTCCATGTGGGTTACTAAGTCTCCAAGTTTTAATGGAAATCATGCACATGGGTTTAAATGAGGCTCAAAGACTTCTCCCCATCCTTTCTTGCTTTCACACAAGCACTTAAAAGGGTGGTGCACCAAATGTGGCACCATTTTCCATGTGGGGGATGAAAAGTCCAACATTAGGTTGGTGGGGATTCCCATGTGGGTTGGAAAGTCTCCCATTTGGGTTGGTGAGCCTCCATTTCTGCTAAAAAGTCAAAAATGGGTGCCCTTGGCCTTTCCAAAAGTCTTAAAGAGGTAGGTATCTCTTTTTGAAGTCTAATTTCATGTTGGAAGACAAAATACATGTTGAATAATGACCCCTTAAGGGGAAGTTTTCCACATTTCAAGGGGGGATTGTGATGCTTGAATGAGGTCATCAAGCACTTTGGGAAGGGTCCTAGGTGGGGTATGATGTCCCACATCAAGCCACATTAGTCCTAAGCCACATCACTTGCCATATCATCTCCAAAGCACATGCCATGTCACTTTTTATGTCATCATGAATAGTGATAGTGGGTCCCATAGTGAATAGTGATAGTGAATAGTACTTTCAAATAGTGATTTTGAATGGGGGTTTTGGGAAGGCTTAAGAAGTTTTAAGGGTTCCCAAGGCATTTAGTCATCAAAAACTATAAAGGTGAAGTTTTTGGGTGTCTACAATATGCTCATGTGTACAGACTGTAGATGGCTCTTTGAAGTGAAAAATACACTTATAGGTGTCAACTCTTTTACATATGGCTATGAAGATAAATGCTTGGAAACCTTCTATTGATACTTGTCATACCCCACAACACCATGTTTCATGAAACCTTATCTCACCATTAAGCTCTCTTTATATCATGTTGCTTGAAAACCTTGCATGGAGAAGGGCCTAAAACTAAGTTTCCTTGGATGTAGGATCTTGAGACATATGGCTCTCATGGGTTTAGAGCCTTTTAGGTATATCATTAATATCTAAACATAATTAATCACTTTTAAAATATTTATTCAAACTAACGTTTTTGAGGATAGTCACCTCTTACTTGGTCTTAACTATGTATATGTGTCCTATGTACAAACTAGGACTGTATATAGGCCTTAAGGAACACTCACCATGATTTGATCTCCAAGTTGTATTTGTCATCATGTCTATTGAAAATTTGTCACTTCAGATCTCTTTTTATATTTTGATTACCTATAACACTTATGAACCCAACTTAGCGCTAACCAACTATAGGTGAAATCTTTGAGGCAAAAAGGGGTTGTAGGTGAATATATAGATTGTCAAGAACATTTTACTTTAACCTTTCAATGTATTCCTTGAGTTACTAGTCCAAATTCATATGAGGGAAGTCACTTGTGTGTGGAGGATATATCCATGATGCCTAATTCATATTCATGAAACCTTTGAAAGGATTTTTTATCATAGATAATACTAAAGGATGGAAATGAAAGAATACATGGAATAACAACTCTAGAACATCATGTCCATCTGACCAATCCTTTTCTTCCTTTGGTAAGGTGTTTCCCTAACATGAGGGATATAAGATAGATCTATTTAGACTGATTAAGACTCCAAGATGACTTATAATGAAAATATACAAAATACTATAGGGTCTCTATTAACAAAGTTTAAGGTAGTTAGTCCCTAAATTTCAATTCCTCAATTTGGGCATGGCTCTTCAAGCCTATGTTTCTTGATAACTCCATCATTGTTGTTATAGTACCTCATCACTTTAGGACCATATTGCAATATCTCATAAATTTGTAAATATCCTTATTTAATCCTTTTCAACCTTCTATGAATTACACATGTATGTGTCAATGAAAAATGCAGGACAGTGAGAATGATGAATGAGTAGTATACACCTTGATTGGACCTTCCATCAAAACTAGACCTAAAAATTAGTTAAAATGGATCTTTGGAACATTTTAAGAAGCTAAAACCAATTCAAAACCTCATGAAACATGCTCAGCCTCTTGTTAGTGGCCTATAAATGGCATCCTAGCATTCTTTGAGTCCTCTTCAAGACTTTACATCAGTAACCTTATCTTACTAAAATGTGTTTGGCTATTTCAATCTCTAAGAGTATTTTAAGAAGAATTTAAAGATATATTACATAACCTCATAACCTATTTAAAAATTAAATCAAGATCATCAAATGCATTTTTACCCTATTGAAGAAGCCAACTCAACTTAAACCCCCTCAAAGGAGACACACTTAGTTTTGAAACTTATGATCTCTTACTTGGGTGAAATAGGTGTGTAATGAATTTTATCATACATTTATATCTGATAAATATTGAAACATATACTAAACAACTCATATTTTGCTTCAAAACTGACCCAAGAGACCACTTAGAAAGATATGGAAAGAAACATGATTTTTCACTATAAATACCTTCCTAAAGGATTTATCAAATGATTATAATATTAAAATGAGACTCATTACCTATAAAAATATCACTCAAAACCATTTCTCTTCATTATTTACCGATCTTAAGAAATAGGCCTAAGAACATACCCCTCTTGGATGCATAGGCTATAGTGACCTATTGTCACTCTTAGCGATTGTTCATAGATATTATGGGAAAAAATATTAAAAAATGTAACTAATTTAAATATTAATCATACTTATAAAAATTTCCAAAGTTTAAGTTCCCAACTCTCTCTCTCCTCTTCTCGTATCGAGTATTTGAAAACTGCCCTTCTAGGCATGCAAGAAAGGTCAAAATTGGAGCAAAATTAGAATTTACAATTTTTAACATATAAATTCCTAAAAACCACTTATATGACCCTATAAGGACCCAATTAATCCTATATGATGATTTTCTCACAAAAATGCGCTGAAAACCAAAAAGAATGCCTCAAAATGGCCTATTTTGCACTAAAAAGGTTATTTTCACCAAGGAAATATGAATTAAATGATATAAAATGTTATTTTGAGTCTATAAAAAAATTTATGAGGTAAATAAATATGGAATAAATCTTTATCATGATTAAATATTATCAAAAACTTCTCTGACTGAATGGTACAAAATGGTCAGATTTTACATAAAAATGAGTCATATAATTAGTCTAGAAAATTATCAACCTAATAATTCATTTTTTATGGATTTAATTATCTTTACACATGATATTACACTCAAAAATAAACTCTATGCTCTTCTTAACACTAAAAAATGACTCAAAAAGGCCAAAAAATGACTAGAAAGCACAAGTGAATGAAAAGACCTTAAATCACCTAAACAACCTTAAGACCTATTAACCATGACTTCTTTAATGATTTTTCAAGACCAAATACTAACTCACAAGGCAAACTAGCATTGTATGCAAAGTTTTGAATGGTAGGGTGACAATTTGACCTGTGAGGTCAAAATTATCAACATTTTAGTGACTCAACTATGAAGCATGCCTGATATAATTGAGAACTAGACCATATACATCACATTTGGACTCACAAAATAATGACAAATCTGATAAATGATTGCAAGTACAAATTTTAATTGAAATATGACAACTTTTTCCCTCCATAACAAAAAAGGAAACACACAAAATAGGAAAACTAATCTAAATAACATAAATGTACAAACAAAGAACTTACTTGGGATGAAAAATAATCAAAATAATCTATCTAACCATGACAAAACATGATCCACCTAGATCAAAAGAAAAATTCATAAACTCACTCATTCTAAGAGACGATACAAGTTTCAAAGCAAGATGTTGATTTAACATAACCTTTGATGAGGCACTCTTTTTCCTTATCGAGTCTCTTAACATCTCCTTAAATGAGTCATCAACAACAAAGACAAATGCATTTTATACTTTAGGATCTTTCTCATAGTACTTGTAAACTACAACCTTGTCAAGTGATATCTCATCTATGCATTGTCTTGTTATTTTTTTTGCATCTTGAGTGACTTCATTCTTCTTATCACCTGTTGCAAGGTCATCAAGCTCTTTAAATAGCTTTAAATAGTCAACCCAAGCTACATCATGATCCTGGATGAGTGACTTTTGGTCAAATGTCTCATAAACCTAGTCTTTAATGGGTAACATATCCCTATAAAACTCTGCGATCTCTTGTTCCTCATTTTGATCAATTTGAATATAATTATTTTGAATGACACCTTCATCTCTATCAAGTGGAGATATCTCAAATTCATTTATGACTTCAATTTATACAAATTCCTCATGGAGTTATTCCACATCAAGACTAGCCTTCTCATCCTCAACTATAACCTCATTCTCAACTACAACCTCAAGTGAAATATCCATGGGAAAATTTTCCTCATACACACTAGAAACATCTCTTCACACTCTTCAAGAGCTTGACTTGTAGCTTCAACCTCTTTCTCTATCCTCCATATAACATGCTCCTCCTAAAGAAGGGAGATGGTGGGAGGGTAATAAAATTCATTCATTTGAGAGGGAATATGAAGCATAGGAGGTCGATCATGATCAAATTTTGGGATCTTGAGAGTAATGGAATCATTCAAGGAGTTTTAGAGAGGGAAAGAGAAACTCTTGAAAACCTCTACATTTTGCTCCTTCCACTTGGCCATCACTTCATCAAAGTTTGAAATCTCTTTATTCTCATGGACAACTTAAACTTGATGGATGAGTGGTGAAGAAGGGGAAATACAAGAAGGCTTAGTCTCTTGAATAGGCTCTAGAATACACTCTTGACTCCAACTAGGAAGCTCTATTGGCACACACTGATCATGGTTAATAACTTCATGAGAATAAGGATCATAATAATATTGGTAAGTAATATAATAAGGTTCTTGAGACAATTGGTTTAACTCAATTTTCTACCTCTCCCAAGCCTCCATCTTCTCTAATACAAAAATACACAACTCATTCCTCTCTTATGGATCATTGGACACATTTTGAAATATACGTTCACTTCCTCATACTAAGAGTTTGAACAAACTTTTCTTGCATATGCTAGTATTTTAAGCTCTATTTCATCCATTCTTTCTTGAATAAAAGGCTTCTCATATGAAACATCATATCCATATGGGAAAGGTGAAATCTGGTCATGAGACTAATATGGTTCACAAGGAAGGTAAGAGTCATGTTATTGATAATAAGGATCATGGAAAATTTGATCAGGTTCCTCATAGTTTTGATAAAAATCATGTTAAGTCTGATTAGGCTCATAATAAGGCTCATTTGGATTATGATAGGGCTAGTATGATTCATCATAGGGATGATAAGAAAGTATTGCATAGTTTTCCTCATACACAACCATGAAAATAACATCAATATAGTTCAATGAAAATAGACTTACTTGAAAACTATGCCTAGACTATTAGAAGTAATTTCTTGACCTTGTAATCACCAAATACTTCATGAAGAACACTATTTTAACTATAATTTCACCAAGAATAGCTCTAATGAGTCCCATCAAATGTGCCAAAAATGGTTATCTTCTAGACTTACACCTTTGTGAAGGTATTTTTAGGCCTTCATAGTCTAAAGTAACATGTACATAATCCTAATCTATGTATGACCTAATAGGTGGATTGAATCTCTAGATTATAAGGGCTAGCTCCCCTTGATGTATCAGATAGGATCCCTAATCTACACTGCTAGCTTGTAAGGGAAAAGGGAAGAAAAAAAACTGAAATGAAAACCTATCTAATTAGGATGATACATCAAAAAGTGACCTTCATTTGTGGTGTATGCATTAAATGGATGGACAAGAACATAACTTGATTACACTTCTCAAATGACAGCCCTCAAACATTAATATTTCACACAGAGGCTTAGGCTTGATGTATGATCTAAGGCACCTATTCAATAGGTCTCTCAAAGAAACAAAAGAAAACTTGCACTTGCCAAACATACAATATTTAAGCACACTATGTAACCTATAAGGATGAGCTTAACACCTAGAAATAATTAAGAAATAAAGGACAAGATGATATGAAGCAAGAACTATCACTTTCATCTATCAACAAACTATGAAAATACACTAGATCCAGCTTTGATGAGGTATGAATTATGTCTTTATTCATCAAAATAGGCAAGTACAAATGTTTCTATGAGCATGGACTTGCCACAGCTTAGGTTAAGAATCCTTTTTAATGCCAAAAATTGGCTTACATATAGATAATTGAGAGAGAGGAGAGAGGAGACAAGAGCCTCAAAACTAGGAAAATGTCCTTTCAAATAGCTCCTCCAAAATGGTACTTAGCAATTTCACCTTCTTAAATTTTGGTCTTGCATAGGGTGGTATGGAGAATGGTTTATCCAATGTTTATGGGATTTATGAACATGTTCAAATTGACTTTTTAATCATAAGCCACTTGGAGAGTGCCTAAACTCTTGTTACAGCTCTTAAAAATTAGCTTGCATGTTCCCTTGGTGAATAAGTCCCCTCCATGTATGTAGGTCTTCAAGTCCCCTAAATTCTTTTATTTTAACCCTTCTATAGGAAAATTAATTATGTTTAAACACTTGTCAAGAGTTGGTTATGAGACTCCTTCAACAAATTGACTTTGTCTTACACATGAGGCTTTGGAAGAGGAAGAGTCTTATTTGTAATTGTTGGAAACCTTTTCCAAAGCTGTCTTTCATTATAACTATTCCTTTATTTCTTCATACCTTTAATATGGCATGACATATCCTTACTCAACTTTCCAAGTCTTTTTAATAGGCTATATGCACCTATTTAGCCCTTGAACACCTTAAAAGGCTCATTTTGCACTATGATAGAAGGAAAAGGAGGAGTTTTCTTCAAATTTTCATCAAACCTGCACATCTCCACCATGTATTTATTATTAAGGACACACCATACCTGGTTAAAGATGATTTAAATCACTAGCTACTCCAAAAACCTTGATTTGACACTCAAACCATGCATTTTCCATGTATTCCTGGTAACCTTATTTTAAGCAAAGCTCTTTGTCTGAGAGAATATGAAAGTGATGATGAGAAAAAAATATTTTTTACAGGTATCCTCTCTCCTCTTACATATCCATAAAAAATTTCATATCCAAAATCCAAGATTTGATATGCTTTCTAGCCCATTTAGCTTGTTAAATTAGCCATAATTAGCCCTTTTAGCCCTAGAAGAGAACTTTTGCTATTTTGGAACTCATATAGGTGTTAAACTTTAAAAAAGTGTTTTATTAACTTTGCTAAATCCCCCACCATTATCCATGTCAATTTTTTTTGTTTGAAACCACCTGGAAGTACCAAAACCATGAAATGGCCTTTGGAAGGCTTGTCCTTTGAAGGCATTTTCTGATTGACCCAAAAGAGTTAAACAGTTTTGGAACTTATACATTTATTCTTATATATTTTTTAGTTTTATCAGGTAAAATAAGTCTCAATATTTCCCTAAAAGTGATTGGCATCTTTTCATGTGCTCAAGAACCCTTGTTTTAGCTTTAAAAGTACTATTTTTGCCAAAATCTATATAAGTGAAGGTACAACAAAAAATCATGTGAAGGACCCTCTGAGAGTCCCATACAACTTATAGTAGGTTTCATGAATTAAACATTCCATTTTATTTGGTATCCAACTCAATATTTTGAAATTGTTTCAAAATAGGGATTTTGGAGGGTTTTTGGTAGTCTTCACCGTTAAGAATGATTCATAAAAATGGGACATCCAACCACATAAAAAATTCCAAAAAATTGAGTTATAAGACTCCCTCCAACATCCCCTAACTCCTTGAGGTCCCATGCCAAACCTCCTTGATGGGGTGATCATTCAAACATGGATTCTCAAGTAGATTCCTTCAATCTGTGCATCTTGTGATGGTCTTAAGCTAAAACATGGTTTCCTTAAGGGATTATCTTCATAAAAAGAGTTTATACATACCTAATATATCCATAAAAACATGAATCCATGGATTTAAATTCTCAAAAATTTCAAAAAGTGTCAATAATTAATGATTTGGGCTTTAGGCCTAATTGAGACCGATGGGGTTTGACTGCATATGATTGTCCACCAACAAATTTAAGTGTTTTATTATTATCCCATGGATCAATACATGTTATTTACATCTCTATTCATCCTATTAAATCATCCCAAGTCATCACATGGTGTTTCCAAGACACCAATCACCCATTTTGGTCACATTTGTTTCATTCATTACCTTTGTGCATGCCTGAAAGTAGCCTAATTGTGTGCCCTATTTTGTCATGAAAAATAAATATATTTGGGTGTACCTATCATTATGATTACCATTTTTATAAAATTTTAAGTCAAACTTATGTATCTAGCTCCCTCAAACTCCAAAATGCCAAAAGCAAATTTTTCGAGCATTGACTCTGTGCAGGGTTTTGAAAACATCACTAAAATTTGTCCTTTTGTGAGTTTTTATGAAAATGGGGTATTATATGTAAACTCTATGGTAATATATTCAATATATTCCATGTCTAACATATCTAATCGAACATCCTTTCTAGGCTCCAACACTCCCTAAGTCATCTTCTTGACAAATTTTTCCAAGACTGCAATCTTATGTTGCTTGAAAGTACCCTACCTATGTCACAACATAGTGGATAATTCCATTATTAATCCTGAAATTTTGGAGTTATGGAGGTTTATTTTATTTCACAATGACATCCTCTACCAAAACCTAAATCTAGGTCATCTTTCTAGCATCCAAACCTCACTCATTTCTTTCAAACTAGCCTCTAATGATGATTGTGTGTATGGTATACAACTACTTACTCACTTACATTTTTATTATTTACATTTTACTAGTGTATGGAGTGTTTTTATATATATTTATAAGTTATCTTATCATACATATTCCACTCACCTATTTGTAACATTCATAAATAAGGGATCCTTCATGAAACAAATGAGAACAACATTGGTATTGTAGACTACTTTTGCCATTGTAAGTATACAACTATTAGGTGTATGCATATGATATCCTTAACATCCCATTGAAAAATATCTCACCTTAATTTTAATTATGAGTTTATATTTCCATATAAAATCACTTCCACCAACCACCTCTTATGCCATGGGTTCCATGATTGTATTCATAGATGTACTAAACTGGGGAATGTACTGACTAAGTACTCTCATCTTAGGATCCATAAAAGAATGGTTTGACCTTCTTAACACCTAAGTGTATAAGACTTTATTATTAACCTATAAAACATCAATAAAAATTCATCAACCCATTTAGAGCATCTTTCATCAACTAATCCTTCCTTTGCACCAACATGATTGTAGGTTCTTTTTTTATTGTATTAGGCCTCCTTGAGGGAGTCAATAGTCTCATACTTGGTGAAAGGGTACTTGACACTATTAATACCCTATATTTCCATAATAAATACTAATTATTATGGAACATATCCTTTAATATACAATTTTTTTCATCTATCAAGAATCCTGAATGAGTTGGTTGTAGGTTTCCATCATTGTGTTTGGCTGTAGGTCTCCATTATTGTGTTTGGTTGTAGGTTACCTTTTACAACCATGGTTGTAGGTTACTTTTCTCCTTCAATTATCCCTCATTATTCTCTCATTAATTGGTCCATTTTATAACATAAACCCCTCATATCAACATCTTGACCTTAAGGTCACTTGACTGTAGCTCAATTCATATATCCAACCAAATGGAAACCTTCCCTAGCTGTAGCATTCTATGAAGAGCCTGCTATAGGTGACTGTCGATTACAATGATTTCTACAAGTGGATGATCCAAAAACTAAGTTTAGATTTCTATAAAGTATGAGTTTGATACTAATCTCATGACCTTCCCTTCCTTTTAAGAATACTAACTCTTCATTACACCATACCCTTTTAAGTACACTAGACCTTCAAGTGACTTAATGGTATGCTCATATGTATCGACTGTAGATGGCTCTTTGAAGTGAAAAATACACCTGTAGGTGTCAACTCTTTAACATATGTTTCTGAGGATAGGTTATTTTAAACCTTTTTTTTTATACTTTTCATACCCCACAACACCATGTTTCATGAAACCTTATCTCACCATCAAGCTCTCCTTTGATCATGTTGTTGGAAAACATTGCATGGAGAAGGGCCTAAAACTAAGTTTCCTTGGCTATATGATCTTGAGACATATGGCTCTCATGGGTTAAGAGCCTTTTAGGTATATCATTGATATCCAAAAATAATTAATCACTTTACAAAACCTTATTCAAACTCACTTTTTTTAGGATAGTCACCTCTTACTTGGTCTTGACTGTGTATATGTGGCCTATGTACAGAGTAGGACTACATATAGGGCTTAAAGAACGCTCACCATGATATGATCTCCAAGTTGTATTTTTCATCATGTATCTTAAACATTTTTAAATTAATAACTCTTTATATCTTTTTATTACCATATGAGACTTATGAACCCAACTTATCTCTAACCAACTATAGGTGAAATATTTGAGACAAAAAGGGGTTGTAGGTGAACATATAGGTTGTCAAGAACATTGTACTTCAACCTTTCAATGTATTCTTTGAGTTACTAATACAAATTCATATGAGGTAAGTCACTTGTGTGTGGAGGATATCTCCATGATGCCTAATTCATCTTCATGAAACCTTTGGAAGGCTCTTTTACTATAGATAACACTGAAGGATGGCAGTGAAAAAATGCATGAAATTGGGGCTCTAGAACATCATGCCCATCTGACCAAACATTTTATTCCTTTGGAAAGGTCTTTCCCTTACATGAGGGATACAAGATATAGTTATGTTGACTGATCAAGACACCAAGATAAATTAGCATGAAAATATCCAAAATATTGTAGGGTCTCTGTTTGCAAAGTTTAAGGTAATTAGTCCCTAAACTTTAATTCCTCAATTTGGACATGGCTTTTCAAGCCTATGTTTCTTGATAACTCCATCATTGTTTTTATAGTACCTCATTACTTTAGTACCATATTGGAAGATCTCAGACGTGTTTAAACATCCTTATCCAATCTTTTTCAACCTTCTATGAAGTACACCTATAGGTATCAATGAAAGATGCAAGACAATGAGAATGATGAATGGGTAGTATACACCTTGATTGGACCTTCCATCAAAACTAGACCTCAAAATTGGTTCAAATGGATCTTTAAAACATTAAAAGAAGTGAAAACCAATTCAAAGCCTCATTCAACATGCTCAGCCTCCTATGAGTAGCTTGTATATAGCATTTTAGCATTTTTCTAGTCCTCTTCAAGACTTTACACTGGTAACCTTGTCTTACTAAAATGTGTTGAGTCATTTTTATCTATAAGAGGATGTTTGTATTAAATTTAGACTATATTAATCCACCTCATAACCTATTTAAAATTGAAATCAAGATCATCAAATGCATTTTTACCCTGTTGAAGAAGACAACTCAACTTAAACCCCCTTAGAGGAGACACACTCAGAATTGAAACTTATGAACTATTACTTGGGTGAACCAGGTGTGTAAGAATTATATCATACATTAATAACCTCTTAATATACAAACATCTTTTGAACAACTCATATTTTTCTTCAAAACTGACCCAAGAGTCCACTTATAAAGATATGGAATGAAACATGATTTTTCACTATAAGTACCTTCCTAAAAAGATTTATCAAATGAGTAAAATATTAAAATGGGCCTCGTGACCTATAAAAACATCCCCTAAAACCATTTTTATTCATTTTTTATTGATCTTGAGAAATAGGCCTAAGAATAGACCCCTCTCGGATGCATAGGCTATAGTGACTTGTTGTCACTCTAAGCAATTGTTCATAAAGATGAGAGAAACAATCCTTAAAAAAAATTCATTAATATAAATATTAGTCAAACCTATAACAATGGTCTAAGTTTAAGCTCCCAAATCTCTCTCTCTTCTTCTCCTACTGAGCGTTTGAAAACTTCCCTTCTAGGCATGCAAGAAAGGTCAAAATTAGAGCAAAGTTGGATTTTGTAATTTTTTAACCTAGAACTTCCTCCAAAAAAGTTTTATTACTTTATAAGGACCCAATGAATCCTATATGATTATTTTCTCATAAAAATCCTCTGAAAACCAAAAAGAATGCCTCAAAAAGGCTTGTTTTGCAATAAAAAGCTATTTTCACCAAGGAAATCTAAATTAAATGCTATAAAATGTTATCTTTAGTCTCTCAAACTTTATGATGAGTGAATAAAGATGGAATAAAGCATCCTCCTAATCAGATATTATCAAAAACTTCTCTAAATGTCACAAAATGGTCATATTTTACATAGAAATGAGTCATAGATTTAGTCCAGAAAGTACTCAACCTAATTATTCATTTTTTACATATTTAATTGCCTTGAAACATGATATTACACTCAAAAAGACATTATATACTCTTCCTAAGAATAAAAATTGACTTGAAAAGGCCAAAAAAAGACTAGAAAACATAAGACAAGTGAAGGAAAATTCCTTAAATAACCTAAACAACTTTATGACCTATTAACCATGGCTTCTTCAATGATTTTTTAGGACTAAATATTGACTCACAAGGCAAACTATCATTGTATGCAAAGTTTTGAATGGTAGGGGTGACAATTTGACCTTTGAGATCAAAATTATCATCATTTTGGTGACTCAACTGGGAAGCATGCCTGATATGCTTGAGAACCATACCATATACATTACATTTGGACTCACAAAATAATGAAAAATCTGATTCATGACTGAAACTACAACTTTTACTTGAAATAAGACAACTTTCTCCCTCCAAAACAAATAAGGAAACACACAAAATAGGAAAAATAATCTAAACAAAGTAAATGTGCAAACAAAGCATTTATTTGGGATGAAAAATAAACAAACTAATCTATCTAACAATGACAAAACATGATCCACCTATATCAAAAGGAAAATTCATCAACTCACTCATTCCAAGAGATGGTTCAAGTTCCAAAATAGGATATTTATTGAACATAACCTTTGATGAGGCACTCTTCTTGTCTATCAAGTCTCTTAACATCTCCTCAAATGAGTCATCAATAGAAAACCAATCACCAACAAAGACAAATGCATTTTTTACTTTAGGATCTTTCTCATATTACTTGTCAACTATAACCTTGTCAAGTGATTTCTTATCTATGTATTGTCCTATAATTTTTTTGGCTTGAGTCACTTCATTCTTCTTATCAACTATTGCAAGTTCATCAAGATCTACAAAGATATTTGAATATTCAACCCAAGCTTCATCATGATCCTGAATGAGTGACTCTTGATCAAATGTCTAATAACCCTGGTCTTTAATGGGCAACATATCCCTACAAAGCTCTTCAATCTCTTGTTCCTTATTTTGATCAATTTGAATAGAATTAGCTTTAATGACACCTTCATCTTTCTCAAGTGGAGATATCTCAAATTCATTTATGACTTTAATTTATACCAATTCCTCATGGATTTATTCCACATCAAGACCAGCCTTCTCATCCTCAACTACAACCATAAGTGAAATATCAATGAGAAAATCTTCCTCATACACACTTGAAACATTCTCTTCACACTCTTTAAGAACTTGACTTTTAATTGTAACCTCTTTCTCGATCCTCCATAGAAAAGGCTCCTTCTTAGGAAGGAAAATGGTGGGAGGGTAATGAAATTCATTCATTTTAGAGGTAATATGAATCATGGGAGGTTGATCATGATCACATTTTGGGATCTTGAGAGTAATGGAATCATTTATGAAGTTTTGGAGAGGAGGGAAAGAGAAACTTTTGAAAAACTCTACATTCTTCTCCTCCCACTTGGCCATCACTTCATCAAATTTTAAAATCTCTTTATTCTCATGGACAACTTCAAATTGAGGGATAAGTGGTGAAGAATGAGAACTACAAGAAGGTTTAATCTCTTGAATATGATCTAGAATAGGCTCTTGACTCCAACTAGGAAGATCTATTGGCACACATTGAGCATGGTTAAGAACTTTATGAAAATAAGGAAAATAAGAAGATTGGCAAGGAATATAAGATGGTACCTATAACTAATCTTGGTTTCTCATCATCACTTTCATATTGTCTCAGATAAGGAGTTTTGGTTAAAATAGGGCTATAAGGAATACATGGAAATACATGGTTTGATTATCAAATCAAGGGTTTTGGAGTAGTTGGTGCTTTAAATCATCTTGAAATAGGTCTTGTGTGTCCTAAAGAATCCACACATGGTGGAGATGTGCAAGTTTGATGTAAGGTTGGAAAAAATCTTCCTTTTCTCTTTATGCCATAGTGCAAAATGAGCCTTTTGAGGGATTTGAAGGATAAATAGGTGCATATAGCCTATAACAAAGATATAAATTTAAATAAGGATATGGCATGCCATATTCAAGGTACGAATAAGTCAACGAAGATTTATAATGAAATAACACTTTGGAAAAGGTCTCCAACAAGTGCAAATAGGACTCTTCCTCTTCAAATGCCTCATGTGTAAGACCAAGTCAATTTGTTGAAGGATTCTCATAACCAACTATTTCCAAGTGTTATAGCATCATTCATGAGCCTATATAAGGGTTCAAATCAAATACTTTAAGGGACTAGGAGACCTATATTCGTGGAAGAGACTTTTTCATCAAGGGAGACAAGAAGGCTAAAATCTAGGGGTTGGTGCAAGAATCTAGGCACTCTTCAAGTGCTCTAAGATTCACTAGACATAATGATGAGTCTCATAATAATCCTAAATATTGTAAAAGTTCTTTTCCATCCAACTTTATTAAGGACAAATATTTGAGAAGCTTACAATGTTATGTAGCACTTTTGGAGGAGCCATTTGACCAAGTTTGAGGTCCTCTACTTTGGGGCTGCTTTGTCTCCAAGCATTTCTTTGTTATATGTATTATTTTTTCTGGAATTTAAGATGACTCTTTTCTATTTATATTGTGCCTAAAGGCTACCAAAATTTGTATTAAACTTTTGAGAGCAATAAGAAGCAAAATTCCTCCATTTTTAGGTCTTTTCTAGTGAAGTGTATGTGCTTATCATTGATATAGCTTAGTGAAATTCATTTTTTCCTTGGTTATAGTCTAGTTTATACCTTCATGAGATATTTTTGATGTACTACAGGTCATTCTAAGTTTCCAAATGAAACTTAAATTCATGACTTAGATATGGGTTCAGTCCTTCTTTGTACCAAGGGAACTTAAATTCATGACTTAGATATGGGTTCTATAGAGATTCTCTCCCATCTAAGTCACCCACACTTTGGAGAGATTCCATGTTCCAACAGGAGTGAGGAATTGCACACTTTCTCACAAGGGCACACTCATAATTGACAATAGGTCATCAAACTATATGAAAATTTTCCAACCATCCTGAATCCTTTCCACAAAGTGGATTACACATTCAAAATCAAATTTTTGATGTAAAATCTAGATTTCTCATTTCACCAGGTCATACTATGGTGCCCTTGGAAGCTTATAAAAAATCTTATGAAGATTTTGATGCTTCAAAATGTCTATAAATAAGTTTTTTAATCTAATATTGACTGAATAATCAAGTTCAACACCAAAGGAGAGACTCAAAAGCTTTGAAAAAAAAATTTACAAAATTATTTAGTTAAGGGTCCATACAACAATAATAATGGAATCCCAGGTGGAGATAAAAAAAATTAGAAGCTTATAATGTCAATTTTAGGGTCTAAATTTTTCAAGATGCCTTGAAACTCAACAATGATGCAAACATAGCCTTTAAAAAGAACTTTTGAATACAAAAAAATGGTTTTAGAATATTTTAAATGCCACAAAGTTGTAAAACCACACCCAAGCAACACCAATATTCAAAAAAAATCAATTACAATTATTTTAAAGGAGATTTTAACCACTTAAATAGTGTTTGGATAAAGATCCAAGTCTCCAACAATGTTGAACTAGGCCTCTATCAAAGTTGAGTCTAAGTTTTAGATAAGTGAAATACATGAGTAGATTGAACACATGAGCCAAGCAAGTGCACAACACAAAATAACTAAAAGCAAAAATGAAATACACAAGAGAGAATATTGTGAAAAAATAGATCCAAAATATGAATTCCATTGACCCTAGCATTTCACTAAAAATAAGGTACATTTATAGGCCTATTGAGTGGACTGGTGACTCATCAAACAACTTGAGTGGTAGGCTCATTCTCCATGTGTGGAGGGTAACTAGGGGAACACTAGTTTGTTAGAGTCCTCAGTGGTGTAATCACTAATAATACCAAGTGGGTTAGAGACCCCATCCACCCACTAAGTGACCCCTTGATCTCACATGTGCATAATGATGTTAGAATGACATCATTATGATGTAATAAATAATCCTAATTATCCTTATTATCCTCAAAATCCACCTAAGCTAGGTGAAAATACAAATAGGATTAAAGACCCATGAAAGAGTAAAAACTCTACACTAATACCCCCCCCTTAATTGTACCTTAGGTAGGTAGTGTGAAAAAAGTGGGTCTCAAAAACTAAGCCTGATGAGGTACCCATGTAATAATAAATCTCTCATACAGTGGATAAAATAGAGAAAACATAGTGTGAAAAAACTCTCCCCTCCAAAAAAAGATAGATATAGAATAAGATAAGAGGCTAGAATCCCCGTTCCTGAATATGATGGTGTTTTTAATGTAGACTACACCCCAAGAAGATATCATAGATGAATGAATTTACTCTTAGTGAAGGGTTTGGGAAATATATCTAAACCTACTTTAAAGACTGGAAAAAAACTCAAGTTGATGACCTGACCATGAATAATCTCTTGGATAAAATGCATGTGAATCTCAATGTGTTTAGTTTGTTGGTGTTGAACTAGATTCTTGTAGATCTGTATAGTACTTCAGTTATCATAATAGATGATAGTGGGCTACCTAATAGGAATTCTAAACTTAGATAAAATCCCCTAAAGACAAATAGCCTCATTATCTATGTTAATATCTCCCTTGTAGTCTACCTCTATGGAAGATATAACAAGAGCATGTTGCTTCTTTCTAGACCAATTGATAGGGCCAAATTCCAAAGTAAAACTATAACCTAAAGTGGACTTGTAATTCAAAGTATTACTAGCCCAGTTTGAATCTATAAAACCAACCAAGTCAACCTATGTGCCAAATCTATATTAAATCCCAAATCAATAAGAACCCTAGATTTCTATTGTAACTCATGGGGTTCTTGCATGAATTTGGAGACAAGTCCCACTATATATGAAATGTCAAGCTTGGTATGAGTTAGATAGATGAGGCTACCAACAAGCTATCAATAGCAAGTGGCATCAACCAAAGGTTTAGAATAGTCAACCTTAAGCTTGAATCCTAATAAAAATGGAGTCAGAGATGGATTACAATCAACCATTTGAAATTGATCTAAAATATCGAGAGCATACTTAGCTTGTGAAAGTAAACTCCATGAATCGAACTATGAAATATTGATACCAAAGAAATAGTATATAAGACCCAATTTTGTCATGTAAAATCTATCTTGTAGGGTTGTCTTCACCACTAAAATAGATGATGAGGAACTCCCAATGATCAAAATATCATCAACATAAAGGAATAGTATTAGTAAACAATCATCCTACTATAATAAATATTCATTCGGATCTGAATTACACCTAGTGAAACTTAAAGTAAGGAGGAAGGAATCCATCTTGGTGTACCAAGATCGAGGGTCCTATTTGAGAACATAGATGTATTTACTAAGTCTACAAACTAAGGATGAATCTTAAACAAACCTAGGTGATTTATTCATGTAAATCTCCTCCTTAAAGTCTTCATGAAGAAATTCACTATTCACATTCATTTGGTACGCATCCTAACCACATGTTGTACATAAAGCTAGTGTGAGTTAGATTAGAGTCATCTTTACAATAGGTGAAAAGGACTTTGAGTAATCAATGCTAGTTACTTATTAAAAAACCTTAGAAATCAATAGTACCTTGTAATTATCAACCAACCCATATGTTACAAACTTATTCCAATATATCTAGTTACATTGAAACATATTCCTTCCCTTAGGAAGTGAATTCAAATTCCAAGTGTGCTTTTTGATTAAGAATAGTATTCCTACATAGCACTATCCCACTTAGATATACTCAAGCCTCTAAAAATGGTTTTAGATCTAAAACTAAAGAAAATAAGGCACACAAACCACTCTGATAATCTACCCAAGTATGTCTATCATCTATTGGATCCCCTGCCTAAGTGCTTGCACACTTAAGTGTCTTCTTGGCCCGAAGGGGCCTAGATGTGGGTGAGTCAAGTGTTGACTCACATCTAAAACATGACTATAGGTGGATGTATAATATTCATCATCACTATCCTCATTATCATAAATGGAAGAAGTAGAAGAAGAAGAAGATCCTAGCTTAGGAACCTGCTCTAGATGATCTAAGTCAGAAGAAGAATCATAAAGTCTAAATGAATCCAATGAAGGAGAATAATTATCAAGTGTTTATTGGGACTCTCCTAAAAGTGAGAAATTATATCTATGAATAATTCGTGTTTGGTTTAATTTATAATGTGTTACCCCTTGACACTATTTATATAACCTATAAAGATGCAATGCTTGGATTGTGGTTCCATAGTTTTGCATTTCTTATTCAATATGTGTGCCATAGATGGAGATATGAAAACTTGAAAGTTCTCAACTTTAGGTTTAATTCCATGCCAATATTTGAAGGGTGTTATGCCTTTAAAATATTTATGATGACCCCTATTCTAAATATAACAAGCACAATTAATGGCTTTGGCCGAATACTAAGGTGATTAGGACCTAGAGTGAATCATATACCTAGCCATCTCTTTCAAGCATCTATTATTGTATTTTACAACTCCATTCTATGAAGGACTATAATTAACTATCATTTTCAAATCAATCCCCTCTATGATATAAAACTACTTAAATCTATTTTTGACATATTCACCTCCATTGTCATCTCAAATAATCTTGATCGATTTCTCAAATTATTTTTCAACAAGTCCCTTGAAGTCTTGAAAATATTCAAATAATTCAAACTTTTGCTTAATAAAGTAGACCCATGTATATCTAGATAAATCATCAATGAAGGTGAGAATGTACTTAGCCCTTATAAAAGATAGACTAGGAAAATGCCCAGATACATCACTATGAACTAACTCCAATGCTTGTGAAGCCTTATAAGATTTTTATTTCTCAACTTTTTCTTCAGGGTGTTTTCCAAGAGAGCAACCCTCAAAAATTACCTTAGGGAATTAGACTTGAGGCAAGCTTGTAACCATGTCATTTTCTCTACATTGTTCAAGGTAGCATTAGTTAAGGTGGCCAAACTATAAATGCCATAATTTTATAACTCCATCTGAATGAGTCAAAAATGTAGTAAGAGAAGATTCAACTGTAAAAAATGAGAAGGTATATAATCTCACTTGGTGATCTTCCCTGCCCACTTCTATTATAAAATCACTATGCAACTCCCTAATGATAACTGAATCTGGTAAAAACTCAACCAACATGCCTTTGTTTATGTGAGTGATTTGATACATGGATAGGAGATTGGTTGAAAGAGAAGGAACACTTACAAAATTATTGAATGGTCCTCATATTTCAATAGACTCTATCCTTATAACTGGTATATAAGTGTCATCACCTAGACTAATAGGAGACATCATAAAGGCTCTAAGGAAGAAAATTTAACTAGTGAAGAGCCCATGTGGTGAGAAGTGCCTGAGTCAATAACCCATGAAGATGTTGAAGCTATAAAAAATACAAGAGCCTTGTCTTTTGCTTTAGTAGAATTTTGGGTAGATGAATTCTTATTGATGGACTCATGAACACCTACATTATTTTTCTCTGGGAGATGAGTTAGGTAATCTATTTTCTTCTTCATGTACTTGATTTCATCATGTCCATTTTTTTACAATAGTCACACTTAACCTTATCTTTCTTAGGTTTACCATTAGAAGAGGAGGCTTTAGTGTTGGTTTTGGCAAAGGTTGATTATTTCTTCTCTTAATCCTTATTATTCTTATCCTTCTCTTTGTTTGAAGTCTTTGTGATTTAATAGTTTTGTAAATATTGGAGTATTATTCCTAATTTAGTTAAAGGGTCTGAGTAGTAAAATTAGTAAATAAATATGCAATAATTAAGCTGCTAATTTATATAAATTTGATTATGATTTTCACCTTTTTTAAAAATAGTAATAAGGGTTAGAAAACAATACTTAGCTATAAACTAATTGAGATAACTGAGACAAAGTCTGAAATTCACTATGTAAGACTGGGACACTATCACAGTTTAGGATCTAGCCTTCATTTTATGATTGGATAGGAGCACTGAAATAAGACACTAGTGTCACTAGCGCTATATTCCACCTTTGTCATTATTGTCTAGGAGACCTAATCTTTTTGGGTTTAGTTTTCTATGTTTGTGTGACCTTACCTATGAAGTTTTGACTATCGAATGTCTGCAGAACTCCCTATAGAGTAGATTTTGTCTTCAAACCCTAGAATCCTTTGTACATTGACCAATTTTGAGAAAGAGGGGTTGTTAATGTGTGTAATATTAATTTAATGTGTATCCATACCCCTTGTGTGGGAATGCTACCTATATATCAATACCTGAAAGAGGGATCAAGCCATATGTAGTTCTCCTACTTGATGTGCTTTGTTAAATAGTGTATTTGAAGATGCAAAATGATAAAATAGATGTGTTTGAGGTGGTTAGGGACTAGTGTAAGGATTTGGATAAGCTTGTAAGTGTATTTTTTAGTTTTATATAGAGAATAGGAAGATTTTCTAAGTAGTCTTGCTTGCTTAGTGATAATTGTTAACCCTTTATAAATGATCTTTGAATGGGATTTTATAGGGATTTATTGGTCATAGGTTGAATGTTTTCACATTAGGATGACAAGGAGAAGGATGGGGAACCAAAAATAACTAAAATTTGGGGATAAAAATACACTTGGATAGGAGCATTAAAAGTGGACACTAGTGACGCTAGCATTGTAGTTGAAGTTGGGCACTATTATCCTTAGTTAATGGGGCTTGGGGGGATGAATTTATCATGGAAAGATCATTTTTACTGAGCTAAGATCAGGTTTGGAAGGTTATGAATGGTGGGAATTAATGAAAAGAATATTATGAGGGTCATAAAATCAAGCAAGGGGGACCTATGGGTTAGGTGTCATTATCCATACTCAAGTTACCAATTTTAAAATTTTATATGATTATATTTACCCCCCTTTTATTCTAGTGATACAATAAATCAAAATACTAAGATAAAGGAAAAATATAAAGCATACCTAAACTTACCTATAAGGGTGAAGCTTGTGAAGCTATGTGATGTTGGGTATGTATATAGAGAGGATGTTGTGAAGTACAAATCCATAAGATAAAACAAAGAGTAGATCAGTTCTTACTAGATATGCTATATCTAAAACAAGAATATGCAAAGATGGTATAGAGAGAGGAAGAGAAAGGAATGAATACACCTCACTGGGTATGTGAACCAATACAAAACCTATTATGATACTAAGTGATGATAAGTAATGCTAGATGTGTGATAAACCAAGAGTAATATCATGAATAAAGTTGAGTGATCAATTCCCTAGAAGTGGCTCAAGAATTCAAAGGCTGGCCTTTTGGCTCCATCATTGCCCCATGAAGTGAAGATATGAATTGATATCAGTATAAACTTTATGTCATATGGGATAGATCCCAAATCCCATGAATGTACTATGATCTGACAATATTAGCATGGATAGCTAAATGTATGCTAAAACTAGGCCACTTTTGGTTAATATGAAAGATGGAGATTAGGCTTGTATGAAATCCACTCTAAATAGGTGCACTAAGCTTGTATGAAATCCATTATAAAATGTGGAGGTTAGGCCTGTATGAAATCCACTCCAAAATGATGCCAACTACCTATATACAGAATAAGGCATGTGACTAATGAGAATGTTTGGGTAATACTAAACTCAAAAAGAAAAGAAAATAAATGTATCGCACACATTGCCCTCAATCACTACTGTCTAAAAAATGGATTTTGATTTGAACGTTATATCAATTACCATATCTATAACTAGAAGTGAGAGCCATCATGTCGTGCATGATGCCCCCTATATTTGGATTCTCTAAGAAAAAGTGTACTGAAAACTATTGATTATAAACTAGTCTAATTGTGTAAAACTATAGTTGAACCTACTTTTCTACCTACTTTTAGAAAGTCTATTTTTTTGTTATTTGGATAGGAAAACTAAAAATATACACTAGTGACATTTATGCTATAGTCCAATATTGGTACTATTATCCTAGGCTAAATCTAATGACTATTCTAACATTTTCATTATCTGCCTAGTCTATTTTGTCTAGTTTGATGTTTGGTTGTTATTTTAGGTGTTCTAAAAACTATTTTTTCAACCATAGGAGCTCTAATATTTGTGACAAAACCCCTATTTATTTCCTCATCTTTTGAGGGTGGGAATGAAGACCCTACAATGACTACCCTAAAAAAAGAGCCTTGAAAGTGTGTTATGCTATAAAAATACATGATATAGCAATGATAATCAATAAGATATCTCAAGATATAGCATGGTTTGTAATGATATATTTTTAGATCAATTGGGGTATGCCTAGATATTTATAATTATGTACTAGCATGTGCACTATACTAAACTATAATTGGAGGTTTGGTTAGTTATTAGTTGTTAGTTTTCAAAGAGGGATAGATCATCATGTCCATCATAGCATCCAAGAAAGTAGGAATAATACATGTTATGGATCATGGAATTATACATAATTAAAAGTCAATCAAGCAACAAGCATAGAAGGCAAGATGCAAGAAGTATACAAGAGTGACCAAGGGGCCAAGAAAACAAGGGACATGTGCACATGTTACTCAAACTAAAAATCAAGAATACAAGGCATGTTTAAATTCCACATACACATACAATTGGAAGAAGCAAGGTTGGAATGAAAGCCACAATCATATAAAAGAGTAAAAAAAAAGGACATTGGCAAATGTCCTAAGGCACACATGATAATAGAAGCAAAGGACATTAGCAAATGTTATAAGGAACATACAAGAGACAAAATTGGAACTAAGAAATGCAATCACATCTAGATACGGAAAGCAATAAAGAAAAGCATGTAAAAATAATCACATGTAACTAATCAAAATAGGAATTTGAAAGTATTCAAGACATGTTAGTACAAGATAAGGTATATGCTAAGAAATACAGAAGTGTTATATTATAATGGAATGTTGATATAGTAATCTATGTAAACTAGTAAGTAATGTACATCAACATGATAACTAGAGTGTGTGGTGTAGGAATGACATAAACTAGATGGTGTAGTCATGTAGAAGATGCCCCCAATGGGTATGTATACTGATGTATTTGTTGATGTAGAATAAATATGCCCCTCAGTGGGTGGAGTCAAGCAATCAAAGATTTGGATGTCACTACACACACTCAAAGAAGATCAAGTGAAGCATGGTAATGTAGATAAATTGACAAATAATAGCATATGACAAAAAAATTAAGTATAGCATGATAGTATAAATTTAAATCATGGATGATGCATACAATCAAAATATTTTTTGTGTTTTTAGATTATTTACATGTTTTTTTTATTTTGAAATATTTGAGTTTTTGGTATTTTTGATATAATATACATATAATCAAGCATAAAAGAGACTATGTACAAGATATTTGAGAAGAAAAATATGTACATAATGACATAAAATAATAGGCTATAGGGGGTAAAGGTTCTAAGGATGGAGGTCATTGGTGATAGAGATGGAGGAAGGGATCATAACCATCATCAAATATTGAAAGATCATCATCATAATTATCATCATATGATATAGATTTTGTCTACATGGTGTCATCCTATCAAAGGTGAACCAAAGGTTGCTCTAGTGGTAGAGATGTTGATTCTCCTTTGAGAAGTTTTGCTCTAGTAGTAGATTGCTTTGGTAGAAGTGGTGAAGTTGGTGCTAGTGGTGTTGTAATCTAAATAATACCCTAAACCTATAGTTTATCAAATATCTACTATAAATTTGTATATGATTTTATAACATGGCATGTAATCCTATGAAAAAGGCAAAATGGGTGACCATCCTACTGTGATAATCTTCTAATAGATCTATGTCATACCATAGTTAATGTGATTAATCCATAATCAAGTAACATATGTAGCATAATATGTGGTTGATGTTGTGTGTTACTTGCCTAAATCTAAATTACTAGCTCTATATCCATAGAGGTAACCATATGAGTTGTATATGTCAAGTGATCTATCTATGCTTATGAATATAGAGTATATCCTAAGAGTGTAGTGCAAGATGCTAAGAGTGATGTAAGATGTGTAATGAGATTTATAGATTCATCTCAATACTCTCTTGGGCCTACTGGTTTAAAGTTCAATCCACACAAATAGTCATATATGAGTGTGGGTATCATATCATCATTTGAAGTAGCCTAAGAATATGTATCAACATCATATATATATGGTAACTTAGAGTTTACCATAAGGGGTAGTTGTGATATGGGATTGTATCAATTATAGTAGTAGAAGATAGTGGTGCTATGAGAGTATCTATAATTGTCAGAGTAGTTGTATCTTTAGAATCAACTAGTACTACTGAAACTGTTGTCAGTGAATGTATAACTATAATAGGTGTAGGAATTGTGATTGATGAAATAGTTGGAATGGTAGAATTTGTTATGACTGGCTAAATATCTAGAGCTGAGGACACAAATTCAAGTGGAGTGCAATATTTGCTAGTCTTTCCTACCTCATATGTATGTATTTGATCAAGAGAAATGCAATGAGGTGGTGAATGAACTATGATATGAGGTGTCCCATCTAGAGAGATAGTTGAAGATGATTCTATATTTTGATAATATATAAATGGATAGTTATCTACTTGGCATGTCTATAGGTATCCTTCATGGATAAAATTAACACAAAGATGAAAAGTAGAAGGAACCACCCCCATGGCATGTATCCAAGGTCATCCAAGTAAAATATTATAATCAAGAGGACTTGGGATGACCTATAACTATATAGAGAGATTTTTTGGCCCTACCATTATATCCAAAGCAATGGTGGCTAATGTATGTTATGTTATATCATCAAACCCTCTAGTATTCTTATATGATTTTTGTATGGATGCCATATCTATGCCCATAATCTATAAGAATGTAATATTTCCTATATTAATTCTGAAACCGCTATCAACTAAGACTCTTTTAATTACATTGGTTTTTACTGGAGCTTGTATAAATAGTGGTAAATTTTGATCAATAACTATTTTAGATGGCATGTCCTCATGATAAAAATAAATTACATCTTTTATAGGTTTTAAAGTGTTGACCACTGATGTAAAATAATAAGGGTCTAAATTAATGGGCATAAAAGTCTGAGTGAGTGCCTGATAAAGAATATCCTTGAACACATTGGCTTTCTAAAGTAGTTCTAACATGAAAATCTTAGT
Organism: Torreya grandis; assembly: GCA_037957365.1. Lineage (NCBI taxonomy): Eukaryota > Viridiplantae > Streptophyta > Pinopsida > Cupressales > Taxaceae > Torreya > Torreya grandis. The sequence continues at coordinate 457,912 of JARHVA010005508.1, read as the reverse complement.
TGGAGTGTTTCTCAACTAATCAATAATATCATAAGCCTTGTGAAGATCTACCTATGCGAGTGGTTTGGGCTTGGGACAAGAAGGAATATGAGGGTGATGGGACTCCTAACTAGGTGGAGGATGCATGGTGGCATGTCGAGTAATATCTCTATTTGCATTATCTATTATAAATATAGGACTTGTAATAAATATAGGAGGAGATCAAAGATAATAGATAGGTTGAGGTGGTGGAGGGACAAAGGGTGTCAATTGGGCTCTTTGGCGATGGGAAGTGACCTAGGGAAGAGAAAAATGGACCATGCAACATAAATCAGCATGGGATAGAGGCTCCAAGGGAGGTTAGACATGAGGTATCTTCACATTTTTAATGATAACTCTCTTAATATCATCCCATATTATAAAAATTAAGCATGAAATGCAAAGAATGAAGCTTTGTATTAATATATGGTAGACTTCATCATTCATGTACATGATAGGACCAAGTATTGTCTACTTATTATTTTCTACAAATGCATGAAATATTTGAAAATAAGTGAGGTCCATTTTTGAGATTTGATTTTAGGTGTAAGGTGATACCTCAAGAAGCAATGGGACCTAGTGTATACATCTAGGGTTTGAAAGATAATTAATTTGAAAATTACTATGAAATTTTGAAATTTAAAGTAAATTTTTGAGTTAGGTATGCAAGTAAAAAATCAAAAATTTATTTTAAAATTTGTGATTTAACAGGACCTAAGACGCCCCACTAGGGTTTTAAAAAAATTATTATTATTGAAAATTACTATTCAATTTTTAAATTTGAGGTGAATTTTTGATTTTAATATGCTAATAAAACTCAAAAAATTATTGGAAAATTACTACAAAAATACATGGACCTAGTATGGACAACTAGGGTTTGAAAGAAAATTATTTTTAAAATTACTACAAAATTTTAAAATTTAATGCTAATTTTTTATTTTATTATGCAAGTGAAAATTAGAAAAATATAATAAAAATTAGTAGTAAATTTACCCTAGGGTTTTTAGGGTTTTTATACACAAACAAAGTAAGTCAAGTTCACCAAATGATTAAATAGTTTTGGGAATATTTGAGTATTATTCCTAATTTAGTTAAAGGGTCTGAGTAGTACAATCAATAAATAAATATGAAATAATTAAGCTATTGATTTGCATAAATTTTATTGCAATTTTAACCTTTATAAAAATAGTGATAAGGGTTATAAAACAAGACTTAGCTAGAAACTAACTAAAATGATTGAGATAATGTCTAGAATTCACTGTGCAAGACTAGGACACTATCATAATTCAAGACTTGGCATTCATTTTATGATTAGATAGGAGCATATAAATATAATAATAGTGGCACTAATGTTTTATTCCATATTTTCCATTATTGTTTAGGACACCTGATCTTTCTATATTTTGTTTGTTATGTCCGTGTGACCCTACCTGTGAAGTTTCAACTATTAGATGTCTGTGAGACTCCTTATAGAGCATATTTTACTTTCAAACCCTAGACTACTTTTTACTTTGACCAATTTTGAGAAAGAGGGGGAGGTTAGTGTTTGTAATATTCACTAAACATGTATCCACACCCCTTATGTGGGCACGCTACCTACATATCAATACTCTGAAGAGGAATCAAGCCATGTGTTGTTTTCTCACTTGATGTGTTTTGTGTAATAGTGTGTATGAAGATGAAAAATGCTAAATTAGATGTGTTTGAGTTGGCTAGGGATTGGTATAAGGATTTGGATAAGCTTGTAAGTATATTGGCTACTGTATGTAGAGAATAGGGAAGATTGTCTAAGTATTCTTGTTTGCTTAATGATAATTGCCAACCCTTTCCTAATGATATTTGAATGGGATTTTATAGGGATCTATTGGTTATGGGTTAAATGTGCTCGCATTAAGTTGACAAGGATATGGATGGAGAAATGGAAAGAATTGACTATTGGCATTAAAAATGCACTTGGATAGGAGCATAGAAAGTGAACACTAGTGGCACCAGCATTATAGTCCAAGTTGGGCACTATTGTCCTTATTTAATAGGGCCTAGGGGGATGAATTTCTCATAGAAGGAGGAGTCTAACTAAGATAGGATCAAGTTTGGAAGGCTATGGATGATTGGGAATCAATGAAAATAAGCCTATGAGGGTCATAAAAGAAAGAAAGAGGGACATATGGGTTGGGTGTCATTAGGCACACTTAAGTTACCAATTTTCACATTTTATATGACTACACTTTATTTTTCCATTCCCAAAAATTAGGTCTTGAGGTTTTGTGGACTTCAATGTTCCCATCTGGATCAACTTATCTTATTCCCTAATTAAGTTATCAATAAAATCATCTAAAGAGGGCATTTTTCATGTAGTTACCAAAGCACTTTTATTGGCATGAAAAATAGAGACAAGTATTGAATAGTCATAACCTAGTTTAGAGAATAAAAATAATAAGTTGGTCAACTTCTTTCTTTATCCCATAGTTTTTCAATTTCAATCTTAAATACTTAAACTTACTGAAGTAATATTGAAAGGTATCAAAGTTGAGAGGACTTAGACTAATGATTTCATTCTCAAGATTGTGACCTCTCATCACATCTTGCCCCCTAAATAACTTTCATATAATCATTCATACATCATGGGGTGATTTATAAGGATCTAAGTAAAATAGGAGATCAAGTGCTATATAAAGACACAATATCCCATAGGCTTCATCATTATATTTATACAACTCAACTATATCTACATCTATGTTAGGTTTAGTTTTATCACCCATGGTTATCCTATATAAACCCCTAATCCTCAGAATGATTATCATCTTAATTTCCCATTCATGATAGTTAAATGGAGTTAGTGGGTTAATTAAACTTGAATCCATTTTAGTGTTGAGTTGAGTTATAGTAGTAGTAGTAGTAGTAGTAGTACAAGTTGTAGTTATAGAAAATAGAGAATGCAAACAAAATGGAAAGTGATTCAGAACAACCAAGTACATCTCCCTAAATTATGAAATTGTGACCCTTCTAAATTTTTTAAATGCATACTCAAAAGACATTGGACTTAGCCAATAGTGCATCTAGAGTAATCAGTACGAGTGTTAAAAAAGACATTTTTGTAATTAAGGAGGATGTCAAGCTACACCAAAAATGTACCCAAGGAAGTAAATACACAATCAAAGTGACTGTGAAAGAGGGAAATTATTTTTTAATGCAAGAGGGTTTGGCCACCTTCCAAACTGGGCCTCACTCTCTGGTCTTCATCAAGTGAAAATATGAAGTGTCAAAAAACTATTACAATTTCCCATCTTTTTAAAACATTACTCACAATACAATTTATTTTTTTATATAAAAAACATTTACAATATATTATTATTTTGAAAAAATAATCAAAAAATAACCCATAAGAGTTAATGACCCCACTTTAATGGATAATATTATATTATTTTCAAACAATAATTAAAAAAAAAAAACTTCTTAAAGATTATACTACTTTTGTGTATAAATAACTTTATAAAGTGATTCATCAAAATTTTAAAAGTTGTTTTCAACTAAAAAAAAATTTCCTGCTCACCAAAAGGGACAAAAATACCCCTAAAAGGTAAATCCCATGAATGGACTTAGAATAGGTGGTTTTTTGAAAAAAAAGGGAGTTACCAATTTGGAAGCATATAAGGGAGCTCAATTGAAGCTATGATAGGGTGTTAGATCTAAAAGGAGCTATGTCAAGGTCTAGATGTGACCATGAACTCACGTAGGACTGAGAGAGAATGTTGAACCAACTCTCGATGGATTCATCTCTCAATGATGTTAAACTAGGTTAATGGTGACCAGAAGGGTTAGGGTCATGACAAGTAAACCTAAATGTGAATTATAGTTTGAGGCAAGATGAAAACTAAGTTAGGGCTACACTTGACAATGTGAATGCTACTAAGCTAGCCCTAATGGTAGCCAAGGTAGATCTATCCAAAATATAGGTTGTGAATAGTCGTGTAAGATTGTGAGAGACTTTTGAGGTTTGTAGGTAGCATGTACAACCCTGTAACCAATCAACATGCCAATGCCACCACCAAAATCTACTAGCACTACCCAAATTTTGTTAAAAAAAGACCCCTACTCCTAGAAAATTTTAAAATCATCTAAAAAAAATTACCTCAAATAATCTCAAATTTCTAAAATAAAGCTTACAGCATAAAATAAGACATACAATTACTAACATGGATCTAATACCATATCTAAGTTGAGTCCAAGTTCTAGATAAGTTGAATGCACAAGTATATTGAACACACAAGCTAAGCAAATTCACAACACAAAATAACTTAAAGTAAAAATCTAATACATAATAGATAATATTACATAAAATTAGATCCAAAATACCAATTCCATTCACCCTAACATTACATTGAAAATGAGATACATTTATAGGCCTGTTAAGTGGAATGGTGACTCACCAAATAACTTGAGTGGTAGGCTCATCCTTCATGTGTGGAGAGGACACTAGGGGAACACTAGTGGGTTAGAGGCCTTAGTGGTGCAATCACTAAAGAGAGCAAGCAGGACGGAGACCCCATCCACCCACTAAGTGACTCCATGCTCTCACATGTGCATAACAATGTCCAAATATGCAATAAATAAGCCTAATTAACCTTATTGTCCTCAAAATCCACCTAAGCTAGGTAAAAATACAAAGAGGATTAAATACCAGTGAAATTGTAAAAACTCTACACTAATAATATCCACCATTGGTAAATAAAAAATATTTGTTTACTAAGTCATCCCAATGCCATACAGGCTTGGAAGAAATAGATTTGATTTGAAATTTAATATTAAAATTTAATATAAATTTCTTGCTAAGCTTGACAATCCTCTACACACCCTCGAGCTCTTAATCCATGATGAAGTATAAAAAACTTTATGTAATATACACATAGGAGATCTAGAATGTAAATAACTAGTAAATCATAGAATAATCAAATCAATGAATAGATGACATAAGTATGTACATGGGAAAACCTCCAAGAGGTAAAAAACCCACAAATTTTTATATTCATATAATTGAAAAACTATTAACCCCAATACACAAACTTATTCTTCTCACTTCCCCTCTATCAATATCCACAAATTATTTACAACATATTTTCCAAGTGAAAATATCAATTCACCAAGTTACTAAGTTTCTCGAGTTAAATTTTGAAAATAACAATTGGGGTAAAACCCTATTTATAATAAGGATGAAAGGAGGTGATCGTTGTAACCAATGGGTCCATCCATCCTAAGAATCATTTAAAATAAATTGGTAAGTAATAAATAACTATATTTTATTATTTATTTACACAAGGTTTTCAACTTGTGTTAATAAATAATAAATTATTATTATTTAATTACATGCCAAAGAGTAATAAGGGTCTAAACTATCCCACTTAGTCATTAAATGTTCTAATAGCTTCATTCAAATCTGATTTATAATATAATAATAATAAACATTCCTTGCATTCTAGTTTGTGTTTCTCTAAATACTCACTAAGTATGAACAAAATGAATAATATAAGTTATTATAATATTACCTTAATTTTTATTTTATAATTCACTTCACACACATAAACTCATTATAATGTTTTGATGGGAGTTTCTAATAACCTTTAATAAAAATAGAGCGATGAGTGTGCAATCTAAAACATGTTGAATTGGCTATCAGGTCAGATAAATGTGGAACTATGGTTGGATGAAATAAATTCATAAATGAAGAGGCCAAATTAATTTGAAGCATAAAGAATTAAATTATAACTAGGCATATTTTTTGTGAAAATATTAAGGTTTCTGGTATTATATTCCTAAACTATTATCCACTTGGTTATCAAGACTGGAATATTATTGCTTTAGATCGACAGAGATATATCATTTTGTTTAGACTAAAAAAATGGTATAAAGACTATGAAGTTTAGAGACTGAGTGGATACATGAGATAGACCATTGGCTAAAACCATTATTTTCATGAATTTTTCTTTGTAAAGGTATATTATGTTTGAATCTACATAGTATTAATTTGTAATATGTATCAGAGGTAATTTTTTATAGATTATATCAATAATTTTGAAGATGTTGGTTTTGGAGAATGCCACATTGTCAATTTTGATCAATATGGAGTAGTAATTTAGGGTTTTATGGGGATTCATATTAAAAGGAATGAATGATTAGGAGTTGAGAGAATAAAATTGAACCTAAATCTAGAAGATGGATGACACAAATAAGCATAAATATAAGAAAATGATGGGATTAAAGAGTGTGTTACGACATAAAAATTATGGAATAAACATAATGATTCTATTGTAACTATGAATAGAGTTAGATTACAGAGTGAGAATACTATGGGAGGAGATATAAATCTAAGGGAAAGTTTATAGTATGAATAAGGGGAAATTAAATTAACCAAGAGTATTAAGGATGCCAAAGAGATTGAATGGAATGTGTGAGATAAGGAAAGTGATTCAGAGAAAATGAAAGAAATAAAATGTGGAGGGGTTAAAGAGAAGAAATTGAGAAAACTAGATGGTAGGTTTATGAAGTAGTTACATGGAAGGATAATTTTAGGAGAGGAATAAGGATAATACCTTGATGAATTGATGAAAATTTACAAAGTAAAGTCAGGTTCAAGTTCAAGTAAAGAAAGCAATTCAAACAAGGGTCCTTCATTCTAAGTGGATGCATCCCCCATAAGTAACTTATTAATAATATTAAATGGTACATAAGTTGAGGGGTAACATAATTTTTTTGACTATTTCACAAAAAAATTAGAAAGTGTTTAACCCTAAATTTGAAGTTGTGTTGTATAGGGTTAATAATATTGAAGTAGTTCAAGCACAAGGTGGTAATTTAATCTATACTAGGCCAATTAATAATAAAATTAAATAAATGAATATTCTTAATTATAATTATGAGATATGTGATATATAAAGTACTAAATTTTAAAGATGTTTAAATGAGCGCAATAAAAAGAGAAATGATACTTTGTTTGGTTTTACAATGCACAAGCATATATAGATTGGAAATAGGTAGAAAGTATGTAGGATCAATAATATAGATCAATAATCATATTCTAAAAAATATACTTCTATACCCATAAAAACTACCATCAAATCTAAACACTATCATCTGATTATGACACAAGTGTCCAATACGGAATAATGACTAGATCTAGATGTGACCAACTATGATGTTCTATATTTTTTATCACCTTTTTATAGATACACTAAAATTTAGGATACATTTTATCACTCTTTTTTATTTTATCAACTTTATACCTTCACTCTTATTTACCCTTATAATTACTTTGATAAAAATGGGTTATGGGATCATAGGGTCGAGCTGACCCCAAAGACCCCTCTATCAATGGGCACTAGCTACATAGCCAATACTCCAAGGAGGGCCTTAGATTTATGTATTTATACCCTATGTGTGTTCAAGGGTGAAATATATTATATGAAGATTAATTCAATGATATAAATTTTAAATTTAAAAATATCACTCATAGGCTGCTCTTTGAATACTTCAAACCTTTAGTATGACTACTCATATGATTGATATGCAAATAGCAATGAATAGGGCATAATAGATTGGTTTTATAGTTGATTTATTCATCTTTGATATGTGTTTACTTATTATTTTATATATTATTAATGAGAAGGATTAGATTTATATTTATACCACACCTTTTGAAAATATCTCATGATGGGGTTCAATGAGATAAATAGGCTGACCCATGGGTTTTGATATATTTGTAATTTGGATGAATTTTGGCAACTAGACATTAGATAAAGATATAGACACTATCATTGATGGTAGTGTCCCTTTTTTGTTGATGGTGTCCATAAAGATAGAATAAAAATATGGATTTGAAATAGATAATGAAATATCTTTATTATATTTTAAGCTTTTTATGCAGTGCAAGAGGCCTGGACATCATAATGATATGGATCAGACTAATAGATAATCATTTAAGCACAATGAGATGTAAAACGTGAGCCTTTTGACAGCATGGAGGTATAGAAATGAATTTTATATCCCTTATTGATATGTGTCAAATGCAAAAACTAGATTATATAAATATTTGTTTACATCCCCCATTTAATCTAGAAATGCATAAGGATGAAGTTAATAGTTTAAAGGAAATAAATATGTACCTAGGTGTGTACAAAACACCTTGACTTTACTTAAGTGCACTTTGAGTGATTTTATGTTGTATGAATTATAACCAAGAGTATGATACAGTATAAATATATGAATATAATCTAAAAAAATTAAATAATTTAAATGTTTTGAAAAGAAAGAAATCAAGGAAGGAGTACACCTATGTGTTGATGCAACCATGTTTCTTCTTAATGCTTTGAATTGGTAAATATTCTTCCTTATGAACCATTAGAGATTGAATAGGTTAAAACCTAAATCTTAGATAATTTAAGAGGGAGATTTGAAGGTATTATTCCCCCAATCTGGTGTAAGGATGAGTTGTGACATTTGAGATTATTATATCTCAATTGCACAAGTCATGTGTGAATATATAATCTAGTGAGGGTGAGTGATTTGATAAACTAATATTATAATTATAGTGAGATTGGATAAGTTAATCACTCCAACCTATAAATATTGAAATATTTAATGATTTAATCACTTTAACTTATAAAATGAACTAACTACTACAACATAAAAGGCTTGATAATAGTACATGGTGTAATAGGTGCATCCTAGTAAATAGTATAATTAGTAATTTTTCAAATTTTAAGTGTAGTAACATGGAATATGCACATATAATATGTCTTCGTTGGAGTATATTTGTCATAAATATTAAAAACTTAGTTTTAAATTTATGATAAATTATTGCAATGTATAAGATTCTGACCCAAATGTATATCTGAATAATGAAATTGAAATGGATATTGTGTAAATGTGGAGGTGTTACATCATAATTCTCTCACTAAACCAATTTACCTAATTATCCATAGATTAATAAGGTTGATTAAATCTATTTTACTTTTTAACTAAATTATAAGTCATATGTTGTTATGAGATAGATATATATTACTTAGATTTCATGAGTTCATGATTTTGAGATGATAAATTATACATAATGATTATGTTACATTTGTTTTTATAGCATTGTTTTTTATGTATCATGAAATACTTGACTAACTAAATTCTTATTTTGAGATGGATGTAGGACAATCTATCCCTCATAGCATGATGGAGGGAGAGCATCATCGGAGAGGGTGGTGTAGATGAAAATAGTGAAGGATGATAGAGGAATTATTAATACCCATGCACACACCACATTAGATTAAAGATGTTATATGAATTGAGTGTTTGGATTATTATATATTATATTTTGTATGAGATTGTATTTTGTATGTAGATTTAGTACTTGATGTTGTATTTAGATTATAGGAGGTTACTTTGTTTATGTTTTTCTATGATTTTTATGATTAAATCAAAAAATAGATATATAATTGTTATTATATATATAAACCAATATAATATCTTTTGAAATGTTAAACTTTTAGCTTACTATTATTTATATTTTATAAAATTGATATAATATAAGCTATTAAATTAAAATAAGACATCTATATAGCCTATATACATATACTAGTAATTGATTAAGCAGTTATCTTGTTATAGGGATAAATTATAGATTAATTTATCTTTTGAGAAAGAGATAATTACCTTGGTTTTATTTTATATTCAAGGAGATTAAACTATCCTAAAAATACTAACCTAAAGTTAAGTCCCATATAAACCTAGTCTTTTTTTATTTGATGAGGTAAAAGCCATGTTTTTTAGGGACTTGGAACCACTAGAGTGTAGTAAAAAAATATTAACAAGCCATAAATATGGATGAAGAGATAAATAGAAAAAAGATACAATACTATAGCAAGAGAAAAAAATAGGAAACCAAAAAATATTTAGGATGAAAGGCCCTCTTGTGGGTCTTTAGCATCTTCAAGGTCCTTCATTGGAATGATCTATTTTTCCTTAGAAACCTTAACCTAAGTGAAGTTACCAAAGCCTTCAGTAGCTTCACCAGGTAAGATTATATGGGGATTCTTTTTAATTTTAACCTACATGGGGGGATGCTTAGGTGATTGAACAAAAGCCTGAACTGTGGCTTCAACCTATCTATACAAGGAGTTTATTTGATTACCATGCATGAGACTACATTAAAATCAGAATTATAGATATCACTATGTTAAATATTAACATATACTTGAGTAGCGTATATACTCTAGGACTCATAGTGAAGTATTCATGCAAAAATTGTTAAACAAATTAAATGTTTTAATATTATTGGAGAAAGTTTAAAGAGATGGAAATTAAGGCTTTTAATCAATTTAATGGAGAAGATAACTAAAGATTAGTGTAGTTTAGAATAAAATATGTATATTATGCATGGATTACTAAATAGCATGAACAGTCTCATGCAAAGTGGGAATAGAAGGAGGTCAGCAAGGAATAAGAATAAGGAATGGTGGGAAGAAAGGATTATATGCAAGAAAATAAAGAGGAAAAGCATAAAGAAATGAAGAAAAGTGATTTAATGTTTTTGGAGTTTCAAATAGGAGTATTTAAAAGGCTTTTTTTACATTCAATTGTAAAAATAATTTCTATGATTTATTAAAATACTTTGGGTCTAGAAAATGAAATTTAGTTTTGAATGGATACAGGCTTAAACCTATGGATGACTCGGCCATCCACAAAGCTAATCCCCTATCCTCAAATCCTAAGTGTTTTATTTTATAGTTTAAAATAATGTTAAAACATAGGGTTAAATGAGGTTTTAAAGTTAAATGACATAATACCCTAGTTCAGGGAATATTAACCTAAGGGAATAGCTTTATTGAAATAAAGAGTGAGTTTTACTAAAAACATATCTACATACTAGGTATAAAATGGAATATAGTAAATTATCCTTATTTTGAAAATATGTTGACTGAGTCATAAAATTTTATATGGGATTCTATTTGGGTAAATATATGGTAGTGTTGTTTGACTAAAATGAAGATATTTTAGCAACAATCAAAATATAAGCAAAATAGAGTTTTGTTTGTGTGGGTTAAAGTTTTAGGAACCTATGAAATACCTTGGAAACATATTTTATATGAGTCTATAGCATGATATGGAATTCCATATCTTGACTACCAAAATTTGTAGCTCATCTATCAATCTTTGTAGCTCAACTATCAAAATCCATAGCTCGATTGTCAAAATGTGTAGCTCAACTATGAAAGTCTATAGCTATCTATTGAGGTCTATAGAATGCTTGGAAAAGTCTAGAGCTTCACTTAAAATTATAGGTTTGTGACTAAGGCCCTTATTTATCTTCATGGGATCATATCAAGACTCTTCTTTAGATGCTATAATACCTATAGATAGAAAAAATGGAGGACTAAACATGCAAATAGTTAGAACATTATGTAAATAATGCTAACTCAAACTCACATAAGCTTAAAGAGACAAAATCATTGATATTCTTCCTTAGACTATTTATAATCCCTAAGATAACATGCAGTGTTTAACCAATTGTTTTTAAGGATGATATATTATGGTTAAAATGAGTTATAGTGTGGACTCATCATTTAATGTGACAAGAAAATTATTGACTATTTCTCCATAGTATTTGATAGCTTAGATTATTAAATAAATGACTTATGCTTTGGTAATAATAGAAATATGAAATTGGGAATAAAAATTCAGCCTCTTTGGATTCATTATTTATGTTGTTAAATATTAAGAATGGGGGTTCTCGAATTATATTTGTTCTTGAACTTTTTCTTGGAAGTTTTATCTTTTAGGCTTTAAAAAGAATAGGGGAAAATTTTTGTTAGTAAGTCATAATGTTAAATGTAAATTAAATTATATATATTATGGGATAATATGATCACATAAATATATGAAATCCATGTATAAAAGAACATAAATCCTCCTATACATTTATAGTGTATATTGATAGAATAGGGAGCATGTTTATAGTTATAGTAGTACCTAAATAATTTAGTCATGAAAGTCCAAATGATATGGGACTATAACTATACGACGTAGCCTAAATTCCAAAATGGATGAATAAGTGGACAATTTTAAATCTTTATGAAAATTGTGAAGGTTGGTTATTTTAAGTGGTATGAACTTTATGTTATGAAAATGTTAATTTTGGCATTAACATTTATTAAAGGAAAATAGACTCTTGAAATGACTTGTACTATACCCATATGGTAAATAAAATTTCTTGTCATAGATATTATTTTTGAGATAAAAAATATAAATGAGGTTCATTCATATATTTGATGGATTAAATATATGTATGATAATTATTTTCATAATTAGCATGAGTTTGTACTTGATAGTATAAATAATTGCATAGACATGTTAGTCATAACTATATGTTAACCAAATCTAGCATTGATGATTCTAACTAAGCAGTGAGATGGACTTCACCAGCCTAATTAGAATCACTAATGTCAGATGAAGGTAATTCAATCAAATGGTGTGTATGAATTTGACTAATCTTAGAGATCATATGTTAATTGAAAACTTTGGCCAAAGTAATATTTAGATAGATATTATCGTTTCATATGTATGATTTACATGTTTTTGAAATATCATGTTAGAATTTAATTTGTTTTGGGTACACATCATGTAGTAGAAATCTTATAGCACATGGGGTACTAGCATGTCTCTCTAGATTTTTGTACCATCACTATCTACCCATCCATTAAAGGAGGTGAATTCCCTATTTGGGGAATTATGCGAGGGGTAGATGGTTCATGGTTTGCATGGAAAATATCTCAAATGATTTTCTCCCTCCCCACAATAGTACTTGCTTGGAGATTATACTTGAGATTATTAGAGATATAGGAGTTAGTATGAATCAATCTCCATATAACATTATATCTATTATTTTACTTTTATATTAAGGCATCATGCTTGAAGGAATTATTATTATTATTATTATTATTATTATACATTGACAGTAAAGGTTATATTATTGTAGCAGTCATGGTTGGATTTTATTGTGATTACTTTCCTTATGCAAATATGATTATTTACATAAGTTGTTAGTGGTTGGTAAATATTATTGTTATATGTTTACCAAAATTTAATATTCTTGTTAGTATGTTAAAAATGACTAATTAGATTCTCATGTTGTAAGCTAATGAAATAATTAGTGTTGAGTAACTAATTTTAAAAAAATATTGCATTATTCTTGTAAATCCTTATAAGGATGTTACATTGTGGTATAAGAACTATGGCTCAAACTCTAGGACTTAATGAGTCTGCTAAAGTTTGTGTATTCTTATGTTACCAAAAAGAAGAATGGTGAGATTAATATCATCAATTAAGGGTCTTTTGAATATCAATGACAATAACCCTCTAATTAATCCTAACTAATTTATCATTGAACAAGCAGTAAAGTAAGATCATATTCTTGTGAACACGAATGAGACTAGGGATAGAGATATAGCCCTAGAATAAAAAAATCATGGACAAGAGGAAGAATCCCAATAGGATGTGCCTGAAGAGCATCATGTTGAGTAGGAAATCCCTCAAGAGCAGAGACATGAGGAAGTGCCTCAAGATGCAAGAGCATGTGTAGCCATAAAATTGGCAAGGGATATGAAAAAGGTGAATCCACCTAATTTTTATGGAACCATTATTGGAGATGGAGCTAAAACATGGTTTAATAAAATGGATAATTATTTTTGAGATTAAAAACTACTCTGAGGTCACTAAATCTATTTGGGGAGCTTATCAGTTGGCTAGAGAAGTAGTTACGTGGTGGGTCAACAAGAAGTTGGAAATGAATATGAACTTGACCACCACTATTTGGGAGAAATTTATCATACTATTTAGATCATGTTGGTTTCCATAGTTGTATTTTGACCAAAAGCTGATAGATTTTCAAAATCTAAAGCAAAGATACTTGTTGGTGAATGAGTACTGGGAATAGTTTACCAAATTTTTGAGATATGTGCCTTAGTATCAGATAGATGAGAGGTTTAGGAAGAAGAAGTATATCATAGGATTAAAAGCATATATTGGTGGAGATTTGGATGTTCATGGACCATCTAACATGGACCAAGTCTTTGAGAAAGTAGTCAAGCAAGAGCAAAAGTTGAAATCTCTTACTCAGGTCAGGGATAAGTTTAAGAAAAAGTTTGGAAGTTCAAAGCCAACTTTAAAAAAGAATAATTGGAAGTAGAGGAGTGGAAACTCCAAGAGTTAGTTTAGGAATTAGAAAATCATATTTATTAATGGTTTAAGTAGTAAGAAATTGGGTAATGATTCCAAGATGGTTTCAATAGAAACCAACAATCTGATAGGAAATGACAACCAAAAGGTTGCTTCATTTTTGGAGGTGATCATTTTCCATGTGAATGTACCTAGGATAAGTTGAGGAACAAAGGTTTTGTCCCTTAGCAAGGAAATTTTCATCAATGTATCCATGTAGTGGTTGATAATCAACAAGCCAAATTCTAAGATTCACCCATAAAATTATCAGGTATTTTGTTTGAACATCTAGTTTCTATTTGAATAGATATAAGGTTTATAGAATGTTTTATAGCTCCTATAATTCTAAATAAATTTTATATAAAAGTTGGTGTAATGACAAATGCATGATTAATACAATATGGGAATGACTCTAAAGTCTAGGTGGATAATTGTTTGGTAGAACCAGAAATTAGGTTGATAGAATTCATAATAGTTGTGGATTTTTATGTATCACCACTAGGTTCATATGATGTGATCTTAGGAGTCAACTAGCTTATGAAGCACAAATCCAAGGTTGATTATTATATAAAAATATTTGAGTTTCTTGATGATTCTATAAATCAAATATTAATCCATGGTGAGAAAACGGAGTTAAGGCTTAGGCATATTTTTGAAATGTAACTTAGGAAGGCTAAAGGTAAGGGATGTCAAACATTTATCGTCAAAATAAATGAAATGGAAGAAACTAAGGAACCATTAATTAAAGATTATCCTTTCCTTAGGGATTTTCATGATGTGTTTCTATAAGAATTGATAAAATTGCCTCCTAAATGGTAATTTGACTTCTCTATTGATATCAAACCAAGATTAGAAACTTGGTCTAAGGATCTATATCAAATGAAAACCACTGAATTAGTAAAATTAAAGGTATTATTCCCCTAATTTTGTGCAAGGATGACCATTAAGATTATTATATCTAAATTTCATAACTCATGTGTGAATATATAATATAGTGAGGGTGAGTGATTTAATAAACTCATCCTATAATTCTAGTGAGATTGGATGATTTAATCACTCCAACCTATAAATATTTGGAGTTTTAATTATTTAATCACTTCAACCTATAAAATAAAGCAACTGCTACAGCATAAAAGGCTCAATAATAGTACATGGTGTAATAAGTGCATCCTAGTGAATAGTATAATTAGTAATTTTTTCAATTTTAGGTGTAATAACATGGCATATACATATCTAATATGTCTTAGTTGGATTATATTTTCATAAATATAAAAAACTTTATTTCAAATTAATGAAAAATTGGTGTAATGTATAAAATTTTGACCCAAGTGTATATCTGAATCATGAAATTAAAATGAAGATTGTGTAAGTGTGGAGGTGTTACATCCTGATTATCTCACTAAATTGATTTATCTAATTATCCATGGATTAATAAGGTTGATTAAATTTATTTTACTTTTTAATTAAATTATAAGTCATATATTTTTATGAGATAGATGTATGTTACTTAGATTTCATTATTTCATTATTTTAAGATGATAAATTATGGATTATGTACATAATGATTATGTTACATTTGTTGTTATAGAATTTTTTTATATGTATCCTGATATACTTGACTAACTAACTTATAGTCATGAGATTGATGTAGGAGAATCTATCCTTCATAGTATGATGGAGGGAGAGCTTCATCAGAGAAGGTGGCATAGATGGAGATAGTGAAGGATGATATAGGAATTGTTAAGACCCTTGCACACACCACATTAGATTAAAAATGTTATATGGATTATGTGTTTAGATTATTATATATTAGAGTTTGTATGATATTTCCTTTTGTATGTATATTCAGTACTTGATGTTGCAACTAGATTATATGAGGTTATTTTGTTTATGTTTTTCTATTATTTTTAGAGTAATTCAAATAATAGATATCTAATTGCTATTTTATATATAGATTATAATAATTTATTTTAAAACATTTTTGAATTTTTAGCTTACTATTATTTATATTCAAGAATATCAATGTAAGATAAGTTATTAAATTAAAATAAGACATGTATATAGCCTATACACATACACTAGTAATTGATTAAGCAGTTATCTTGTTATAGGAATAAATTATAGACTAATTTATCTTTTGATAAAGAGATAATTACCCTTATTTTATTTTATATTAAAGGATATTAAACTATCTTAAAAATATTAATCTATAATCTAAACCTAGTCTTTGATTACCATGCATGAGATTACATTATAATTAGAAGTATGGATATCATTATGTTAATGATTAACATATACTTGAGTAGTGAGTAGACTATGGGACTTATAGTGAAGTATTCATGCAAAAAAATTTAAACAAATTAAATGTTTTAATATTATTGGAGAAAGTTTGAAGAGAAAGAAATTAGGGCTTCTAGTTAGTTTAATAGAAAAGATAACTACAGATTAGTGGAGTTTAGAAGAAAATAAATATATTATGCATGGACTAAGAAATAGCATGAATAGTATCATGAAAATTTGGAATGGAAGGAGATTGGTGAGGAAGAAGAATAAGGAGTTATAAGAAGAAAATATGACATACAAGAAAATAAAGAGGAAAAACATAGAGAAATGAAGAAAAGGGATTTTGAGTTTTTGGAGTTTCAAATAGGAGTATTTATAAGGTTGGTTTTGTTTTCACATTCAATTATAAAGGGGAAATTTTATTTTTGATTAAAATACTTAGGGTTTGGAAAATGAAATTTAGTTTTGAATGGATAAATGCTTAGCTTTGTGGATGGCTTGGCCATCCATAGAGCTAACCCATTACCCTCAAATCCTAATTGTGTTATTTTATAATTTTAAAGAATGTTAAAACATAGGTTTACATGAGGTTTTAAAGTTAAACAACATACTACCCTAGTTTAGGGAATAGTTATATTCAAACAAAGAGTGAGATTTGTTAAAAACATATCTACATATTCAAGTATAAAATGGAATATAGTGAATTATCCTTGTTTTTAAAATATGTTGACTAGATCATAAAATGTCATATGGGATTTTATTTTGGTAAATATAGGGTATTATTATTTTACCAAAATGAAGATATTTTAGCAACAATCAAAACATAGGCAAAATAGATTTTTGTTTATGTGGGATAAAGTTTTAGGAACCTTTGAAATGCCTTTAAAACATGTCTTATATGAGTCATTATCATGATATATAATTTCTTATCTCGACTATCAAAATCTATAACTCAAATGTCAAAATCTATAGCTCGACTATCAAAATTTGTAGCTTGATTATCAAAATATGTCGTTCAATTGTTAAAGTCTATAGCTATCTCCTAAGGTCAATAGAATGCTTGTTAAAGTCTAGAGATTTGCTTAGAATGATAGGTTTGTGACTAAGGTCATTCTTTATCTTCATGGGATCATATCAAGACTCTTCTTTAGACGTTATAATACATGTACATAGCAAAAATAGACTAAACATGAAAATATTTAGAACTTTATGTAAAGAATGCTAACTCAAACTCACATAAGCTTAAAGAGACAAAAGCATTCATCTTATACCTTAGACTAGTTATAATCCCTAAGACTACATGCAATGCTCAACCAATGGTTGTAAAGGATGATATATTATGGTTTAAATGAGTCATAGTATGGACTCATCATTTAATGTGATAAGAAAACTATTCACTATTTCTCCATAGTATTTGATAACTTAGATTATTAAATAAATGACTTACGTTTTGGTAATATCAAAAATACAAGATTGGTAATAAAAATGGAGCCTCTTCGGATTCATTATTTATGTTGTTAAATATTGATAACATGATTTCTTGAATTATATTTGTTCTTGAACCTTTTCTTGGAAGTTTTATCTTTTAGGCTTTAAAAATAATAGTGGAAAAGTTTTGTTAATAAGTCATAATGTTAAATGTAGATTAAATTATATATATTATGGGATATATATAATATTATCACATAAATATATGAAATCCATGTATATGATAACATAAGTCCTCCTATACACATATAGTGTATATCGATAGAATAGATAGCATGCTTATAGTTATAAGAGTGATTAAATAGTTAAGTCATGAAATCCCAAAGAACAAGGGACTATAACTATATGAATGTAGCCTAAATTCCAAAATGGATGAATATGTGAACATCGTTAAATATTTTTGAAAATTATGAAGGTTGGTTGTTTTAAATAGTATGAACTTTATGTTATGAAAATGTTAATTTTGTGCTTAATATTTATTAAAGGAAAATAGACTCTTGAAATGACTTGTATTATACCCATATCGTCAATAAACTTTATTTTCATAGATATTATTTATGAGATAAATAATATAAATGAGGTTCATTCATATGTTTTATGGACTAAATTTATGTATGGTAATTATTTTCATAATTAACATGAGCTTGTACCTACTAGTAGAAATAATTGCATGGCCCTATTAGGTATAACTATATGTTAAAAAAATTAGGATTGATGAATCTAAGTAAGTAGTGAGATAGAATTCACTGACTTAATTAGTATCACCAATGCCAAATGAAGGTAATTTGATCAAATGGTGTGTATAAATTTGACTGATCCTAGAGATCATATGTTATTTAAAAACTTTGGCCAAAGTAATGTTTAGATAGACATTGTCATTTCATATTTATGATTTATATGTTTGTGTGATATCATGTTATAACATTTTTTTTTATAGCAAACATCACTTACTATAAATCTTATAGCACATGGGGTACTAGCATGTCTCTCTAGATTCTCATACTGTCACTATCTACCCATCTGTGAAGGGAAGGCCATTCCTTATTTGGGAGATTTTTTGAGGGATTGATAATCCATGGTTAGTGTGTAAAGGATCTCACATGATGCTTTCCCTCCCCACTATACTACTTACTTGGAGACTACACTTGAGATTATTAGAGATACAAGAGTTAGTATGACTCAAGCTCTGTATAACATTGTATCTATTATTATACTTTTATAGTGAAGCATCATGCCTAAAGGAAATATAATTAATTATTATTATACATTGATAATAGAGGATATATTATTATATAAATCATGACTAGATTTTAGTATGATTACTTTCCTTATGTAATTATGATTATTTACATAAGTTGTTAGTGATTGGTAAATATTATTGTTATATGTTTACCAAAATTTAATAACTTTGTTAGTATGTTAAAAATCACTAATTAGATTCTCATGGTGTAATCTAATGAAATAATTAGTGTTGAGTAAATATTAAAAAAAAATATTACATTATTCTACTAAATCCCTATAGGGACATTACATTGTGGTATCAAAGTTGTGACTCAAACTCTAGGACTTAATGAGTCCACTAAATTTTTTGCATTCTTCTATTACTAGAAAGAAGAATGGTGTAAGTAAGAGTATCAAGTGAGGTTCCTTCAAATTTCAATGATAATAACCCTTAATTTAATCCTAACCAATTTGTTGTTGAATAAACAACAAAGTTAGATCATATTCTTTTGAACATGAATGAGACTAAAGATAGAGTTATAGCCTCCTAGAATAAGAAACTCATGGACAAGAGGAAGAATCCCAATAGGATATGCCTAAAGATCATCATGTTGAGCAGGAAATCCCTAAAGAGTGAAGACATGAGGAAGTGCCTCAATATGAGAGAGCACATGTAGCCACATAATTGGCAAGGGATATTAAAAAGGTGAATCCACCTAAGTTTGATGGAACTATTATGGGAGATGGAGTTGAAGAACAGTTGATTGAAATGGAGAATTATGTCAAGATTATAAACTACTTTGAGGTCAGCAAAGGTATTTGGGGAGCATATCAGTTGGCTGGAGAAGTACCTACATGGTGGGTCAATAAAAGCTGGAAATAAATATAAACTCAACCACCACTATTTAGGAGTAGTTTATCATACTATTTAAATCATGATGGCTTTCATAATTATATTTTGACTAAAATTTGATATATTTTCAAAATCTAAAGTAAGGAGACTTGTTAGTGAATGAGTATTGGGAATAATTCACCAAAATTTTGAGATATGAACCCTAGTATTAGGCAGATGAGAGGTTCAAGATTAGGAAGTCTATCATGGGATTAAAACCCCAGTTTGGTGGAGAGGTGGATGTTCATGGACCATCTCTCATTGACCAATTCTTTGAGAAATTATTAAAATTAGATCAAAAGTTCAAATCTCTTGCTCAAGTCAGGGACAATTTTAAGAAAAAGTTTAGAAGTTCAAATCCAACTTTCAAAAAGAACTGAAAGTAGAGGAGTGGAAACTCTAAGAGTCAGTTTAGGAATCAAAATGTCAAATTAAATAATGGTTCAGGTAGAAAGAAACTTGGTAATGGTTCCAAGAGTATTTTTAAGGGAAACCAATAATCTGATAGGAAATGACCACCAAAAGGTTGATTCATTTTTTGAGGTGACCATTTTGCATGTGAATGTACCCAAGATAAGTTGAGCAACAAAGGTTCTATCCCTCAGCAAGGAACTTTTCATCAATGTATCCATACAGTGGTTGATAATTAGCAAGCCAAATTCTAAGATTCACCCATAGAACTATCAAGTATTTTGTTTGAACATCCAATTTTGATTTGAATAGATACAAGGGTTATGAAATGTTTTATAGATCCTAGAATTCTAAATAAATTGTCTATAAAAGTTGGTGTAATGACAAATTCATGGCCATTATAATATGTGAATGACTCTAAAATCTAGGTGGATAAGTGTTTAGTAGAAGCAAAAATTAGGTTGGTAGAATTCACAATAGTTGTGGATCTTTATGTAGTACCACTAGGTTTATATGATGTGATCTTAGGAGTCAACTGGCTTACGAAGCACAAAGCCAAGGTTGAATGTCATCTGAAAAGAGTTGAGTGTCTTGGTGATTTTATAAATCATATACTAATTTATGATGAAAAAAGGGAGTTAAGGCTTAGGTATATTTTTGCAATGTAACTTAGGAAGGCCCAAGGTAAGGGATGTCAAACATTTATCATCAAGATAAATGAAATTGAGGAAACTAAGAAACCATTAAATGAATATTATCCTTTTCTTAGGGATTTCAATGATGTATTTATATAATAATTAATAGGATATCCTCGTAAATGGTAATTTAAATTCTCTATTGATATCAAACCAAGATCAGATCCTTAGGCTAAGGCTCTATATTGAATGGCAACCATTGAATTAGTAGAATTAAAGGCACAACTTCAAGAATTATGGTATAAAGGATTGATAATAGCAAGTGTGTCACCATGGATCATACCAATTATTTTTTTTAAGAATAAATATGACATTCTTCAACTCTACATTGATTATAGAATGTTGTTTTAAATGACCATCAAGAATAGGTATCCACCACCTCAAATAGATTATATTTGCAACAAAATGTGAGGAGTGATTGTCATTTCTAATATTGATTTAGAGATGGATATCATCATTTCAGGATAAAAGATGAATATATTCCAAATATGACATTTAAAACTTGTTATGGGCATTATGAGTTTAGAGTATTACTATCTAGGTTAACGAATACATCTACAACATTGATGAATCTCATGAATAGTGTGTTTAGAGATTACTTAGATCATTTTGTTATGGTATTTTTAGATGACATTTTTATTTATTCCAAGTATGAAGAAGAGCCTCTTCAACATTTGGAGTTGGTTTTACAGTATCTATGAAATCACAAGCTATATGGAAAATTGTCCAAGTGTGCATTTTTCCAAAATAAAGTGCAATATATGGGACATATTATCTTAATGAATGGTATTTATATTGATCCAACTAAGATAAGATCTATTATGGATTGGTTGGCACCAAGGTTAGGAATTTTATGAGATTAGTGGGATATTACAAGAAATTCATCTCAATTTTTTTCAAGATAGTTTATCCAATTACCTCTTTGCAGCGTAAGAATCAAATGTTTATCTAGTCAAATAAATATGAGTTGGATTTTTAGGAATTGAAAAGAAGGTTTACTTTGACACTAGTGTTAAGAGTTCCTAATCCCAATGCTCAATTTTTTATGATCATAGATGTGTCTGGGGATAGACTAGGATGAGTCTTTATTTAGGATGGTGCATTAATAAATTATGAGTCAAGGAAGATGAAGCCTTATGAGGTGAATTATGCCCCTCATGACCTTGAACTTGTAGTAATTGTTTATGCTTTACAAGTTTAGAGACATTATTTTTTGGGAAAACTATTTTAGCTCAATGTTGATAACTTAGGACTCAAATACATTTTCACCCAGCCAAATTTGGATCATCAAAATCATTGGTTAGAATTTCTATCTAACTATGAATTTGATATCAATTACATTAAAATTAAAGATAATAGATTATATTATGCCTTGAGTCATAGAAGGTACATAAAAATTATGGTTGCTATCAGAAGTACTTTCAAGGATCATGTGATTGAGTTCTCACCAAGAGATGAATTCTATGATCAAGTTAGGAAAGATTTGTCTGAGAATGCTCAAAATATTAGGTATAAAGGATATATCCTAGAGAGTGATGGTATTCTATGTTATAATATAAGGATATATGTGTCAAATTGACAAAATTTGAGGAGCATGATACTAAAATAACTACACAATGCCCTATATTTAGGACATCTAATAGTAATCAATCTTATGGCAGAGCTTAGACCACTTTATTTTTGGACTGGAATCAAGAAAGATATAATGGACTTCATGCCATATTATTTGGAATGTTAGAAGGTGAAATCTAAACATGTGCATCAAGATGGATTATTATACCCACATGATATAATATAGTAGAAATGGTAGGTAATTAGTATGGATTTGTTCCAAGGATTACCATTTTCATAGAATAGGCATGACATGATCTTGGTTGTTGTTGATAAATTAACAAAGGTAGCACATTTTATCGAAGCTAATTTGGTAGATGATGAACTAACTCTTACAAAGATATTCATAAAGGAATTATATTGATTACATGGATTTATATAGAATATCATATTGTATCATGATCTGAGAATGACTTCTAGATTTTAGTTAACTATAAATTTAGATTTAGCTATGCAATTAAATTTTAGTACTACATATCACCCATAGACTGATGGTCAAACTAAGTGAGTTAAGTTTTCATATAACTAATACCAATATGCTTTTAATATGGCATCATTTGAAGTATTTTATGGGAGAATGTGTAAGACACCAATCCATTGGAATAAATTTGAAGATAGGGTAGGCTGTAGACCTAAAATGCTTTTAGAAATGGAGGAATAGGTTAAAACAATCAAGCAAAGATTGGCCAAGGCCAATGATAGGACTAAGAGTTATGTTGATTTGAAGAGAATAACTAGGTAGTTTAGAGTAAGTGATAAATTATTTTTGTGTGTTAAGCCATAAAAGAGATCAATTAAATTTAGGAAGTTAGAAAAGCTTTCAGCAAGATATGTGTGACGCTTAAAGGTTTTATAAGTGGTCAATATTTTAGTATATAGGCTTGCATTTCCACCAGCCCTAGCTCTATTACATAATGTCTTCCATGTATCTTATCTTAAGAAGTATATATTTGATCCTTCACATGTGTTAGATTAGAATGATTTATAAGTTCTAGATCTTGGGGTGGTCATAGTAAAACTAATCAGAGTAATTGACACTCATAAACTTTATTTGTGCAATAGAGATGTGTCACAGTGCAAGGTCTTATGGGACCAATAATCCTAAGATAGTGCTACTTTAAAATACTATGATGAGCTTTATAGGCTATTTCCACATTTGTTTGCTTGATATGATGTTAGATACTATGTTTTTATTCTATTAAACTCTGTTTGTTATTCAAAATTATTGTTTGAATAAGTGTCATCAAGATGATGACCAATTTTAGGGAGGAAGGATGTTACATCCTGATTCTCTCATTGAACTGATTTACCTAATTATTTATGGATTAATAAGTTTGATTAAATTGATTGTTACTTTTTAACAAAATTATAAGTCATCTGTTATTATGGGATAGATGTATGTTACTTAGATTTTATGACTTCATTATTTTAAGATGATAAATTATGGACTCCATACATAATGATTATGT
Organism: Torreya grandis; assembly: GCA_037957365.1. NCBI lineage: Eukaryota > Viridiplantae > Streptophyta > Pinopsida > Cupressales > Taxaceae > Torreya > Torreya grandis. The sequence continues at coordinate 433,574 of JARHVA010005508.1, read as the reverse complement.
TACATTTGTTATTATAGCATTGTTTTATAAGTATCATGATATACTTAATTAACTTCTTTTTATAAGATGGATGCATTATAATTTATCCCTTAAATCATGATGGAGGGAGAGCATCATCAGAGAGGGTAGCGTAGATGGAGATAGTGAAGGATGATAGAGGAATTGCTAAGACCCCTACACACACCACATTTAATTAAAAATGTTATAAGCATTTTGTGTTTGGATTATTAGATATTAGAGTTTGAGTTTTAAATATTAGTATAAATATTGTATGAGATTGCATTTTGTTTGTAGATTCAATACTTGATGTTACAATTAGATTACATGATGTTACTTTGCTTATATTTCTCTATGATTTTCAAGAGCAAATCAAATAATAAATATCTAATTGCTATTATTTATATAGACTAGTATAATGTCTTTTAAAATTTTGTTGAACATTTAGCTTATTATCATTGATAATTGAGAATATCAATATAAGATAAGCTATTACTTTAAAATAAGACATGTATATAGTCTATATATGTAATCTAGTAATTGATTAAGCAATTATCTTGTTATAGGAATCAATTATATATTAATATATATTTTGATAAAGAGATAATTACCATTGTTTTATTTTATATTAAAGGAGATTAAAACATCCTAAAAATACTAACCTAGATTTAAGTCCTATCTAAACCTAGTATTTGATTACCATGCATGAGACTATGTTAAAATTAAAAGTATGGATATCATCATGTTAATTATTAATGTAGAATTGAGTAGTGGATATAATATAAGATTTATAACAAAGTAATCATTAAAAATTTGTTAAAAAAATTAAATGATTTAATATTATTAGAGAAAGTTTGAAGAGAGAGAAATTAGGTCTTCTAGTCAGTTTAATGGAGAAGATAACTATAGATTAGTGGAGTCTAGAAAAAAGGTATATTATGCATGAACTTAGAAATAACATGAAAAATAGCATGAAAAGTGGGAATGGAAGGAGTTATACAATGATGAATAATAAGGAGTTGTGGAAACAAAGGATGATATGCAAGAAAATAAAGAATAAAAGTATAGAGTAGAAAATCAAATGGATTTTAAGTTTTTGGAGGTTCAAACAAGAGCATTTAAAAGTTTGGTTTTATTTTTACATTAAATTGTAAAAGGAATTTTTTTGTTTGATTAAACTACTTAGAATATAGGAAATGAACTTTAGTTTTAAATGGATATAGGCTTAGCTCTATGGATGGCTCGGCCAACCAAAGAGCTAAACCATTATCCTCAAATCCTAAGTGTTTTGTTTTCAAATTTTGAAAAAATATTAAAACATAGGGATAAATGAGGTTTTAAAGTTAAAAAACATACTTCCATAGTTAAAGAGATATTAACTTGAGGGAATAATTATATTCAAATAAAGAGTGAGTTTTGTTTTAAATTTATCTACGTACTTAAGTATAAAATGGAATATAGTGAATTATCCTTGTTTTGAAAAGATGTCAACTGAGTCATAAAATGTTATATAATATTCTATTTGGGGAAATATATGGTATTGTTGTTTTACTAAAATGAATATATTTTAGTGACAGTCAAAACATAAGCAAAATAGATTTTTGTTTATGTGGGTTAAATTTTTAAGAACCTTTAGGATGCCTTTGAAACATGTTTAGATGAGTCTGTAGTGTGTTGTGGAAGTTCGTAGCTCGATTGTCAAAATTTATATCTCAGTTGTCAAAATAGGTAGATAGGCCATCAAAATCCATAGCTTGACTGTCAAAATCCATAGCTCAATTTTGAAAGTCCATAACTATCTATTGAGGTCCATAAAATGCCTATTAAAGTCCAGAGCTTCACTTAGAATGATAGCTTTATGACTAAGATCATTCCTTGTCTTCATGGGATCATATTAAGACTCTTATTTATATGATATAATATCTATACATATCAATAATGGAGGACTAGACATGCAAATAGTTAGAAAACTATGCAAAGAATGCTAATTCAAACTCACACAAGCTTAAAGAGACAAAATCCTTTATCTTCTACCTTAGACTAGTTATAAGACCTAAGGCTACATGCAATGCTCAACCTAAATGGAATATTAATGGCTATGAAGAATGATATATTTTGGTTATAATGATTCATAGTGTGGACTCATCATTTCTTGTGTTAGGAAAATTATTGATTATTTCTCCATAGTATTTGATAAATTAGATTATTAAATAAATGACTTAAGTTTTGGGAATAATAGAAATATGAGATTAGGAATAAAAATTGAGCCTCATTAGATTCTTTATTTATGTTTTTAAATATTGAGAATATGGGTTCTATACTTATATTTGTTCTCGAACCTTTTCTTGGAAGTTTTATCTTTTAGGCTTTAAAAAGAATAGTGGAAAAATTTTGATAGTAAGTTAAAATGTTAAATGTAGTTTAAACTATATATATTATGTTATATATAATATGATCACATAAATATAATAAGTACACATATAAAATAACATAAGTCCTCATATACGCGTATAACATATATGGATAGAATAGCTAGTGTGCTTATAGTTATAGTAGTGACTAAATAGTTAAGTCATGAAATCCTAAATGATAGGGGACTATAGCTATACTAACATAGCCTAAATTCCAAAATGGATGAATAAGTGAATATTGTTAAATCTTTATGAAAATTATGAAAGTTGGTTATTTTGAGTGGTATGAACTTTATGTTATGAAAATGTTAATTTTGTGTTTAACATTTAATAAAGAAAAATTGACTTTGAAAATGACTTGCATTATACTCATATGGTAAGGAAACTCACTTGTCATAGATATTGTTTATGAGATAAATCATATAGATGAGGTTTATTCATATGTTTGACAGACTAAATGTATGGTAATTATTTCCATAATTAGCATGAGTTTGTACTTGTTATTAAAAATAATTGCATGAACCAATTGGTTATAACTATATGTTAACCAAATATATCATTGGTGGTTTTAACTAAGCATTGAGACAAACTTCACTAGATTAATTAACATCACCAATTCCAGAAGAAGGTAATTTGATCAAGTGGTGTGTATGAATTTGACTGATCCTTGACATCATATGTTATTTGAAAACTTTTTCCAAAGTAATTTTTAGATAGGCATGGTCATTTCATATGTATGATTTACATGTTTGTGTGATATCATTTTAGAACATATTTATTTATGGTACACTTCATGTAGTATAAATCTTATAGTACACGGGGTACTAGCATATCTATCTAGATTCCTGCACCATTACTATCTACCAATCTATGAAGCAAGGGTCATTCCCTATTTAGGGGATTGTGTATGGGATCGATGGTCTATGGTTGGTCTGAAAAAGATCTCAAATGATGCTCTCCCTCCCCACTGCAGTACTTAATTGGAGACTACACTTGAGATTATTAGAGATATAAGACTTAGTATGACTAGAGCTCTATGGAGCATTGTATCTATTATTATACTTTTATATTAAGGTAACGTACCTAAATAAAATATGATTGATTATTATTATACATTGACAGTAGAGGTTATACTACTATACCAGTCATCGTTGGATTTTATTATGATTACTTTTCTTATGCAATTATGATTATTTACATAAATTTCTAGTGATTGTTAAATATTATGGTTATATGTTTACCAAAATTTAATATGGTTGTTAGTATGTTGAAAATCACTAATTAGATTCTAATGGTGTTATCTAATGAAATAATAAGTGTTGATTAAATATTTAAAAACAAAAAAAATATTGCATTATTCTAGTAAATCTTTCTAGGGATGTTACAGGAGATCATGTCTTCATAACATGCCCACACTTAAATCTAAGTATACTTAGTGTGTAAGTGTGGATGTCATACCTTTATGATATGCCCCCACTGAAATCAAGAAACTATGAAAATGTGGAGGTCATGCTTCTATGACATGCCCCCACTGATATTCCCCCCATTTTGAGGTGAGGGAAATAGAATTTTGTAGGTACCTTACCTCAAAATGATAAGGTAACTATATTATCTATTTATAAATCATATATCATTCAGGTATAACATCTTGAAGTAGATATATCAACAAAGAATATAGTATGTGATCACATCAACCACTAAGATGCATGATATAGATCATGGTAATGTATAGAGAGTAATAGTATAAGATCAATAAGAAATCAAGGACACACACAAGATCACTAATGTAGTAGATAATAATGTTCAAATGAGACCAAATACAAGGCTCATGTTCAAATTCCACATAATCAAAAGTGATGACATAATTAAATGCCCAACCAATATAGAATGACATATTCCAATGTCCAATCAACATACAATGTCATAAGGGAAAACATTCAAAGAATATATTCCAATTTTCCATAATCAAGACAATATCAAGCAATGAAATACACTAAAGGACATGAAAAATAGATTAATCATAAGCAACCAACATAATCATATCATACTAGACCCTACATATATGTGTTAGCAAAAAAATTTATGTAACATAACATATCAAGTACACTATGAAAGATATGAGCATGGATATAGACATGTGTAAGTGTTAGTATATAATCTCAAACATGATAATGTAAAAATGATCATAAAGTATATGTAACCTATATAAATCATGATCAAAGAAATAGATTCTCACAAAGTATTATATGACATAAGTAGAGGAGAGTTCCAACCTTTGTATGTGTATATATCATTTATTTGTGGTATGAATGTGTCACACACATAATGTGTGAAAAATATGTGTATATAAATTAAATGCTATTATATATACTAACATAAAGCAAAAAACATAAGTGCCAAGGGGATAGTAAACATGGGTATTTTGAATATTTTTGGATTTTTTTGTGTTTTGTTATTTGGGTATTTTATTGAAAAAATATTCTTTTATATTTTTGAAGTTTGATTAGAATCAAAGTAAATGATTCCTCCCATTCAGAATATAAAGGATAGTCTGATGTCCATCTTAACTCTTTTGTTTCCAAGATTGTTTATCCTTGATCATTGCCAGTGTTTCATTGTTTTCTGAAAATTTAATTTCGGCAACTATTGGTATGGGTTGGTCATCATATCCATCATGAAAAATAAAGGTGAATATTTTTATTATTCATTGAAATATTCATATTAGTTAACCAATATTACCCGAGATGAAAGGTTAACTTTAGTTTTGGATTCATTACCCGTGTGATGGTATTAAGTAACTTTGGTCGACATGATATGGGTAGTATAATGCACCTAAGAGACTCTAGCATTAGTAGAGAGTATTCTAACTCATAAAAATTATGTATAAACTATTATAAGATAGTAATATTACAAATTGTATCCCAACTATCTAATTAAAACTTGATATGTTGACAATGGACCCCATCAATATTTGTAGTAATAGTTATATTTTCATGGTGTTGACCCTTAGAAGTATGCCCCATTGTTTTTTTCTTGTAAAATATAAAAAATTAGTGGTCTTTTATACTATTTATGTATGATCTATATACATCATTTATTTATTTACAAATTTGGTTTTGTAATGCCTCACACTGATATGTATTATCGCTGATGATCCCATGATAATTAAAATATGATGATTATTATTTATGAATGAGTTTGTTGTTTGATCAGTGTTTATTATGAGGTAATGATATCTTATTCTCAAATAACATAGAAATTATTGTATTTGTATCATCTTATTTTATTATGATCTATAAAATCTATTATGGGGTATTATGAGATAATTCCATGTTATTTACACAATGTATCTATATTTCCCCCTGTAAGGTTGACTTATGTTTTTATCCAAGACGGATGGATTAAATAAAAATAATTTACATATTCATATAATGATTTTGCCTTTCCCTTATTTGAATGTACTTTTGTATCCTCTAGTGATGAGTTTAACTTGTATGTACCAAGACTTGTAGGTGTGAATAGGTTATGCAAAATATTATCAAGTGGATCAAATTTCATTCTTTTTATTTGTTCATCAGTCATAATATGAGGAATTTCATCATCACTATCATAGTAATATGAAACATTTACATCTTTTTTCTTGGTATTAACCAATAAAGTAAGCTCAAATGTTGTATTTTCCTATTGTTTTGGTATTATTTGATCCTTTGGTAATGGTTCTTGTTCTAAGTGTGTATCCATGTGCACCTCAATAGCTAGTGCCTTATAAGCATCTTGAGGTAAATGAGCTTTTTAAAATTATCCAATCTCATAATCTTGTATGCTTTCAAGAGGAATATATTTATTTTATGGTATGAGTTTAGAAACCCATTCTATATCATAATGTAAATTTGACAAAATTTGAAAGTTTCATCATCGGTGGGCATTGTCCATAATGCTCCATGATATATAAATTTGATACATATATGTAATGTATATGGAACAACCTCCATCATGTTTATACAAGGTCTACCCATGATTAAGCTATACTGCAATGATTGACACATTAATTGGAATGTAGTTGGCATTATTTTTGGTCCCAATGTCACATATAATGTGATTTAACCAATTTGTGGGCTATATGAATTATCGAATCATTTGATATGTGCATCTGATTTTTGGAAAGGATTGGTATTGATAACCATTTTTGTCAAGAATTTCATGCTACAAATGTTAAGGCTAGTCATATTATCGACTAGCACTCTTTTTATTTATATTTTATGCATACTAACGTATATGAGTAAAGGCAAGTCTTGGTTAATAATATCTTTCGGTGGTAAATATTTTGGATCAAAAGTAATGAGATTGGAATTGTTTCTTACATAATATATGTAAAATAAGTTGGTTCTATATCATGTGGTACTTTTGTTTCATATAATGATTAATATAAGATATCCTAATATATAGTAGATTGTTTTAAAAGCTTGAGGATTGAAATATTATCATGTGTATTGATCAATTGATCAACAAGATCATACCCTTTAATTTTAATCACTAGTTTAGGCTTGGGAGGAACCTGATGTATATTAACATGTGGTGGGATAGGTTTAGAACCCTTACCTTTTTGTGTAGTAATACAGTCAACTATAAAATCCAAGATAATCTATAGGAAAATAATGGGAGTGAGATGGGATTTGTCACTCGAATAGGCTATAATAGGAATAAAGGGTTTTAAGCAAGCACATTAGCGTATGGAAACTAGCTCAAAATTATTAAAAAAGAGTTGTCAATAAAAATTAAAGTTAGATCTTATTTTTAAAAACTCTCTTTATATTAACTAATTTTTTTATTATGCTTGATTATATCTTTGATTGGTTTAGCAATGTATGGAGAATAACAAGTACTACCATCATATATTATGTCATGAAATATATAGTTGATGTATCCATATTAAACATGATTTTAATAAAATAATTTTTTATTTTTAAATTTTGAATATTTTGAAATTAGAATTTAGGAGAATAATAAATCAGGAAATCCTAAATCAATCTATGGTTTTAAGACCAAAGATCAGTTTTACCAAATGTTTAAAAATAAATTTTAAGGTGTGTTATATAGGGTTAAAAATATGGAAGTAGTTCAAGCACAAGGGTGATAAACTAATCTATAGAAGTCTAATTAATATTAAAGTTGAATAAATGAATATTTTGAATCATAATACTGAGATATGTTATATATAGAAGTACTAAATTTGAATGGTGTTCAATTGAGTGCAATAAAAATAAAAATGAAACGTATCTAGGTTTTAGTTTATGTAATCAAATATAATTTGGAAATATGTGGAAAGTATGAAGGATCAATATTATAGATCATTTTTTAGATTATATAAATTACTTATATAGCCATAGACATTATTGTTAGATCTAGACACTACTATCAATGTTAGTACCTTATTATGATGTAGGTGTCCAGTACGAAATAAAGATTAGATCTAGATATGACTAACTTCACTATTATGGGTTTTTTGTTTCCTTTCTATGGATATATCTATATCTTGAACATAATTTTTCACTCTTTTATAATTCATCAAAACCTTATCACTTCACCCTTCTTTGCCCTTAGAATGAGTTTTATAAAAATAGGTTAGTGGGCTCATAGTGTTGAGATGACCCCAAAGACCTCTCTATCAATGGAAAATACCTATATATCCAATACTCAAAGGAGGGCCTTATAATTATTTAGTTTTCCCTTATGTATGGGAATATATCAACACAAGGTTGAAATATACTATATGAAGATTCATGCAATGATCTAGCTTTTAACTGGACAAATATTGCTCTTGGGATACTATTTGAATGATTCAAGCCTGTAATATGACTACTCCTATTCTTAATATGGAAAAAAGGATGAATAGGGAAAAATAGATTGGTTTTAAAGTTGATTAATTGAGTTTTAATATGTGTTTTCTTAGTATTGTATAGGTGATGAATGAGAAGGCTTAGACTTGTATTTATACCACACCTTTCAAAAACATGTCATAGTAGGGTTAATATGATAAATAGATCAATCCATAGGTTTTGATACATTTTTAATTTGGATGAATTTTTGAAATTGGAACTAGATAAGGATTTGGACACTACTATTGGTGGTGGTATCCCTTTGTGGCCAGTAGTGTCCAAAAATCTAGAAGATCAATAAGGATATGAAACTTATAGTGAAGAATGTTTATCATATTTTGATATTTTTTTACAATCCAATATGTTTCAGTCATCATAATGATATGGATCAGACTAAGAAATAAGCATTTAGGCACAGTGAGATGGTGAATGTGATCCTTTTAGAAACATGGAGGTACAAAACTAAATGGTAGATCCCTTATTTATATTTTTCAAATGTACAAGACTGATATGCAATAGATATTATGTTTTAGTATCTACAAAATGTTAAGCACATATACTCAATAGTTAATAGAATGTAAAAAACAATAACTCTACTAAGATAGTTGTAGTGAATATTATGACACTATTAAATTCCCATCCAAAGTATCTATTTATTTTAGGAAAAATCATAGGAAACATGGCTCTTAATATAATTTTTTTGGTAAATTTGATACGTTATGATGGTTTCATTGACCTAGAAGATTAATTGTTGACATGTAAAATGAAATGGAAAAATAAAGGTGTTACAAATGATGATGCAAAGAATTAAAATCTTATAGGAGATTTGATAGGTAAATCATTAAAATTCATATACAAGAAAAACCCAATTGTAAAGGGTTTCACAAATTTCAAGAATATACTAATTGGGGAATTCAAGATGCATAAATTATTGAGCCAAACCATTTAGGACTTGAAATAAATTTAGTAGAAAATAGGAGTATAGAATTATAATCATAGACTCTTAGATGTTATTAATTAAGTGATTCATATATTTTAAGAATTAATATAAAACCCTAAGTATATAAAAGAGCTAAGTATGTAAATCAAGGAATAAAATACTATAATATCAGCAACCACTAATTTTTACAATAATTGATTTGTTTTCTTATCTTATAAATAATAATTAATTACAAAAAGTTTACTTAGTTATAAAATATGACTGAGATGGGTAAGTGGCAAGCTGGAAAGTGATGCAAGATCAGAGTAGAAGGTCCTTAGTAGAGAATGGGTGTCATAACCCTCTTCAAACAATAGTGTGGCCCTATTTTCTAAAAGTGCATTATGTTATTGACCTTATGTGTTGTGATATTTACCCTATGTAGATGAAGTAGTGAAATTTTGTGTAGACCTTCACTCTATTCTAGGAAGCCTATGCCAGTATGATCGAGACTTGGATCATCATTTATGCTTCATTTTGACTGATTTCACTATAGAATCCTAAGCGTCTATGCTTTTTAGGGTTTTGATTAACACCTTTTTGAAATAAGAGTGGCATTAATAGGCTATTTTGGATGTGACCTCAACACCCCATGTGTTGAGAATTTATTACATGCCAATACCGCAAAAGGGGGATCAAGCCCAATGTAGTTCTCCCAATATAATTACTAGTGCAAGTGAGAGTGATGTTAGTATGCCTGAGTATGAATTCCAATTTTAATGGTTTTTGGTGTAACTTAAAATTATAAATCTAATTAAAATTGAGATCTTTGCTACTATAGATGGATGTATGTATAAATCTAAGTAAAACCATTTTTGAGCTTGTTCATCAGAATTGCCATCTAAGTGATAAATGAATGTGAGTGGTCTTTATATAGTATTTTGATTCTTTTTGAGACATTAAATGAGTCTAGGCTAACCCTAAGATGCTTTGGGGAGTGGAAATATATCTGTTAGGGGTGAAAAAAATATAAGGTTCAATATTGTTTCTCACTTTACCAATAATGCATTGTGTTATAGACCAAAGCGTTCATGTTATTGTCCAAGACGTTATAACATGTGAAAAAGATATGGGATGCCTAGGTGATGGTTTAATGTGGATCTTGGTATATTTGGGTATGGTCTAAACATGCATTGAAGATAGAAAAGGATCAAAAGAGGTCCTAATGTGGGTCTAGGTATAAGCTAATTATAAGGTAGTTTTAAATGATAATCATTAAATTAAATGACATTTTATGTGACTATGTTTTCCCCCTTTATTATATAAATGTAGAAAATTAAAATGATTAGGATAAAGGAAAGAGAAATGTACTTGGACTTACCTATGAGGAAAAACCCATGAATGTGGTCTAAGTCGGTAAACTATGCTCTATTGCATGTCCTATAAATAAAACATATATGAATCAGTCCTTAATAAATATCAAAAGTAAATACAAAACTAAGTAAAGATATTTGAGAGAAAGGAACTAATACATCTCACTAGGTACATGAACCAATGAAAAAACCTAGTAAAATCTTTGTGTGTGTGTGTGTGTGTGTGTGTGTGTGTGTGTGTGTGTGTGTGTGTGTGTGTGTGTGTGTGTGTGTGTGTGTGTGTGTGTGTGTGTGTGTGTGTGTGTGTGTGTGTGTAGATGGTGATAAAATAGTGAATAGATTGGACTAGGTTGATGGCTTTCCCAATCCCCATGTGTGGGTGGCTCAAGACTTCAAGCTAGCTTTGAATCCATCATTTCCAACCTCTATTTAGTGCATCATAATCTATTAATAAATTTTATTAGAATGATGAATTTTCCAACCCTTTTATGTAAGTGGCTCAAGAACTCAAGTAGGTTGTGATTCCATCATTGCCTACCCATATGTAGTAGATGAATTTGAGACTACAACTATGTGATGTCAAAAAACTATATAAGATGGATCTGGGCCACCTGAAAACTATGAAATTAAAATATCTCAATGGCCATTAATAAATTTAAAACAAATATGGGCCACTTAGGTATGTGAAATAATTCTTGGCCACTCAATAATGTTAACCACAGTAGATGGAATGAGGCATCAATCTAGTCTAATCTTGGTGAAAAACTAGTGCATATGGTGTCTGAAGTATATAATATGGAGAATGACATGGATTTATAATTCCATGTAAGATAATTGGTTTAAAACTAATCATATAAAAATAATGTTTCATGCACATGCCACTAATTATGATATCTATGCATATGGATTCTAGACTGAGTCATGGTAATCTATGTTTGTGCATATCTAAAACTAAAATGAGAGTAATCATGTTATGCATGACTCCCCCAATCTAATAAAACCTATGTAATTCTATGTAAATACTCTAAAAATATAAACTATAACTATTGTACCTTTCTAACAATTCCAAAAAAAAATATTTTTGAGGCTACTGGTCAATAGTATGGTGGATGGATTATAGTGCACTACACTTCTCATAGTGTACTATGCTATTATCCAAAAGTGTTTTTCTGGTAAAAATTGAGATTTATCTATGTGTGACTATATTTCATTGTATTTTCCTAAGTTTGAGCCCTATAATCTATGTGTACATGTGTAAAACTATGGTTTGAATGCACTAGGATGGCCTTATCTCTATGACAAACCCATGTGAATGCTCCTTCTTTTGAGGGGAGTTGTTGAACCTCTAAAATAGCTTTACTCAAAATAAAATATATGCATCATGTTTGTTAGATTGGAAAATCTATGATATATGTTTGATAAACTAGTATAATTTGTAGACATGACATTAGAATGTAAAAGAGATTGAACATAAGTTGGCAATGTATGATATGTGTTAGATATAGCATTCACAAGGTTGTTAAGATAGCTATAATAATGTAAGCATGTTTATGTACAATAAATCTGAATATAATCTAATTAAACAAATTTTGGGGATGGGGCATGATGTCCATCAAGGAAACCAAGGTGGAAGGGGAGATGCATGATGTCATTCATGGCATCACAAACTGGATGTGAAAGTAACAAGCAAGAAACAAGTGTAATGGCCATGAGACATACATGGAAGCATAATGTAACACATGAGACATGTAAAGTAGTCCAAGGGGAGACAATACAAGGGACATGGGCACATGTCACTAAGTCTAAGAAATAAATACATACAAGGACATGTTCAAATGTCCATATACATAAAGAAAAAGGAAGGTTGGCTTAGATCCACATGGAAGGACATGTTCAAATGTATGTATACAAAATCAATAAGCACACACAAGGACATGGACACATGTCCAAATCATACACACACTGAAATGAATTGGCTTAGAGCTATATAATAATGGCCTATTAAAATGCCCTTGAGTAGATGTAGAAGCAAAGAGACACAATCAAATATAAACTAGTAAAGATAGAAATGAAAGTATGCATAATCATGTGGTATGAATCCATATAAGAGAAAATATGTACATAAGCTAAGTCTATAGTAGTATTAGTAGTTGGAAAAAAATCAATTTAGCATACAATGATCAATATCAAGATATAATCAATGTTAAATATGTGATATGGAGTATAGAAAGATATAACCTAGCAAACTTAAAGTTGTGTGTATGATGCTCCTAATGGGCTAATATGTCAAAGTTGAATATGTGTATCTATTTATGTGCCCCAAATGGGTGAATATTATCAAATATAGATCTGAAAGGATGACATGATTCCTATAATAATCTATGAACACTTGAAGGGAATAACTAAAACATGTATATATGATAAAAATGACTACATTAGCATAGATAACCTATGTAGTACCTAGAAAATAGAAGGAATGTAAACATGGAAATGGATACAATCTAAAATTTATATTTTTTGGAAAATTATTTGAATTTTTTTGTATTTTATGAGTAATAAGCTATGTACAAGAAAAATGAAAATGAAATTGTGTACAAAGATCAAGATAAAGGAAAATGTGTACAAGTAACAAAAGAACATACTAATCAATGAGACTTGTAAGAGACTCACTATCTACATGACATGTATCAAGTAAAGGAAGAGTGACTACATGTGGTGTGAAATTATTTGAGATATGGAAACTAGATGTACTAAATAATCTATATTTAAAATTGATCGTGAAGTGTGGCTATGAATTTGTGGAGCTAACTGAATTAGCCTATGAATTGTGGGGCTTTTTGGGACCCATTTTGTGTAAGAAGTTGTGATTGGCATGAATTATATATGAGGATTAATTTGGGGACTCAGTAATAATTAATTTTCATGAGAATGGGGTAGAGAGAGGTGCTCTAAAATCCATAACATGTCTTTGACACATGGGTCTCTTTAATAAAGGTCTATGTGGGAGAGTGTGTATACGTGGTAATGTTTTAGAAGTAGAACTCACCTACACTGGTGACTCAACTAATATGTGAGGTGTGGTAATGAATGGAATTATTATTGGTGACTGTTGTGTAGTTGGTTGTGGACTAGGGAAAAGATACTCATATAGAAGACCCTCAATAGTAACAAACTAATTAACATGTACATACTTAAGACATTTGTGTATAGCGGAGGAGATGGCTTGAAGATAATTTATCCAAGGCCTACCCAAAAACATATCAAATGTTTCATCACTAGCTACAACTATGAATCTAGTGGCCATATGTGCAGGACCATCCTATAATAGAAGTATGATCTCCCTAATAAATCTCTAGACATGGCCACTGAAGGCATAATAACTACATCTATTAGATAAATATCCTAATCTAAATAGCACAAGTGATGTATAATTTTAATAGTATACATATTAATTCTTTACCTGTTATCAACCATGACACTCTAAATAGAAAGATGATCAATGTAAGCTCGTACAAAGAGTGCATATAAATCTAAGTTATCATCAATGATCCCATGTTCAGATAAAGTGATAAGAGGCCTAACTTCCACTATATTATGATACACGCTGATTAGATTATGTAGATGGTGCATGTCCATTGTATGAGTATGATAAGATGCTAGTGATGGATGTGCCTGATAAGTATAATAAACTTTGGAAGTTTCTATTGTGTCATTATCTGTATGATTTGGAAATGGATCAAAAAATATTTGCATTGTTTTTGCATCAGTTGGTTGTGATTTTTTTATTTCTATGTGATTTCTCACATCAATGATATTAGCTTCAATCTACTCTTATAACTTATGTCATAATTTGATGCATCCTTTTTTAGTATGGTTGATATCCCTGTGATAATCCTAAAATGCATTAGAATCATAATTTTTTGGAATGTGATTAGTCATATCTACCTCTTTGATGGTAGGGAGAGATGTGACATTGTATTCCAAAATTCACTGGAGAACATGAGCTGGCAGTTCAGGAAGATTCATAAAAGTTCTCCTTGGAGGAGCTAAAAAAATTGCACAAGGAGTTAGCTTTGAGACTACATTAACTACTTTTTTCTCATTCTTGTTTTCATTGGGCCTCACGTTATACAAGAGTTTATTTTAAATCTTATTAGTGGAATTCAATCCAACTATGTACTTTAACTTACCTATGGAGAAAAGTTTGACTTCATGTTCCTTCATTATATGGCATTAATATGTAAATTTTAGAAACCTTTTGAATAATATAGATTCATGTAATGATGGTAATAAAAATTTCTTGAATATGTCCTATATTTCTATATCTACCATGGGGATAATCATATTTACTAATATGGTTTTATATCACAAAACATATTCAACTATTAGCTCATTAGATTTTTATTGTAGTTGAGCAACTTGAGCGTACAAAACTTTATCACTGATGTTGATCAAATAATGTGACAAAAACATATCTATGCTTGGATTAAATGATGTAATGGATTGATTAGGGAACAATTTAGTCAGGAGCTAATCATTGGTCACATAGTCCAAATAGTTATGTGAAAATCATGTAGATGATGCTCTTTGTCACCCTTACCATTATATAGAGTAAGCTGGGTGCCAAAAATATGTATGGAAAAAGATCTGCCACTATATGTTATGTTAATGGTGTATGTAGGAAAAGATGAGAGCCTAAGGCATGAGATCATCTAGTGGCACCCTAATCAAAATGTAACACCTTGGCCTATAAAGAATATATCTCCTATCTAATGGATTATACATCTAGAGAGGAGGCATGTGTACAATCCACAAGAAGTGTTTCCAATAGTTAAATTTGGCTTGTTATAGTAGGAGGTTATAGAATTTGAGATGCTCTTATAGTATGTGTAACAATATTATCATATGTGGGGTTATAGGATTGACCAAGTGATGTGTTTGTAATTCCAATATATCTTTAAAAAATTATACATGATCATGGGGATGTTCCTAAATTCTATCTCTAAATATTTTTAAGATCTCATCTTTATTGATTATAAGATTGTCATCATGGAGGGGGGAGTGTATCTTTAGTCCCCTCTTGTGTATCATTATGATATTGATTATATTACTCATTTTCTAATGTATAATCATTGAATTCCACATAGTCAAGATGTGAAGGCTCAATTAGGGGAGTTTTAACTGGTCCTTTTTCCATGGTATAATTTTGAATATAAAGATTCTAGGTATGCTCAATAAGATTACCACTAAGCCTAGCACTTCTTAAATGAAGATATATAACCTTTTTAAATGGAATATAATAAATAAAATTAAATAATTTCACTATATATATATACATATGAAATATGAAAAGCCTAACACAACAAATGGGAATAGGAAAAAGAAGGATACAAACCATAGGATCATCTAGGTTTAGGGTTTCTACACTATTCAAAGTATGTCAAGTTCACCAAATGATTTAACTATTTGGGGAATTAATATAAAACCCTAATTAGATAAAAGATATAAGTATGTAAATTAGGGAATAAAATACTATAATATTAACAACCATTGATTTGTATAATAATTGATTTGTTTGCTTAGCCTATAAGTATTAATTGATTATAAAAGGTGTACTTAGCTATAAAATATGATTAAGACTAACAAGTGATAGGCTAGGAAGTAATGCAAGAGCATGGAAAAGTGTCATCAGTAGAGAATAGGTATATAACCCTCCTCAAATAGTAGTGTGGCCCTCTTTACCAATATCACACTAGGCTATTGACCTTATCTATTGAGTTATTAACCTTGTGTAGATGAAGTGAAATTTTGGGTAGACCTTGGCTTTATTTTAGGAATCATGTGCCTATGTGATCAAGACCTAGATCATAATTTTTGCTTCACTTTGACTAATTTCACTATGAAACCTTAATCCTACATGCTTGATAGGGTTTTTACAAACACAAGTGTAAGAAGAGTGACATTAATAGGGTAGGTTAGACATTACCTCAACACCCCATGTGATGAGCATTTCCTACATATTAATACCTTGAAATGGGATTATGCCCAATGTAGTTCTCCCTCTTTAAGTTTTGGTGTAATTGAGAGTGATGTTAATATGCCTAAGTATGAATGCTAATTTGAATGCTTTGAGTGTGATTTAAAACTAGAAATCTGAGTAATATTGAGCTCAGAGTTGTTGTAGATGGATGTATGCATAAATAGGGGTAATAGGGATCAATAACCTTAATTTTCACAACTATTTCAAAACTTATTCATGATAATTTCCATTTAGGGGATAAATTAATGAGAGTGGTGTTTATATACTATTATGATTGAGTCTAGGTTGACCCGAAGATGTTTCAGGGAGTGGAAATATATCTATAATGGGTGAAAGAAGCTAAGGGTCAACAGTGTTTCCCCATTTTCCAAAAATGCACTAAAGACCAAAGGGGTTATGTTATTGTCCATGTGGGTTCCACATAATAAGAATTATTTAGGATGCCTAGGTGATGGCTTAATGTAGATCTTGGTATATCTAGGTAAGGGATAAACATACATTGAAGTTGGAAAAGGATCAAAAGAGGCCCTAAAATAAATCTAGGGATAAACTAAGGATAGATTGGTCTCAAGTGACACTCATTGCATTAAATGATGTTTTATGTGACTATATCAATGAATTTTTTAGTTTGTAGACATAAACAAATATATATGGTTATATGAAGGCCTAAAACCCATAATTTAGTTTTCTATTACACAAACACAATTCCTTAATGAAGTTAATGCTCGATCAACTATGATTTGAGTTGAATGGATATAATATTAAATGGAAAGTTCATAACCTATTGGAAGTATATATGCTTAGATAGATGTTGTATTTCAAAAAATGTAATAATTCCATGAGATCAATAGACTTGAACTATCTATATCGTGTATAGAGTGCAATCAAGAGAGTCATCATAGGAATGATTATCCTAATGTTAAAATGGTAGAGTTTTAAGAGATATATCGCATAGTTGGTCATCCTAATGCTAAATTTTAATTATTCAAAGAATACCTAAAACAACCACACACAAAAATTTACTTTTTCAAAATCACATAATCATGATAATAATTATTTTAGAGTATTATAGGAGCTAAAGTAAGACATTACTAGAAATCTCTATGTAGTGCTTACATAATAAATTATACCTATGAAACAAAGAGTTCTAGGTCAAGATGTGGATTTGAATTCAAATATGAAGTTTGATCTTGCTTGGATACCCATATATCCATAATACTAATCTCTTTAATATCAACCTCAAGGTATCATATGTTGGACATCATGGTTTCCTCAGTGCCATATGGGATAGACCCCTCTATTTCTTCAATATTAGTAGAATTGGAATTTTTCATCTCCACCATGGTATTCCATATGGGCTCCACCATCCCCTCAAATATAGTATGGGGGATAAAAAATATAATAGTTAAAAGTATGGTGTATGTAATCAGAAATACATCAGATCTATAAATCAATCTCGCTCAAAGAAGATAGATCCTACTTACACTTATGATTGGGAATACATTAGATAATCAAGAACATGACCAATATATGGATCTATTATATCTAATTAGGGGATCCATTATCAAAAATAATATCACTAGAGAGGGTTCCAAAGCCTCTAGTCAAGCAAACCCACATAATAACCCTAACTAAGTCCTATGTGTTCAAATTCACTAAAGTAATGATAAGTAAAGAAAATAAATCTAATCTAGTGCTCACCAAAGCTTGTGGCACAAAGTGAAGGTAATAAACAACAAAATTAAATATGTAGAGAAGACATATACTCACATTAATGTATACAAAATCCTAGTGCATAAAAGATAAGTACAAATGCATATCTATCCACTCTTACAAAGGAGGAACAAAGTTAGGAAAACTTACCTTTGAAGCTGAACCCACCGAGCCTCAATATCTCCCTTGGCCAAGGTGATTCACAAGAGGTTGTTGTGGTATGTAAGGATGATAAGTATAAATCAGCTCTAGGCTAAACAACCTATCAATGCATCCAAAAGACTTCTCCACAAGACAAGATCCATATCTTCAAAGAAAGTATGAAACCCTAATTTTGCTCTTAAAGTAGAATGGTGGATAAGCAAATGGGCAATAGCTCTTACATATTATTCTCTTCTTTAAATAATGGAAAAATGATCTTGTATATATATGCCAATTTTACCCTAAACCCTTTCAAAAAAATTGGCCAACAAGGTCGATTGGTATCATTATTGATAAAAACTCACTAGATCATAGGCTAGGTCAACTAAGAGCTGACCTAGACCCTAAATGAGTTTCACTAATGAGAGTACAAGGTTTACCTAATTGACCTAGTCATTTAAACTATTGAAAGGGGTTTTAGGTTAGGAAAAGGGTTACATAAGGTAGTAAAATATTGGAGAAGTGTACAAGAGAGAAGAATAATCTTAGGGAAATAGTTTTTATGAGAGAAGTGTGTATATAACAAGTGGAAAAAGGGACAAAAATCCTATGAATCCCCAATGGTCTACCCACCCCTTTCCCAGTGCACCTCATAAGGCATGCACTTAGAGGGATTGAGACTCAGCCAAAACCTACAAGATCAAGAGCATCAATAATTGATAAAAGTTTGAAACTATTATGTGTATACACTATTCATTGGAACTATTCACATGTCACTCTTCATGATGATGTGGCAAGTGATGTAGGTAATGATGTAATAGAGGAGGTGACTTGTGGATGATGTGGCTTGGCCCACATGAGGATCTATTATATTATCTAGTGCATGTGAAGATGTTTTTGTCTTTTATGACTCACACGATTAAATAAGATAACAAATAATATTTGGATGCCACCTTAGGTGGAATCATGATTTGGAGTTATGTGGAGAAGTCAAAGGAGGCATGTGTATACTAAAGAAGTGGGCTACAAGATTATCTCTTCTAGATTGGCTCACATGTGTGCATGGGATGTATTTTTGGAGGAATGTACATGTGGAAGAGTATTTGTCAAAAGTGGAGAATCCACCTTTTACCCTTGAACAAGAATCCAAGATGGTTACTATTCATAAATAGTGCACTCATAAGGAGGGAAAATTTATTTGCTTTCCCATGAAGCCTCTCTCTCTCTCTCTCTCTCTCTCTCTCTCTCTCTCTCTCTCTCTCTCTCTCTCTCTCTCTCTCTCTCTCTCTCTCTCTCTCTCTCTCTCTCTCTCTCTCTCTCTCTCTCTCTCTCTCTCTAAAATGTTATATATTAGCATACTCTCCTTTTTAAATGAAATGTTTGAATATATGAAACCCCCTCTTTTGGTTTGAACTAATTTTCATTATTTATGCCTTTCCTTGGATGAAAATCCATTAGAGTGTTGAAATATTTGAGGATGGAAACCCTCTCAAGTTTACTAGTTTTGGTGTTGAAAGATTGCCTCCTAGCTAGTGAAGGTAATTCCATCTAGGAATTATAATTATACTTCTGAGTTGTGATCATATTTTTTGTAAGTTGTATTTCATAGTTTTAATAAATAATCTATATTTATATATGTGTATTGAGTTTGTATTATGTTATATGTAAGTGTGTTTTAGTTTATAATATAAGAGTACGTTGAATTAATATTGTTTCAAATTGTAGTTGTATGTTTTATGTGTTGTATTTTTATATAAAATCATATTTTTCGCTATATCCCACTTTTGGATATTTTATTATTTTTAAATATCACTTATAGGGAGTATTTACTAAGAACTTACTTTACTTAACAAACCACTTCCTAGATCACCTAAGACACTATAAATTTCATATTTTAACACTTATGATAAAAACATGAACATAACAACTACATATAATATTGCAACTCCAAAGAATGTTATCATAGGAAAACTATAAGACAACAAATACCAACTGATATATTCATTCAAATCACAAACTAAATTACAAGCTAACAATGGTGGATACAAATAAATACTAATCATAATATCACTCACAACATTAGGTAATACAACTCATGACATACTCCTACAATAATGAGTGACACAAATTATAATAAAAACTTACAAACACTGATATTGCCCAAGTAACATACTCCAATGAATCACAAGTATGGTTCCTAAATGAAACCATCAAGATCCAACTAGGGAAGAATATTCCACCACCAAAACTAACATTTTTATGAAGATATCTCCTCCAAGATAATAAGGTTAACCAATTTTCAAGATCATAAAATAGGGGGGTTATGCTTTCAAAGATGAATGACCAAGGGAGGAGAGATCCTTATTTATAGATTTTACAAATGAGAGGAGAGAGAATTTTGAGGTGAGATGGAATATGGCACCACATTTCCATGTGGTCATAGTAACCACATGTGAATATATGCCTTGATGTGAAAGATAGTTAAAAAAGAGGGAGACAAGATTAGTCACCTATGTGACTCTAAGTTTGCCACCCCACCTTCACACACATGTGAAATAGTGTGATGTTTCTCCTCATATTCAAATGGTCAAAGTGGATCACATGATTAGCCACCATACTTTCTCTTTTTCTCCCACCTTCCATGTGACACCAAAAATGACACCTTACTCACACATGTGAGAGTGATCTATAATAGTGTAGTCTTGTCTTCTTTCCCATGTGTACCTAAGATTCTCAAACAAGATTTAATCATCTTTTTACTTCTCCAAAAGGACTTCACATGCCAAATCAATAGGTTTCCATATAAATTAAACCCATACCTTCCCATGTGACTCCCATCTCAAGTGAGATCTCATG
Source organism: Torreya grandis (assembly GCA_037957365.1). Classification (NCBI taxonomy): domain Eukaryota; kingdom Viridiplantae; phylum Streptophyta; class Pinopsida; order Cupressales; family Taxaceae; genus Torreya; species Torreya grandis. Next base: position 412,248 of record JARHVA010005508.1, on the reverse strand, counting down.
TGGGCCATGCTACATCATCCATAAGTTATGTCCTCTATTCCATCATCACCTGCATCACTTGCCACATCACCATGAATAGTGTTAGTTAATAGTGATAGTGAATAGTACCTTATGAATAGTGACCCCACAATAAAATTTCCATATAACATCCAATTAAGCCCATATAAATTAAATACGCTAGTGGCATTCTTTAAATGTCACATTTGGGAAAAGGGGACATTACAATAGAAGACTAGTTTGACTGCCTTAGGTTCTTAACCATTGTTCATAAATCATGTCTCATCATTCTTTAAACTAATTCCAAGGATAATAATTCCATCAGACCCCCTTCCTTTGGCTAAGAGGTTAAGACACCATCTTCTCTCTCTTGTTCATACTGAATAAGAACTTGAGAGGCTATCCAAAGCTGCTGAGGATGATGGAAAGGAGGGGTTATTTTTTACCTCTTTTGACTTGAAATTATTAGATTCTCTTACATTATGTCTACACTAAGTCCTCTCTATAGATCCCTGACTATTTCTAACCATGACCATACTGTATGGATATGTACATGCTTGAAAACACCTACAAAACACTAGATTCCTACATTTTCTCAATTTTCATATCTTGAAACATTATTGGTGGGCATGAATAGGGAAAAGAGGCATAAAAATTCATTCCAAACAAATATTAAGGGTGGATGGAAGGTGAAAACCCATTATTTCCCACATATGGACCCCTTTAGTGGAAAATAAAAGCATTTGACTTATGAAAGGATACCCTTTTACATATGAAACATTGTATTATGGGATTATGGTTATAATGGAGACCTTTGAGGTTGTAATTTATAGTCTTAGTTTTTTGAGTCAAAATAGCATCATTCCATGTTTAAACACCACTTTTAAAGGTAATGCATATGATCTCAAGTGATATTTCAAATAGATTCTACCTTAATATCTATTATAAGACCTTAAAACATGCTTAAAAAACTAAAAAATGTTACTACATATTCCTTAGAACACCCTTAACCCTCTAATCTTGACATACCTTATAGGCTCTCAACATATTTAGGTGGATTCATAACAAGCCATAAGCTGCAAAATTGGGTCATCTTCAATATGAGTAAGTTTAAACCATTAGGACCACTCCAAGACTTGTTTTTAATCCTTATCTAACACAAATAAAACAACTAAAAAAAAAATCAAAAATGTGTAAAATACAACCACCATGCTATATCTTGACATAGCGCCTCACTTGAACCTATTGCCTTGACATGATGACAATTGATCCCACTTTTGAATTATCTTGACACTTCAAGAGACATAAGAAGGTAACCAATGTTGAGCTTAGGAACTCATGGAAAATATTTTTTCCCCTTTCTAATCCTAAGGGAGTAAATAATTCAATAGTCCCTTCAATTTCTTAAGGAGCCCAAACTACTCAAACACCATGAAAACATCAAAAAATATGCATTTTTAGCTCTTTTCTATGTGTTTTTCCCTCACACATTACAAATTACTATTTTAAAAATCACTCATGAGACCTATGGAGAGAATAAAATCCATTCCAAGGTCAAAACTTTGCATTTGAGGGTGTTAATAAACATATTTTCTCCATCGGGTCACTGTGAGAGGTTTAAGAAGGGTTTAGAGGATCCACTGGTCTTAACAAGGATTCATAGAGTTACGAGGCCTAACGCATAAAAAAATATGAAAAAAATCATTAAAAAACCCCTATATCATCTCTAAAAACCACTCAATCCCATGTAATTTCTCTTACAAGTACCAAGAAAAACTACATCCTCTTCAAGCTATAAAATAATGCAAATAATGTTTTTGATGTGGTTAGAGATCTTAAAGATGATTCATATATTTAGGATTTTTTATGAGAGAAAAAATTCCAATAATATAAATTTTAAAACCCTCTCCACCTTCTTCAAACTCATTGATATCCCATGTAAATCCTTATTTATGTTCTGAGTGTGATAAAGTAGCTCCTTGGGCTCTTCACAGTGCATAACAAGGCTTTGAACTAACTCTCCTCCTTAAGGAGCATTCATAGCATGTATTTTCTTGATCATCAATCCAACACCATGGGTTAGAGGTAAAATATCTTCCCTAACTAATTAAATATCCATCTCACAAAATGCATGCACATTTTAACAATGCACACCAATTGTAGACCTATAGGACTATCTTTGCACTTTCTGAAGCCCTTTACGGTACATGCTTTGATAAATTTGGCATTATAAAATATTCACATCATATCCTAAAAATATTCATGTCCCTAGGGACCCTCATACCTCTCTGAAAATTCAATTTTTATCATGTTTTCATATGCATGCCTATGTATTACTATTCAACTCCTTTAGGCCTAACAAGACCTTTTGCCCTTTAAGTTGTCTTCAGTCTCCTTAGTGAAACTCTTGTGAGGGTATTTTTCAAATTTATATTGGATTTCATATGTGCCTTCACCTATTACAACCTCATGTTTCATATCTACCAAAAACTTATAGGTACCAATGGACTATATGGTTATAAGTGTTGATTGGGAGCATTTGATTGTCATTTGAGACCTTCTATAGGTCAGTGAGAAAGAGGAAGATTTTTTAGACCATAAAATGGATTCATTTGATCCTTATTAAACTTTAATAAACTTCTTAAGATATTTATCTTCTCAAACATGCAATCCTTCCTTGCATCTACCTAGGCTAAGTTGTAGGTGATGACTTAAGAGGATTTTTGAAGGTTGGACTTGAACCTAATATTTTTAACTACATCACTGACCTCTTAATAGTATCCAAATTTTTTTGGGCTTCCTCTCTCAAGGTTTTATTTTAATATCATGGAATTTCACAAACTTTTGGTTTTACTTTCACACATAGACTTGTACATGAAGACTTAATCTTGTAGGTGAATTACATAGTCCTTTTAAAATTTTGAGTTTGGAAGCCAAAGCTTATTATGAGGTGAAAAATGTCTTATTAGAGTAATTATATAGAATATGTATTTGGGAGACCTTCTACAAACTGATATTCCTCACATAAGATCACCTATTGAGGCCTTAAACATCCCCATTTGGATAATCAATAAGATAATACATTTGGCTGATTGGATCAGGCATTCTGATGGAGAAAAGGAAACCAAGGAATCCTCAAAAACCTTAAATAATGATAGAAAACCTTAATCCATGTTAAATGCATGTGAATACATTTGGATTTGGTCTGTTAGTTTTGTTCTTGAGGGTCATAAGGAAACCTATTTATTTTGAAAGGGGAACTCTTCCACATTCTTACATCATCCATACCACTTAAAGAAGACATCATTCATACACTTACAACTAGAAGATGGATTGTCATGAGAATAAACTTGAATATTTCCTTCCTCTTTCACATAATGAGCATTGAAAAGACTTGAAGGAAATCTGATATGATTGTATTATGATCATGTGGATAATGATGGGATTATGGAGGGAACTTGGAGACTCTTCATTGATCTTCTTATGCTCCTGATTTTCATGAAACACAAGAACTTTTGTATATAACTTGTAATATATCAATCAAGGGAGGATAGGTGTTGATATAACCCTATAAATGTAATTATAACATGATCACAGGGAACTAATACACTCAACATAACCTTAGAGACTTTTTTCCATGCTCAAGATATCATAATGAGCTCAAACTTTTGATAAATTTTCCTATAACTGAGCTTATGAGGTTTACAAAGGGATTAAGACCATCTAGGGGTCTTAGTGATTGTTCATAAATCCCAAGGCCTTTATGTACAAACCAATGACACTAATATCAATCCCACTAGGGACTCTATCTATGGTTAAGATCTTGGGCTCTAAATACTCTTGTATGGACTGTACCATCCAACTCAATTTGACCTTTATTAGCTTGCCAATAGGTTGATAAAAATTCCACTATTTTTTCTACCCTTCATGCATGTTTAAGACATAAAATATCTTTGTTACATTTATAAAGGAATTCTCATGAATGTTTTGACCTATCTTGGCTCTTACCTAATTATACAGGTGTGTACATGTCTAAAAACACCTCCAAAACACTTATTTTTCTATATATTTTTAAGTTAGAGATCTTGAAGGACCATTAGAGGACAAGAAGAGGAAATTGGGAATTAAAATATTCTTTGAAATTAGAGAGTAAAGTTGGGGAAGTTAAAAGGTCATATCTTCACATGTGTGGGCCCCTTGGTGGTGAATGAAAAATATTTGATAGGGCATGCATCATATATTCTATTAACATATATCATAAAACACCTAGTAGTAAAATCATATGGAAACTTAAGCCACCCAAACAAGTTATCTAAAGGGATCATCTAGATGTGCACTAAATAAAAGTGTTGATTCACTATGAATTGGGTTTGATCCCATATCTAAGTAGGAAAGTCCTTGGGAATATGCCACTCACTCCCAAAAGCCTATTTCATTACATCATACTATACCTTCATCCTTGATTTATGATTGGGTTAATAGTTCTCTGGCATGTGAACAATTTAAATTGATTAGTTAGACACATGTTTTTTAGTGTGTAAGCCCACTTTAATTCACTATCAATTTACTCTGGCACACCAATCTCATTAAATACCAATAGTAGAAGAAATTTTCCCTAGACAAACTTTTGATTAGGTAGGTGATGGGCCTTCTCTACATCTGTAACAATCCACTATATAAAATACTGGGAATAATTATACATGACCCCTTAGGCCATCTAATTGGATACATACAATTTCACCATATTAACTTATTTCCATATATTTACTCCTCCAATATTGGTCCTAGCCATACCCATAGTTACTCAAAGGGTGAGATCTTGAAGACTAGTTATGTATATTACTTGGCCTTGCTTCTTATTCTCAAATGCCACCAATGTTTTCTTAATTACATCTTGGTCTTATAAATCTCCATTGAGTTTAGTACCTAATCATTATAGACATGGTAATTTTTTAATCATTTGGGTAGTGATCTTCTTTTTGTGCCCTATAAATTAAAATTAATCTTCTTGAATGTGTGAGATAAGAAACCTCATGACCTCCATAGGCTTATCAAAATAAATTAGATTAAAAATATGAAAAACTCTAGCATAATTGAGGTGATTAATAATAGTAAGATCATATATGAGCTCATTTATGGTTTTCTATCACTCAACCCTATAGTCATGTTGTAACTCTACTTTATTCCCTATTTGGTGGCGATTGTAATAAAATACCTGACAGATCTACACATTAGACTCCCATTTTTTTGCATAGAATACCAAATCATGGTAATACATTTCTTTGATTAATACAATGGGTAAAGGAGGTGTTATTTTTTATTCTTTTCCTCATGCACCATCTTGGATTCTTTCTTGTGTTCCCTATGTCTATTGTGCCAATGTTTCCTCTTCCACATCAAAATCACTAAGTACTTCTCTTATCAAAATTTATTGTGCTTCAATGCCCCTCAAACTCTCCTTCATGAATCATAGGAAATGGTTCACTTTTCTAGGCCTTCTTATTTAGCTAAATCACCCTCTAAGTATCCCTAAGTTTGAGTTGTGATCATTTTATCCTCTTGAATGAATATGTGGTTATTATTTTGAATTCCCTTGACTCTTATACTTCAATGTCCTCCAAAAGAAGATGTTCACAATGACAACCTAAAATTCCTTCAACTACATTTTTCCAACCATTACTCCAATCTCTTTATTCAATATGATTTCCTTACTTCACAATTATGAATTGGTCACTAAAATTTTATAAACACTCCTCTTATAGCTTTAAAATTCTCTACTTGGTTCCATAAACTCATGAATTTACAATAGTAAACTGTCAAAATGAAGACTAATTAACCTTCTATAGCTTCAATAGGTAATCCACATTTACTTCCCCATGACCTCATCCATCATTTCACTCATTAATGCCTATAATGGTATTTCCATAATAGTCATTTGGCACACTTTCCATTACACTTATTATTTTATCACATTTAATGCATCTATCCCATCCTACACTTTTTTTGAAGTACATGATAGCTACAAAGAATTTTAAATTTTCCATTTCCAAGGCAGGAACCTAATTTATTTTTCATATTTATCCCTTCATATCAGTTGTGTATCACATCTTATGTACCTTCTTATCCTTATGTACTTCCACATACAAACCCTTTTTTCATGTGTATTTACTTCCACCATTTCTTTTATGCTTTCTAGCTATAATTCATTCACTTACCCCACATTAAAATATATATGTGGTCCTTCATGACATGGCAAAGAAAATAAGAAATACCAAGTGTTGATATAAACCTAAGAAAAAGGTATGCAAATAATTCCATGTTCTATTAAAAAACAAACTAAAATCCTAAACTAAGCTAGTGCAATATGCCTTATTAACAAAAGGGAAATATCATGTAGAATGGTAGGGTTGAAGCCGACTACCATTGAAATGGCCTAAAAGGAAATGGCCATCTAACTTATTTAGCTTACACATTTTTAGGATGAATTCTATAAATGATAAATGGGTCATCCTAAAGGATGCAAATTTTTCCTAAATGGTGCATGAACGTGGAGTCATAGACCAACATATGCATACTAGGAGAAAAAGTATTATTCTTAATATGTCTATCATGTTAAGACTTATGTTTCCATTTCTCCACTCCTTGACTCCAATGTGTAATGAAATGTGTTTTATCTAGTTGTATTAAATCATCCATGCATGCTTTCAAATATTACTCATCATCTAACCAACCAATGTGTGTAATACATAAATAAGGTATAAATAACTCAACTAGGAGAATGGCTTTGGCACCAAAGACAAGGTTAAAAGTAGTACTCTTTTTCAAAAATTTATACTTGGTTTGATATTCCCATAATATAATATAAATATGATCATTCAATTTAGTGTAGCCAATATTAAAAATCTCCATCAATGTATGACCCAAGATTTTATTGAAAGCTTCAGTTATACCATTGGCCTGAGGGTGATATGGGGTAATCTTTTGGTGTGAAATCATGAACTTAGCCAAAATAATATTAATTATCTCATTAATGAAATGAGTTCAATGATCACTATTCAATATTAAATTAAGTCACTACCTTGTAATAATATTCTCCCAAATAAATATGGTGGTAGTTATAGTAATACAATCCCAAGTTGATATTGCTTTAGTCGAGTGAGTTAAGTAGTCAGTGACAGTAATGATATAGTATGCATGAATACACCTCCCCACTAGAGTAATAGAGCCAACAAAATCAACATCCCATTTCAAATAATTCATAATCAATTATCAGATCAAGGGGTATAACATACCTCTGATTCAGTTTACCCACACAATGAAAAATATCACATTGGTGTGCATAAGCTTTGACATCCTTAAATAAAGTAGATAACCATAATCTTGCTAATAGAACATTCTATTCAGTAGCATCACTAGCATAATATCCTCTAGTGATACCTTCATGAACCTCTTGAATAACTTCAGTACACTTGTGTTGATCACACAACATCATAATACTTCATCCCATCAAAATTTATAAAGGTCATCTCCAATGAGCTAAAAAGGAGTAGCATGAATAGACAATTACTTTTTCTCTTGAGTGCTGAGTTGGGTTGGTACTAAATTAGTGTTCAGAAAAGATGAATTATCTTCCAATTCCTCAATCAACTTCATGAATTGAAAAAGTATGCATTATGTAATTCATCCTCAATGGCACATGATGGTTTACTATATTCAACATGCAATAAGTGGTCTACACCAAAATTAACCTTACCTAGTTTCACCATCACAGAAAATTGAAATTCCTAAAATAAAATAATCCATCATTAAATGTGTCCATGCAACACCACCTTATTCATGATGTATTTAAGTGCCTCATGATCTATAAATAAAGTTAATGGGGTGGCTAACAAATATTGGTGAAAATTATAGAGCGTGATACCATGGACAAGGATTTCCATTCTATAGTTAAGTAATTTTATTTATTTAGAGTGAGATTCTAACTAGAAAAGTAGATGGGATGATCAAGACTACCCTCACTATGTTGTGTAAGGATAGAGCCCACTTCCATACCTAAAGTGTCAACATGTACATGAAAGGACTTTGTCTTGTCTAGGAAATGGAGAATGGGGGTAGTGATTAGTTTATCATTAAGTGCTATAAATGCTTGATGGTGATCATCTATCCATAAGAATTGATCATTGTATTTAATTAGTTATTATAGTAGTGTTGTGATCTTAGTATATCCCTAAATGAATTTCTTATATTACCCCATATATCCTAGGAAGGTGTAGACTTTGTGTTCAGTGGTTAGTGTTGGAAGACAAATAATGATTACAATATTAGTTAGATTCACTATGACTCCATCATGAGAAATAATGTGACCCAAAAAAATTCTAAAAGGAGTATCAAAGACACACTTCTACAGATTCAAATAAATAGGAAGTTATCATCAGCACTCAATCATGAGGCAAATATTAACATAATGATCACGTACTAAACTATAGATATTCCAATCATCCAAGTATACTTAAATGAACTTATGAATAAAATTCTCAAAATCCTCTAAACTAAGATTTGATAATATGATCAAAGCATTATTCAAATTGAAAGGCACCACATTGTAAGTGAACAAACCTCATTTAATTGAAAATGTGGTCTTATGTTTATCTTCTTATGAAATTTGCACATGATGATAACTAAAAAACCATTAGTAAAGGTATAAATCTCATACCCATTAACTCCTAAAATTTATTAGTGAAAGGCATCAAAAAAGGGTCAATTATGCAACTAGAATTAAGTACTCAACAACACAAATACAAATTCAGTTGTCCTTATTAATAATGATTACCTTAGGGTTCACCCATTTATATTCATTAATAGGAGTGATAACTCCCAAGCACAACATATTATCAATCTCCTCTGTAACTCAAGCACACAGATTAGGATTCATTTGATAAGCTTTATTTCTAACTAATCAAGCACCCTTGACTAATTTGATGTGTATCTTACCCAATGAAAAATGCATGCCCTTACTCTCAGTGTAATTACATGGGAAAATGTCTTGATATTTCTGTAAGAGTTTAAAAACCTTGGTGATCATAGTATTAGACCAATAATTTCTGACAATGGCCATTTTGGGTGCATCCTTTATGCTAATATTTTGTTAAACCATCTAAATTGGATCTAAATATGGTTTTTATCTAGTTTGTATGGTGTTTCTAACATTATGTTCTTTATATTTAGTATTTAAATCCAAGTGGTCAATGGATGGATCTTATGGGTTAGAACTAGTACCTTCAACCTAGTACATAACATTCTTTTTCTTATAGATCTATTCCCTTAGTGCATGGTCTAGATGAGAATCAATCTGTAAATAAGATGAGGTAAGAGTCTTAGATTATTGGAAAATGGATAAGGTATCCTCATGTATGCCATTTATATGTCTTATGCAGTATTCGACTAGTCTTGTATTTCCTATAATAACTTGAAAGATGGCTTATAGGGATAGGCATAAATCCATGTGAGTTGATGAGTAAGATAGTAATAAAATCATGATACTTATAATGTTACTCTTAGAATTCATGACTAGGCATCATTCTTGATGAATATACTAGGCTCTAGCCCAAGTTTTTAGAGTATCATAAAATTATTGAACCCATAGATATTTAGGTAAAGATGTCTCATCAGCATTCCAAAGGTTCTCAGAGGCCTCACAATGAGATTATACAACATTAATACCATCATAAATTAGAGTGGCATGAATGTGATTATCATGATGAAAATGATAGTTCATGGTAGCAAATAGTTAGTCCCAAGTGAGTAAATTATGATGGTGAGTTTCCCACCATCTAATAATTATCCCTTGAATAACATACCTAAGTGAGCTCATCCATTCATCTTAAAACACATAAAAAGTTTCCAACTATTGCACAAACTCCTAGACTTCCATTCAACTATGAAACTTAGGTGCTTGATCTACCTGTAGAGGTGGTCCATCCATCAAGCATCCACCAATAAGTAAAATAAGCTTATGGCTCTTAAATAGCTTACATGGAACATCTTCTTAGATACCAACTATGTCACAAATTCATCTAGTAATATCATATTCTTCATGATCCCAATGGTTATAAGAATTGTTAGTAGTGTCAAAAATAGACCATGCTTCCACCCACTATAATATAATATCCAAAATATGATCAAGATGCTCAATTCCATGAGTCATGACCTTATATATATGATTGAGGTTCTTGTTGATGTTAATTAGTTTAAAAAAAAGAGGTCCCTGATCATTATCTAGGGGAATCATGATGCATTGATCATCTTTTTTAAAATTGATGTAGTGATTTTTAAAGCTCAAATTATCATTTTTGCATAACACCATGGATGACCCAAAATAACTAAAAACCCATCATCTTCAGCCAACTCAATTGCTTCAAAATAACCTTGAAAGTGATACCCAAAATATCAATGGTGGCATCCTTAATAACTCCTATGGGTAGTGCACAAGTCTTCTTAGTCATGAATAATACATCTAGAGAGGGATGCAAAGGAGGGCTCTCCATCTTCCTCCAAGCATCTTTGGTTAGTATATTTACCTTCACACTAGTTTCTTCTAGTATATATGCAATGATCTAACCATCAATAGCTATGTTTAATAAGATTTCTTTATCACATTTTATATTGGGTTTGACATGAGCCTCTTATCGTCATGCATGGTTCAACCAATGATCCTCTATAGGCTTTGGTGCTTGATGGATTAGCTAATTTCTCAAAAGGGGAATGATGTCTTCATCAAGAATCCATTTACATAATTTATGAAACTCATCATGTGTTGAGTTTTGGAGAACTGAAGCATTCTTCATTTCATTACACATGGAAGCATATCCATCCTTAAGGAATTAAATTTCACCTTGCAGCTCTCATACCAAAGTCTTTATGTCCTATAATACTTATTTCTATTGCTGAGCATCAAGGTAGTAATTCACATAAAGATATTCCCATTCAAACTTGTCATTGGGTGGACTTAAAATGGACTGGGAAGGAGTACCGCTTCGTGTAGTAATATTTACCTTAGGACCAATTAGAGTTTTAGGGTGTAGTCTCCATTAAGTAGTTAGAGTTTTTTCAATCTATATCATTCTAAAACCCTTCTCATTTTTCTCCTTGGTGATGGCAACATACAGGTATGGGCATTTCTTTAGATGATGTTCATTCTTAAAAAAAGCATAGGTTGGATAAATTGGGAAATCACATTGGTAATGCTCTATATATCTACACTTGTAGTATATAAGTGTAAAATGACCACTTCCACATCCATGACCATGACCTCTATATGACCGACCTCCACCATTATCCTAGTTGTTGGCTACATAGGTCTGATGATTACCACATCCACATGCTTCATGAATATCACTAATAAGGTGATAATCGTTTGTATCATGTGTATATGCATCACATATTTTATAATATGATGATACCTTATATTGAGTAACACACTGAAGTAGGGGGAAATCTCTCACATCATGATCTTTTTGTTAGATCTCATAAGACTAATTTACCATGGTGTGAATACTATTTCGAGGACAATTATTCCTATTATGACCTTAAGCTTCACATTTAACACACCATAAACCATTGTATCTTGAGTACTATTCATGGTGATATTATCCAACTAAGATGCCATGGTAGTAATCTAGGCTTCCATAAAGGGACTAATCCATGTATCTATACTTCTAACATCTTCAGCATGAAGAGTAGCTTTTAATGCCTCATGTAGGTCAGTGAAGGTATTTTGGGATAGGTGCATCAAAAGGGAACTAACAAGCCTCCTACAAACCATTGGGCATGTTATGTGTCATTTACCTCAAATGATAACTTAGAAATAAGAATTTTAAAATGTGTATCATACTCATTCAGACTCTTAGTGAGTTATTTAATATCCCTTAGGTCAGCAATACTATGTTCAAACTCTGAGATGTTAAATAATTGGAGAAAAATTACCTTCAACTACTTTTAATTTACCACATCTTATTTTTTATCAAACTTCTAGTACCATTTATGTGCATGGTCTAAAATGGTAGTGCAAACTAAGTTGTCTTTTATTTATTATAAGTAATGCCTCATACCCACCAAATAAGTTTGTACTTATGAACATGATTTTCTACATTTTAAACATAGTGATACTTAGCTAGGTGAAGCATCATCTTAAATTAGACTATAGGCAAACTGGGTATTGGTAATGGATCATATTTTGATGCACCTCCAGTCCCCCCTAGACCTTGTGGTAGAGGTCCACCAATGCCTCCTACACCACCTCCATATCCTCTAGTTGAACCACCAAGAGTGTCACCTCCCATGACTCATATGGAAATATAAGCACATGATATGTTAGGCATAGAAGTAAGTTGATTAACTATATAAGGTCTAGTATTTTATCCACTAGCTATACTTGGTCCACCATGCATTCGAAAATGAGCCATAAGAATGAATTATAATGGAAAATAAATTAATAACAAACCACTATCTTGAGTTTTTACTACAAAATTTTATTCTACGTGTTTAGACTATGACTCTACACTATCTATGTCCTAATTTATTACAAGAACATTATCTAACTCAAAAGAATGAGCATGCGCTATGGGTGGGGAATTGGGCCAATCTAAATTAGGTTATATAGTCATTACTGCTTGAAATTTTTCTCATGTGTATACTTGTACTAGTATACGGTGTAGTCCTATGGTTGGGGAATCTTCATTATGCCTTTTTACCTCCTTAAAGATCCTCATGACACTTTTAGAGTCCTCCCATACCCTCTCTGGATTGTTTTTTATCATAGCCCTTTGCCTAGCCTCATTATACTTGTATTTAGACATCTTTCATTGACTAGATACCATGTTAAATGAACAATATTATATCAATGTGTGCCCCTTCATTTCCCCACCAAAATCAATAGTCATGTGAGGGAGAGTTTAGCCATCCATGTGGAATTTTTCAAGTCCTGAGTCAACTATAAGCTTCTTAATCTCTAATGAAAACTACCTAAGATACTTTTCACATGGCTCCTAGAGGAGGTTAAATTGGGATTACTCTAGACAAGAGTATATAGAGACTATGTAATCAAAAATATAGCTATTAAAGTGTTCCTCGCAACCAAATATCCATTTTGTACATCAAGGGCACTCCTAATTTTTCCAAGGCTAACTTATTCTCTAATGACTAGGAGATCTTCCATCTATAATTCATAGAATGATCTTGTACATATTCTAAAATCTAGGCATGTTAGTAAACGGGAAATTATACAAAAAAAACTTCAAAGAGTGGGTCATAAGGGTGTTATTCTACCCATGCATTCATAAAAACTCTTGGTTTGAAATATTAAAGTGAAAAACTCTCTTCTATGGTAGTAAGCCAATGTTCAACATTTTTTAGAGATAATTGTTTGATCATTTTCCCACCATCATGTCAACAAGTGCAATGGGTCTCGACAAAAAAACCAAAATGTTGGGATGTTTTCCTTTAGTCTATCATGTCTTTCCCTAGTTGCATGCTTAAGAGAACAAGATTTCTAATGAGCTATCATGTTAGCACATCACATGATAAAAGGTTCTCACATGCTAACCTAAATCATGTAGTTTAAACTAGTTCCCATTGGTTTCATCATGCAGTAGTGTATTCATATGATTTCTTGAGCCAGGGCACTTGAATAAGCACTTAGTTCTAAATTGATACTTAGTTCCATGTCTAACTCTTAACTATTCATTTCCTACTTAAATGGTAAATTAAAAATAAGTTGGGCATAAATTAAGAACAAAAGAGTAATAATTTCATTATATTCATAAACAGTTTACATTAACACAAAAGATTCCTCTCATTAAATTAATATGTCATAGCCAAGATTAATATGAATCCAAGATTATAATGATCAATAATAATACTATGTAAAACGAAGGGGTATTTATACATAGATCTACACTGATAATTTAGTTATAGAAGTAATTACAAAAATATGATTCACCAACAACCATTAATATTAATGAGTCATGGTAAGACATTTACATTAAATTCCTAAGGACCCAGGCCTAACTACACCTATACACTCTCTGTATGCTATATCCTCTTTACCATGTGCCTATCTCCTCATAGGTTGATGCTATATTTATGTTTGACTATTATTCTCCAATGTTCATGTGAACCGTTCCCTAATTGTATTTGATTTTCATGCATTTGCCCAAATATTTTTCTCCTGTTTGAGTTGTTATGAAATCAAGTGTCTCTATAAATGAAATGTATTCTCCTTTGTAATTACAACAATCAATTAGTTAATCTATGAATCTTTGTAAGCTAATTAATCCTGAGAGTTGTGCAAAGGCACTGAAGCTCTATTGAACCAACTCTTCTCCTATATTGGTGGTGCTCCTGTGAAGGCTTACTCTACAAGTGTGTTGTAATCTTGGAGGTTTTTTTAATACATTGAGTTGCTTTGGAGTGTGGGTTTTTTTCTTAAAAGGGTTTTCCCCATGTAATCATTGTGTCTAGTATACTATTATTTTTCAATTATATGTGTTTTCTTTAATTTTGTAACAAGTTCAAATTAGTTTACATATTCTCCTCTCAAGATTTAGTGTAAAGGAAATGTTTCCATTATTTTTATATTCCTTTCATGAGTCCTATGTTCTTATTCTATCAATGTTTCATGTTTCATGTTTCCTTATTCAATGTCACTTGCCTCTTCTGTGCCATGATCTTTTGTGTCATGTCTCTCCCATGTTATGGTCTTCCACATTATCTCTCACCCATGCCAATATCTATAAAAAGTACTTATCTAAAAATAGATACAAAATTGAGGCCCCAATAATCTTGGATACATAAAATGTTTACAGTTCCTTCTACATTACATACATGTTTAAAATTTTTGCATTAGAGAATCCTTTACACATGTCCAAAAAATACTAATCCAATCAAACATTATGCACTGGTCTAAAAAGTAGACAATATTAAACTAACATACTTCAAATACGAGCCTAAACTTGATACACTAGTACAAGAACCTAATAAAATTATACCATTATAAAAACCTAAGCATATTGTCTTATCCAATACACTAAGGAGATAATTTACAATTTTACCTGAGTTCTAATGACACTACTTTGATGGTTACTAGAGTGTCATCTTATATCTCTCACTCATCATATTAGGTTGATATGAGTTGATCTCTACCCAAAGGATATGATGTCAATGATTATTGTGGTTATCATCAAGGACCAGAACATTCTATGAGTAGATGTTTTACCTTGAATTATAATATCCACTATCTCATCAATGACCAAAAACTTATATTTGAGGATCCTCTAAAGGAATTAACTTTAAAACAACTCAAAAAGCATCAACACCAATAATATTTAACAATCACATTATACATGGGTGGTGCTTATTTTTGACATAACCATATTGATCCTATATAAACAAAATCCACTTGCCATATAAATCTTTTTTAGTATCTCAATTTTAACTTACAAGACTTAAAAAATAGGGTCACTTGGAAATACTTCTTAGGAAACATAATAATATCAATTACTTGTGGTCCTAAAGTAATTAAAACATAGGTTTGGGTTATTCCTACCATATCTCCATATTCATTTACACTTTAAACTCTTTGTCTATACCAAATGGAAGCAATAATTGACCAAAATCAATAAGGTATTTCCTTTTCTCACTAAGGCACATTAATACATATTTCAAATGACAACACTAGCTCTTATACTACAAATTAAAAATGTGAGGAGGAACATGATATGTACCTTTTCATCCTATTTAATCATGATGAAAAAAAATTAAAAGATCTAACATAAGGTTGTAAGGTACTAAAAGGGGGAGATACCTATGATCATTCTTTCGACAGGATCATAGCTTAATGTCTCTAAAAAATTAAAAAAATTTAAAAAAATTTTGACACTTACATGTTCTATTGGATATTTGGCATACATATGTTATTTCCATATTGATGGAACAAATACTCAA
Organism: Torreya grandis; assembly: GCA_037957365.1. Lineage (NCBI taxonomy): Eukaryota > Viridiplantae > Streptophyta > Pinopsida > Cupressales > Taxaceae > Torreya > Torreya grandis. The sequence continues at coordinate 396,252 of JARHVA010005508.1, read as the reverse complement.
TTACTCATACACACACATATGTGTCGCACTTCTATTTGGGTGTGATACAGGCATACACATATATATGATAAATTCTTATTTTTTATGTTCGGATTTCCCTTTACTCATGTCATATGGACATTGGGGGAATCCATTTCTTTGATTGTGATACATATATGTTATATTATTCTATGATTACTCTACAAAATCATGTTTGAGCTTGCATATGTACTTATGCATGCATCTTATCCATGATTATATACATAAGGTACTTCATATGTTATACACTTGACATAATTTTATAACACATTAGATCCATGGGCCACTATGACATGTTTATGTTGGTTCTTATGCTTTATGCACTTGCTTGAGTGTATTGACATGATTGTTCAAGCATTTGAATATGATCCTTTACTTAAATCCCCTGTGCCTATATATGTTTTCTTTGACATGTTCATCATGTCATTGTTTTTGGTATGGATATTTGAATATGTCATACTTGCTTTCATAGACATTAGACTAAGTCATTTCCCTTCTATTGTGTAACATTTTAACATGCCCCTTATTTTTGGTCTCCTTGGACCACTGTCTTTTCACTTGATTTTGAGTGTTCTTGTGTTTGTGCTTATTTTCTTGTTAAAATTTTACTATTATTTATCTAGACATTTCCATGACATTTATAACACATCATAGGCCTATATGTGATCACATTAGTTCTATATGCTTTAATGATATATTTACCTAGACATATTCCTTTTATATCCTACATGGTTACATTCATAGATTATGCAATTGTATTACCCTTTTAAGGTGAGGTAACTCCCAATTCATATTTTCTTCCTCACCTCAAAGTGGGGTCATATTAGTGGCGGTATGATTTAAAATCATGTTCTCCATGCTTGGCACAATTCTCATATTCAGTGGGGGATTGCTTTGGAAGCATGTTTTCCACACTCATTAAGTATTTGGTACTTATACCAATTTTTAGATTTAGTGAAGGCATGTCATATGGACATGGATTCCACACATTCACAATTTTTAGATTTAATGGGGGCATGCTTTGGAAGCATGTTTTCCACACTCATTCAGTATATGGTACTTATATTAGTTCTTAGATTTAGTGGGCATATGCTTTGGAAGCATGTTCTACACACCTATTCAGTATTCAGCATCTCCAATTTATAGTGGGGCAATATTTTGGAAACATGTCTTCCACATTGGTACTTATATTAGTTTTAGATTTATTCATATATGGTGGGGGCATGCTTTGGAAAGGGAAGAAAAACATTCAACTTTTTCATCATTTGTATCATTGAAAAGGGAAGAATAACATTCAAATCTTTCATCATGTGTATCAATGGAAATGGAAGAATAACATTCAACCTTTAACTTTGTCAACACCAGAAAGGGGATAGTCACACTCAGTTGTTGAGATAACTAAAGAAGGTGGAGATGCAATAATTGGATTGTCAACATTAAGAATAGTATAATTTTTCATGCTTATTGGTTTTTTAGATTATTCATCAATTAAAATTAAGGGAGGAGGAGAATGAGGTTCAACATAGATAAGGGGAACATCATTACATTCATATCCATAAGTAGAAATATCATCATCACTAGCTTGGTCATTTAAATTTGCATTTTCATCATTTACTCTTCCATTGACATAATTATAAATAAAGGTAGGGGTTTTATCCCATTTTTTATGTTCCATAAGATATTTATATAAAATACATTGACCATCAGGTATATTAAAAATAAGATCAAAAGGATGGGGATTTTTGGATGAGTTAAGGAACCATAAGGAGGTGACCTTTTAGGGGGAAAAAATTAAAGCACAAGTATGATAGCCAATGCAATAAGAATAGGTAACATTCCTAAACTAGGCCTACATAAGCACAAATAAAATATAGAAAGATAAAATGGAATTTGAGCAAAGGTAATAGCCTTAACATAGAAACTAGGGTTTTGGTTCAATAAATAGAGGTTAGTTTCACCAAATGTTTTATGTGAATTACGAGTTTTACAAGATAATACATTGGAAAATAGATATGTTTGAAAGGAATGACAATATTCAAATTTACACTAAAATATAGTCAACAATATAGATTTGTCTAATCTAGCATGTGTAATAAAATACAGTAATTTTAAAGAAACAAAGGACAAAGAGAGCATATCTTATTTAATGTTCTACTCTAGATCATGATAGTGATCAGGATTCATCACAAGGCTATGTTGGAGATATGGGTTTTGTTCACTCTATGTTTTGACTATATTTGACCTTCAAATAGTTACATCGATCTAAGATAGTAATGTTGATGCTTATATTTTTATCTGACACTAGTGTCCAATGAGAAATATTATGACCTCAAATTTGGATTAGACCTATGCTACCCCATATGTAATCTTTTTATGTCTCAAATTATGATTGCATGTAGGCTAGATCCTAATAATATACAATTTTAGTTCTTTTATATTGTACCTCAAAGAGACATATCTTATTTAATGTTCTATTGTAGATCATGATAGTGATCAGGATTCATCACAAGGCTTTGTTGAAGATATGGGTTTTGTTCATTCTATGTTTTGACTATTTTTGACCTTCAAATAGTTACATCGATCTAAGATAGTAATGTTGATGCTTATATTTTTATTTGACACTAGTGTCCAATGAGAAATATACATAGGTATGACCTCGAATTTGGATTAGACCTATGCTACCCCATATGTAATCTTTTTATGTCTCAAATTATGATTGCATGTATGCTAGATCCTAATAATATACAATTCTAGTTCTTTTATATTGTACCTCTTGTACCATGGTAAAAAGGGGTTAGTAATGTGATTAGAGTTAGCCCTATCAACCCTATTATTACTAAGTGTTACCTATTGTCAAGATTAAGTTTCACCCTTTAGAGAAGTGGTTTCAAGGCTTCTCCCTTCAACTGAAACAATAGATACACTACTCAAATTGTGAGTGACCTTATGTGAAGAATGAATCTTTAGAGAGAGTTATTTCCCTTGATAAATCACCTAAACTATGACTAATCCTACTGCTGCAAAAAATAAAAGGGATGGGAGAAAAACATAAGGAAATAAACATAAACTAAAAAAGGTGATGCACCAAAATGTAGACATCTTCCACTTGCTTATAACTTGCACAATGAAATGGAGTAAAACTAAAATATTATTTCACAACTCAAGCATAACTCTCCTAACATAAGTGTTTCAATATGGAGGTTTTAGTTTATGCATTGATCAATAGGGATAATTAGGATGTTTGAAAGAATACACAAATTAAATTTTTCTACACCTAGCATATGCAAATCTACTTGGCACACACCATATGACCTGAAAGAATGATTTACTTATAAAGAGGCAAGGATGAATAGTAAAAACCTAAGGAATTTGAACACTATCATAACCATTCATCAATAATCCATCATAAGAACAATCCAATGTAAGTTTGAGAAGGCACAAATTAGTGTTTCTTCATTCCAAGGTAATGACCAAATGTCCAATCTTCAAAACCAAATCTTGAAAAAGATTATTATTACAAAGAAAGATCTATCCTCATATAGAAATGAATTAGGAGAGAGAGAGAGAGAGAGAGAGAGAGAAAGAATAATTTTCAAATGAGGAAAATTGTGCCACATTCACTATTCATGAATAGTGTCCACATGTAAAGGTCTTTGTCTATGGTCAAAAGGTGGATCTTTGATTTTTACATGATAAATCTCTTGCATGTGATTCCATATCTTGTCCCCCACTCTAACATGTGTGATCCCAATCACATGATAAATTATTACTTTATTTCAAATATTCCAAGATAAATGGAAATCTACTTTTGACTTATGCAATAAAATATAGGTCCACTTAAAGAAATTCACCCCACTTTCACATGGGAAAACAAGAACTTCGAAAGACATGTCATAATTATGAACCCATCCAAAAATTTTGACCCACTCTTGTAATATCAACTTTTCCTCATAAAATATTCTATGTGGGCCATTTCACATCATCCAAAATACACCTCACCACTATTCCACATCACAACTATGCCACATCACCATGCACAGTCACTATCAATAGTAAACATGAATAGTCTTTTATGAATATTGATTTGTGAATAGTGTTTTATGAATAGTAATCTACTCTAAGCAATGTGAGATCATAAAGATCCATGTAAAACCTTGAAACCTATGTTACAACTGAATGGTGACTAGAAATAGTTAACATTACCTACATATCCAATACTCCTAAGAGGGCCTCAAACTCGCATGTAGTTCTCCCTCATATGAAAATGCATGAAATTATAAAAATATTAATATATTATATTTCTCCTATTAAGCCTTGGTACAAGTGATGTAAAAGTATATTTGACCTTTTGAATGCTTTATTTAAAATAGTGTTATAATGCAATTTGATTATTTGAAATAGACAATACTTTTTTATTACAAAGTTGTTTTATCAAATTGGAAGGTGTGTTAATTAGACTATAGCTTTTGTATATATAGAAACCATTTGAGTTTGAATTATAACCTAGTAACATATGAAAATATGACCATAGTATGGGTAAATAGGGATAACAAAATGGTCCTAACATGAAATATATGGTAAAAAATAAAAATATAAGACTAGACAATTGTGTTGAGCCTAGACGCTAATGTCGATGCTAGTATCCAGGATAAATGCAAGTGTCCAAGGGATAAAAACATTAAAAAAATAAACACAAAATATAAGGGTCTCTAGTATAAATTGAATGAGGATAAACAAACATATCATATAAGCTGAGGAGCAGGTAAATCAACTGAAATAAGATGGAAATGAAGAGGTATGTGAGAGACCACATCACTAGATGTATAATTATTAGTAAAGAGGTACATACTTACAATAATACTAATAATATGTTTACTTTTACCAAAATTGGTGTCTACATTTCCCCACTTTAATCTATTAATGTAATAAAAATAGGAATTATTAGTTTAAGGGGAAAAAAATGCATATCATGGTGTGGACAACACACCTTGTCTTTGCTTGAGTTGTGCCTTCAATATTTCATCCCTTGAAAATTACCAATTATAGGATGGATTACAAAGGTTATTAGTCAATAAATCAATAAAAATGCATAAATAACTCAACATACAAAGCCAACTTATTCCAACAGGATTTGTTAATGATAATGAAGATCAAATTAAAAGAAAACAATATTAGTTACCTTCCCAAATTGATTCCACCATGCAAGAGTGGCTCCAAGTGTGTTCTACCCTTGATCTAATGTTCTTGTCTTTGTCAAAAATGGCTTCTTTGCTCCTCCATTACCTCAAGAACATTATGCATAACCTAGACCCAATAGAAGAAATCTCTAATCTAGCCTATCAAATAAAGCTTGTAAATAAGACATAATAATCAAAACAAAAGGATGTGGAGACAATTATGCATTATAATTTTATTATTTTTTTATCTTTAAAATGATGTTTTATGCCCTTTTATTTATAGATTTTTCAAATGGGTTAGGATCGACCATGACCAGCCATCTCAAAATTGAGATGTGTGGCCATGAATTAATCTAATATTTGTAATTAAATCCATAAATATCCTCATAATAATTTGGGAGGAAGGGGCATTAATTAGCATGGGTGCCCATAATTTAGATATTTTATGCATTTATGGCTTATGGATGCCACCCCATAAATGATGTCACTAGGTGATGTAGCTATTGTGAATTAATTTCCAATATTTAAATAATCAATAAACTCCATGGAAAATCCACTTAAGGTCTTGATTTGAATTAATTAGCCTTAAACAAGAATAATCAATATTTATGTAATTCCTTGGAAATTAGCCCTCAATTAATTAAAATGGTCAGAAAGTCATAGTATTGGGTTGTAATTTGACTCAGAATGAATTGGAAGGTTATGTTAGATGCATTGGAACCATATTCCCATTTAGGATGTTTTCAACACAAAATAACAAAGGTACATGACATGTACTAATGAATTAGAATAAAAGAGTGATTCAGAGCACAAAAAGGTGAAATCATCATTTTGACTCAAAATAAATTAATTAAAGTTAGGAACCACATAAAATGCATTTCCCCATTTAGGGATACATTGGCCTAATTTGGCACTTGTATATGACAAGTTGGAACCAAATAGTACGTTTTTAATTATTTTGACCTAAATTGGGCATTTGAGGGCAATTCAAGTAAGATAGAAAATTTCAACACAAATGATGTTAGGAATTAGATGTCTAAACCAACAACCAATCAGATGATAAAAAAATATAAATCAATGTATATAATCTATATGTAAGCAATAGAAAAGAGTAGCATATATAAATAGCATGGATAGAGTACACATGTGTATGTGTCACATAGTAACTAGGTCTCGAATGCTAGAAACTAGAGAAGTAGTCCATCTGCTGGATAGGAAGATGAGTGAGCCTAAAATTGGTAAAAGTGTGTTTCACCATGGTGTTGTCATACCTAGAGTAAAGAAATTTGGGAGGTGATCATGCCCCCAACTGAGAATAAGAAGAGCGGTACTTCAACCATTGGAAGTATTATTTCTTGATGAGCAAAACTCAACTGAAAAAGATATGTATATGTATATCTTATTATAGGGTGAGGGGTGTAATCCATATCATATAATAACTTGTTGAGATTGGATTATTTAATCCTTCCAATCACTCCCAAAAGATGAACTAACCACTATAGATAGGTAAGGCTCAATACAATGTATAAGTGGTTAATTAGGGTATCAATATGTTCGGTTATTAGTGCATATAATTTTTTGTAATTTTGAAGCTGATTTGTATTTTTTAAATATTTGACACATGTTTCATAGCATATGTGCCTTGGATATGTCTCATGATGAAACTAAATAAAATAAATGGTACCAATGTATAGGATTTTTCCATAACTATGAATTTGGATCATATATTCTGTATGTTTTCCAATTTTTAAATTTGTGTGAGTGTGGAGAACATGATTCAAAATCATACTTTCAATATGTATAATGGAATCTAAAACTATAATAAGTACCAATGTGAAGGACATGTTTTTCAAAACATGCCTCCATTGTAAACTAGAGATGTTAAATACTGAATAGTTGTGGAGAACATGCTTTCCAAGTATGCCCCCATTATAATCTAGAAATTATGAATCTATGGAAGTTGTGTCCATATGACCTATCCCCACTAAATCTAAAATTTGATATATTACCACATATTGGATGAATATAAAGAATCATGCTTCCAAAACATAACCTTATTGTACATTAGAAATGTGCCAAATGAGTTTCAATTGTGTAGAACATGTTTTCAACCATGGCCCTAATGAAACCCCCCTTTGGGAAGAGAGAGTAAAATGTCTACTTTTTGTCTCCTCATAAAAGGAATAACGTTGAATCTATTTGATAACATTTGACTTCTTAATATTTTGGTAATGTTGTAGCCAAGAATTTATAACATTATTTTTTGGTAGTATTTGGAATGTAGTAGGATATCTGTGTAGAAAAAAATAATTGATTTTTTACAATGCTTGAACTTTTTCAAATTTGGTATAATATGGAAGGGGTCATTTATTAGATCCAAATACAACTTGTGGTTTCAAATTTGGATAACTAGGGTTCAAGATACGGTCATTTAAAGTTATGCCAATGTGGTATATTAGGTGGGTTCAAATAGAATTTTGAAATCATTTTCATTTTCAACCTTTGTGAATTTTTAGCTCTAAGCCTAGAGAGAATAAATTTCACATAGGAGAGATCCTCATCCTTTATGATTTTATATGTTCCAGAGTGCCCTAGTCTGTTAGGACTTTTTTGAGCTAGTAAGTAATTGTTTGACAATTTATTGATAATTTTAATTTTTTGAAAATTTGTATTTTGAGCCTAGTTTTGGAATTTTCATAGGCTATAAAAAACTTGAATCGATGTCCTATATTTTTATGTCAAGATATAAATTCAACTATCCACTACCAACACTACCATCTGATGTATGTGTTTAGCATAGATGTTAGATCTGATGTAATTATCTTGTGTGGACACTAGATTCTTTGTCATTTGTGCTTAGTTTATTTGATATTCATATAGTTTATAAAAATGTTATTATTGATGATTTTTTATTTTTATTTTCTTGGATACATAGGGATGTGCATATTCAATAATATTGGCATGATCAGCACTATTTGACTTTAGTGAAGCTCAATTTTTAGATGTGGTTGATTAAGTTATGATCGATCAGGTAGGCTTGGGGCATGTATCCCATTTGGGACATATTCCATAAACATCTACCTCCTTAACACTCTATTGGATAGGTGGAACATATATACCTATATATTCTAGCTCCCTATGGGTGAGATGATTATCATCTTGGAGGATGTATATCATATCTTTTAGATACCAATTAGATGTGAGAGTGTGTAGGTTGTAGGTGATAGTATTCATAGATATATTCATTGGTTGCATGTATATTTTATTGGTCAGAGGGATCTTGGGCCTCATCCTAGTGGTATGATTCATCTAGATAACATTATTAATGATGATGTTTCATGATTATGTAATTCTATTTGTGTATCACTAACATCATTTATAGATATGGAGGGTGGGATAGTTGGGATTTATTATCATATGTACCAAGTGGTTCATCATTTGAGTTAGATAAGACTATATATTCTTGGGCTCAAACTATATAAACCCACTTGTATAGAAATTTTTATAGGTTTATAGTGGAGGGACATGATGATAGGGCTGGTGTAGTGACTCTATTACATGTCTAGGCATATAAGTATATTATAGTAGTTTAACTAGTTGGTGGTCCCCTTCTTGGATGGGGCACCCATGAATTTTTTTTGAGTGGTGGGTATTCCCTCATGATATACTTCATACCATGATGGAAAACTAGACTATGTTAGATAGGCTTAATCCTAATTAGATTGTGTGGTATCCTTATAGGAATTTTATTGGGTGGCTGGAGGATGGTCACAAGTTACAGAGAGTTCATCTTAGCATGTGGTTGATTGATAGATTTAATAGAGTATTTGAGATATTTTAGTATAATCAAGTGACACTATAGTTTTTTATATATCAGGTTGTGCCCTTGGCACCATATCCATGGCATTTCATAGTATGGATTGGGCACAGACCACATGATAGATTAGCACCCACTACTATATATTTAGCCCTGTACCCTGATGATGAACAAGAACTAATGTCTCCCTTGGTATCAAGATATGATGCACGTTATACTTATGGGTGTATGCACTGGTGGACTAGGGTTCAATGGCCATGATCATTCTTGATTGTAATTTCATCTCTAGGTGTCATTCTTGTATCATAGGCTATTGGTGGAGAGATAGGTGCTGATGGAGTAGATGATGATCTAACAAGACTAGCACTAGTTGATGAGGCGTCTGTTACAGACATATGTAAGTATATTATTTTTTGGTTCTTGTATTTTATTTTTGATATAAAAGTATTAAATTTTATATATATCACTAACTGGTGTATTAACTCAAATGTGTGTAGGTAACTAGGAGTGATCGAGCATGGTAGATCAAATAATGTAGGCCCTTATTCATAGTGTGTTGATGGATGTAGATAGTGATAGATTTGTACAAATATTTCTTGATATTATTGGTGCACATGAAAATATTTTGAATTTTGTGTTATACGTTGTTAAATATCATTCACATGAAACATAGGGATGGTGGGAGTTGTATCACTCTCAAGAAGAGAATAATCACATGGGTTTGTAATATTTGGTGGAGTACCCATGGTTAAAGAGGTAAGTATGTCATGTTGTATATCACAAAGGATAATACCATTGTCATTACAAGATCTTACTTCACTTGGAATTTAGTTACCTTTAATAGGAATTGGTGAAATTATTTCACTTGTACACATTTGCTCTTGTTTATCCAAAAACGTAAAAGTGGGAGAAAAAAGGACACTTGACACATCATTTTTAATGTCATGAGTGTGGGGTAAAACTGTTACTTTCATTTCTACTTAGCGAAGGAAGAGAGAATGAAATGATACTTTTGATTTTCTTGGGTTTATAAGTCTTGACATTTAAATTAGATATATCAAGTAGACTTTATTTATTTATTTTGTGGATTCAAACAATGTAAGTATTTTAAATGTTTCCTTAGGATGTTCATTGGCACTCTCATTTTTCCATTCAAGAAAGAAAGGTTGAGATATAAGACATGTATCATGCTTATTACATACTAGAGGGGAAGAACAACTTAGGCTAGATGTGTTGAAATTATGAAAAGAAGACATGGGAATTTCAACACTAGTATTGTTTGGAGGTGAAGGCATGCATTGGATTTCATCAATATTTTCATTATGAGAGATAAATTTGAAACATTCAACTTTTTCAATATGTGCACCATTGGAAAGGAAAGAAGAACATTCAACTTTTTCAACATCTTAATCATTAGAAAGGGAAGAAGAACATTTAGCTTTTTCATCATTTGTATCATTGAAAAGGGAAGGAGAACATTCAAATTTTTCATCATTTGTATCATTTGAAAGGGAAGAAAAACATTCAACCTTCTTGAATTTATCAACACTATAAAGGGGAGATTCACACTCAGTTTTTCAGATACCTAAACAAGGTGGAGATGAAATAATTTGATTATCAACATTATGAATAGTATCATTTTGTATGCTTGTTGGTTCTTGAGATTCTCCATCATTAAAAAGCAATGAAGGAGTAGAATGAGGTTGAACATAGCCAAAGGGAACATCATTAAATTCATATCCATAAGAATAAATATCATCATCACTAGCCTGGTCATTTAAATCTATATTTTCATCATTTATTCTTTTATTGACATAATTATAAGTTAAAGTAGGGGTTTTAGCCCATTTTTTATGTTCCATAAGATCCTCATATGAAATACATTGATCATTGGGTATATTAAAAATAAGATCAAAAGGATTGGGCTTTTTTGAGTGAGTTAGGGAACCCATAAAGAGGTGAACTTTTAGGAAAAATTTGTAAATCACAAGAAGGATAGAAAAATAAATAATAATAGTTAACATTCTTAAACTAGGCCTACATAAGACAAATCAAATCTAAAAAATAAAATACAAGAATCTAAAATGGAATTTGAGCAAAGTTAAAAACCCTAAGATAGTGACTAGGATTTTAGTGTAATAAACAGAGGTTGAGTCCACCAAATGTTTTATGTGCTTTATGAGTCTTACAAGACAATGACCTAGAAACTAAATTTATTTGAAAGGAATGACAATATTCATATTTACACTAAAATATAGTTAATAATACATTTTTTTCTAATATAGCATGTGTAATAAATGTAGTAAGTACAAAGCAACTAAGGGACAAAGAGAGTGTATCTTATTTAATGTTTTACTCTAGATTGTGACTGTCATCAAGAGTCATCACAAGGATATGTTGGAGATATAGGTTATGTTCATTATGTGTTTTGATTATTTTTGACCTTCAGATAGTTACATCAATATAAAATAGTAATGTCAACACTTATGGTTTTATCTACTACTAGTGTCCAGTGAGAATTATACACATGCATAACCTATAATTTGGATCAAACAGACATTTCCCCCTATTTAATATTTTTGTGTCTCAACTTTATCTCTTATGTATGTCAGGTCTCAATAGTATGAAACATTATTTATTTTTCATTTTACCTCTTATAACCTTGTAAAAAATGGTTAGTAATGTGAGTCCAGCTAACCCTATCAACCTATTGTTTCCATGTGTTGCCTACATAGCCAATATGCCTAAGAAGGCCTTAGACTCATATGTAGTTCTCCCTCCTATGCATGTGTATGGAGTTATAATAGTATGAATATATGTTATTTCTCTTAGTAACCCTTGGTATAAGTGATTCAATAGTATATTTGACCTTTTAAATGCTTTAGAGATTTAAAATAGTGTTGTAATACAATTTGATAGCTTGAAATAGACAATACTTTATTATTACAAAGTTTCCTTATCAAATTGGAAGGTGTGTTAATTAGAACATAGCCTTTGTATATATGGAAACCTTTTGAATTTTAAGTAGAACCTAATGACACATGAAAATACAACCATAGGATGGGAAAAGAGGGCTAACAAAATGATCTCAACATGAAAGATATAGTAAACCATAAAAAGATAAGACTGAATAATTGCATCGAGTATGGACACTAATATAAATGCTAGAATTTAAGATGAATGAAAGTGTCCAGGGTGATACAGCTAATAATGGGAGGAATAACCAAAAAAATATGTATATAATGTAAATCTACAACATTTATTTTTATACAATGAAAGCTTTTTAAAAAGCTTATGGAGAGTTGGTTCATGACAATCAACTAATGGGTATAACTAACCTGTGAAAATAAACAATAATATAAAACTAAATAATAAATTACTTTGAATCAAAAGTGATCCCAATAAACTCCCCCTTGATCCAAAGGGGTGATGAAATAATTGGATTAATGACTCTAAAGTCATCAAAGGAAACCTGAATGCAACTACAAGTGGTATATTATACTTCCTAATACTGATTAAAACTGATGTTACTCCATACAAAATCTTGCATAGTGAGTTGTGGCATAAAAGGCTAATGAACATGATCAATGCCTGCTCATCCCTTATGATCATCATATTACATTGTAGTAGAACTCAATCAAAAGCTTGTCCAACTACACCAATCCACATAAGGTCCCACACAAGAACTCATCCAAGTGACAAACTTATATTATGTATGACACATCTCACTAATGTCTAATAAATTTTGACAAAATTTACTCAACACTAAAGGTGATAGTAATCCCTATTAACTTGTACTATCACTGATGATTGATTGAAAACCAACAAATGCAATATCTACTCCACCTATTAGATGAGAGGTGAGAAGTTGTGCATTGAGAGAAACAAAATCAAATAAACATTGCCTACTTCATTTCATGAATATCAGATATAAAATACTAAAAATGAAAATGAAAGTAAGAACATAAAATAAAATTGATATTCAAGCATGAAACCAAACTTGAAGTGAATAGCTAACTAGAGAAGGGAATAGTCCTCCAGCCTCCAATCAATCCTCCAACATCCAGTCATTGATCACTCAAAATATGTTATTAGGTCCATCAAGACCATAGACCTCAGCCATGAGGGACATCTCTTGATCAGATAAGTGTCATAATATCTTTAATAACTAGAGTAATCACAATATATTCCACTAGAATTATCCACATAATTTATTTTAGCTTTCTTTTTGCATGGAGAATAGGGTCATCAAGAAGGACATACATTTGTAAGATGTCCAATACCACCACATATGAAACATATGGGTTATTTATTATGTCTATAGGATCTATAATAACTTGAATCACAAGAATAACTATGAGAAGATTGCTTGTGGTAATGCCTATGTTTGGAAGACCCTAGAGAGTGTCGATGTAAATGTTGTGGAGACCATCTAGAATAGTGTGGAGAGTGCCTCAAAGAATAACTCAAAGAGTGTTTATAAAACTATAACTATACATGATGATGATCTCTATGATGGGACCTAATATTTGTATAGTGAGCCTCTATAATATGAATACTCTTCTTCCTTATAAATTATATCTCATGTTGAGTTAATAACTCATACATAGAGTCAAAAGTGGCACTGTTAAGCTTATCACTAAGCTACAGCATTTTAAAAAAATTGATGTATGCATAATTAAGACCATTGAATGTGATGTAAATCATCATATCATCATCAATTTTACCACCAATTGTGTAGTATTCTTGTTTTAATGTTTTCATGCATGAAAGATATTTAGAGACATCTTCAATATCTACCAATTTATTGTTCAAAAGCTACATAAGAAGGTCAATATTCTTGTATGTAGATTGCTCGTCATATAAGTATTTTAATGTTTTCCATGCTTTCAATGTTCAAGAATTAACAGATTTAATATGTATAACCACCTATTTGTGCAAGATGATTTTAGCATAGCAAGAGCATGTTTATCATGTTTTTGGAACTCAAGCAATTTTTTGGCCTGAGTTGGTGGTGTGATTTATTTTTCTATTATTTCCCACAAATCATTAAAAATAGTGTATTTTCCATGTTCATTGGCCATTCCTTGTAGTTTTTTTGTGTTAGATGTCCATTTTTAGAGATTAAACTCATAATTTTTATCATGTTTCTATCAATCCAAGGAAAATTATCGAGGTTTGGCCTTGACCTACCAACTAGATTCTAATTACAAAAAATTTAGAGACTTTGTAAAAAAATGCAACACATTGTAACTCCTATTACACAATTATATCACCTTTATAATAGTTCACTTTCAAAATGAATTTCACCCTTATAACCCCTATTAAAAAATGATGTTGAAAAATAATTTTGATCAAAGAAATACAAATGAGATTTGATCCTATGACCTCTTTTTAGTGGGTGACTTATAAAATATTGTATAACACCCATGTTTTGGATAAGTGATTCACATAGAACTAAAAAGTTTGAAAGATTCAAGAATGCTTCAGTTTACTTTCATTGTCGTATAGGACTCACAGTATAGCTAGGTCTTGCCTCTTATTATGTCATATATAGATATTATTAAAGAGTAACTCGCCAATAAAAAATATTTCTTATACAGATGAGAATAGATAAAAATTTTCAAAAATAATTTGAACAAATTTCACCTCTGTGGAGATTAAACATCATATTATTTGTGCAGGTATATAAAGACAAATCTTCTACAAGCAATCTATGAGAGCTTCTACAAGCATGGCTTATCTTCTTCTATTTTATTTTTTTAATTATTAAATTTATATTATATATAAATAGCCACTCTGTGTGCCATGGATATGCTACACAAGGAAAGCCTCAACAGAAAAAGTAAAGAACTTTGGCAGAATTAACAAAATTATGTAAAAATATCACATCAGATCATTGTTGTCTTTGAAAAAATGGCATCATTAACAGGTAGAATGCTTGTTAATGGTGGTTGTCGAAACCTATCATAATTTTTATTTTTTATTCATTGCATATTATTCCACTTCACTTTTTGATGTCATTTTACAAGCCAAAACATTAACCTCCTCTTTAAATATTTTGGATCTAGCACTGGTCAAAGCAAAAATGGTATATAAATTTCCATTCCTCCTTTGATTTCTTATGGATTTGATACTAATGATAAAAAATAGGAGGAGTAACCAAAAAAATATGCATATAATATAAATCTACAAAATTTATTTTTGTATAATGAAAGCTTTTATGACAACCAACTGATGGGTATAACTAACCCATGAAACTAAACAATAATCTAAAACTAGATAATAAATTACTTTGGATCAAAAATGATCCCAATATAGGGGCTTAAAATATTTATATAATAATCAAAACAAATATGGGTGCCTAACATACACTAAATAAGGAAAAATAAACATAACACACAAACCTGATGGGGAGGTAAATCAAGTGAAATAAGATGGAAATGAAGAGTTCCATGAGACACTATGTCACTATATGTCTAATTCTTAGTAAAGAGTTATATACATACAAGAATACTAGTAATATGTGTACTTGTACCAAAATAGGTGTCTACACATACACACTCAGGTACTTATTACTTTCTTTTAAACTAGCAATTTCATAAATAGATTAAAGGGAGGGAGGAGAGGAGAATGTAATGATATTTTGTGATTATATAGTGCCTCAACATCACACACCTGGAAAACTCATACCTTTGTTTTTCCTCTTTAGTTCAACACTCTCCTTGCTTATGTAAACCTTGCATCTTCTTTATCTTGTGCCACTTAGCCTATCTCTTAGTCTGACCAGTCTTATATTGAGTATATAGACATTATATATTTCCCATAATGCTTAAAATATACTTATCTTACACCTCTATAAGTTTTGATCCTGTACCTATTTTTCTACTCCTTAGACACTAATGTTTAGGATAGATAATAATGTCAATGTTACTATCCTACCATAACAAAAGTGTCCAATGCCCTAAAGTCATCCAATTTTCAAATGAAACATATCTTAATGGTAGGCCTAAGTGATTTAATGTGAGTTATTACACCAAAAGGATTGATATATATATATATATATATATATATATATATATATATATATATATATATATAATATCAACCATCATTCATTCTTGACCTATGAATACCTAGAAAAGACCAAAGAGACCAAGGAACTTATCAAAATTCACTCTATCATGCATTTAATTGAACTAAGCATCCCTATTTCCATCTCAATCATAGGTACAGCACATCTATAGGTCTAAATTACTAAAGGAGTATCCCAAGAGCCTAATTTGACAAGTTACAAGCTAGGTCATTATTGTACTTTCTTTACACACATTACATGATTCACACACAAGCTAATATGTAGGGGAGAACTACATCATCCTAAGGACCTCTTCAGAGTATTGACTAGGTAGGCAGCATCTTTTGACTCAACATTTTATGTCCACTAACCCATTTTTACCCAAGGTCACATTGAATATGGAAAGGTAGGGTTTTTTCATTTCATAAGGAGAGAGTCTATGACCTATATTTAAATGCACCAAAGTGAAAGTAAAGCAAAACCTATATGCATTTAGGTGGTCACATCATATTCCATAACACATTTCATATATGACACCATCATCAGACTTAGATAATAGCATCCACACAACCATCTAGGGTTGATGTAATTGTCTAGATAGCTAGAGGCACCAAATACATAATCTTACAACTATTTGACAACTATCTTCCCACCTGATTTCAGCCTATTCTAGATTCATAATTGCATTAGCATCATAACAAGCTAAGTACTCTCTTATTTTTCATTTATATATTTAGCCTAGTTATACTTTCCATATTTATTTTATCTTAGCATAATAAATTTAGTGTATGCTTATATATGAGTTTAGTATTTATTTGGCCTAATATAGATCTTATTATCACCCTTGTGCCATTTCATTTATATATTCTTAACACTAAGCTTAAAGTGAAATACATACCATAACACTATTTCATTTTAGTTTAAATAGATAGATAAACATATCACAAAGAGCAATTATATCTTTTGTTGGAAGCTTTAAATTACCATTTATATGTAACATGGGGATGATAGAATCTTTACTCCTTTTGAGAGTAGGCTCATCACATGGTTTTGAAACATTTGGTAAAGGGGTATCTATGTTTAAAGAGGTAAGTATATCATGTTGGATAACATGAAGAGTGATACCATTATCATTGCAAGGTGAAATTTTATTTGAAACTTTAGGACATACAATAAGAGTAGGGGAAAGAACTTCATTGGTAAACATTTTTTATACTTTAGCAAAAAATGTGGAGGGAGGAAAATGAACATTTTCTAGTTTGTTTGTAACATTATGAGAGGGAAAATTTTAATTTTCACTTTCATTGGTATTTTTCAAAGAAGGAAAACAAAATGGAATGCTAATATTAATTTTCTTTGATTTATATAACTTGAGTTTTGAGAGAGAGAAATCAAATGTACTTTGGACTTTACTTGTGTCCCCAAACAATGCATATTATATAACTACTTTATTATGACTTTCACATGCACTCTCATTTTACAATTCAATCAAGAAATGGGAAGGATTAATATATGTATTTTTCTCATAACAAGTTAGATAAAAAGTAGGAATTACATTATTTTCATTTGAGTCATCAAAAGAAGGGATAAAATTTTTAACATGCATATGATTTTGAAAAGAAGGCACACACTCAATTTCATCAGCATTGGAGATGGGAAATAAGAGAATAACATTCAATTTTTTTAAAATTTGTATTATTAGAGAGGGAAGAATAACATTCAACTATTTCATTATTTTCATCATGGGATGGATAAAATGAATCATCAAATTTTGATGCATCTAACGAATGTATGCATGCAAGATTTTGACTTATAATATCATGAATGCTACCATTTTGCATATATATTTTATCATCCTTATGCAAGGTCTTAAAAAAATGTGTTGTTGGTGACTCTTGAAACCCTTCATCATTAGAAAGAGAAGTAGGATAACTAGGCTCCTCATAGCCAAGAGGCATATTATCACACTCATAACCATGTGAATAAGTGCCATTATCATTTCTTGGTTAATTTATACTTTCATTTTCATCATTAGTTCCTTCATTGTCATATTTATAAGAAATATAAGGGGTTGGTTTCTATTTTTGAGATTCCATTAGATCTTCATATGTTATATATTTATTGTTAGGCACATTGAATAAATGATTGAAAGGATGAACCTTTGTTGTATGGGCCTTAATTAGTGATTCCATAAATATTTTAACTTTGTAGAATATTACAAATTAACCACAAGAACCAATGCAAAGATATAATTAAACATGCCTAAACTATGCTCATGCAATAAAATTAGATTTGAATAAAATATAAAACAATCTGAAATGAATTTTTAGAGGAGAAAACCCTACATGCAAACTAGGGTTTTGGCTTAATAAAAGGAGGATGGGTTCAACAAATTTTTTACTCTTTTTGGAGTTCATAAGATAAACATGTAAGCAATAAAAAAAAATTGAATTAAAGTTAATATTAAAAATTTAATAATTTATAGTAGAGTTAAGATAGTTTATCCATTCACACATGTATAATAAATACAACAAGTATGAAGTAGCTAAGGGATAAAAGAGAACATATCTTGTTTGATATTTTATTTTGAGGTATGATAGTGATCAAGAGTCATCAAAACACTACATTATAAGTTTAATCCTTGTTCATTCTATGTTTTGACTATTTTTGTCTACCAAATGCTTGTGTCAAATAGGGATAGCTACATCGACATAGGTGTTTGCCTCCAATACAGGTGTCTAATCTAAGGTACACATAAAAATGAACCAAAATTTATACTAGACCTACATTGTCACCTATATAACTTTCTTGTGCCTCAAATTACATCTACTTAGGTGCAAGATCCATTTAATAAACTAAACCCTACTTCTTTTACCTTGGACTTCCTACAACTTAGTAAAAAAGGGTTATCACATGATTCAAGCTAAACCTAACAACCCTAATTGTTGCTAAGTGTTGTCTACATATCAAATACTCCAAAGAGGGCCTCAGAATTGGCATGTAGTTTTCCCTCCTAGGCATGTGTGTGTATTTTTTATTATGCAACTATATGTTCATTCTCTTATATAACCCTTGAAAAAAACAATGCAAGAATATGATGATATTTTGAGTTCTTCAGATATTCAATTTAGTACTATAGTAAAATTTAATAGCTATTAATGTAAGATATTTACTAATTAGAACTTGATTTCATCAAATTTATAGGTGTTGTAATAATAATATAACCTTTTATATATATATATATATGGATCTCTTGATTTTAAATTAGGACTTAGTTGCATGCAAATAATAGATAATATAATGAACAAAGGGGACTAACAAATGGTCACAAAATCAAAATATACAAAAAATGATAAAAGGATAGGACTAGACACTTATGACATGGTTGGACAATTAAATCAATGCAAGTGTCCAACATGGATGAGAGTAGTGGTTAAAAATAAAGTAATGATAGAATAACAAGTTGGGATCTTTAGATCATGGTGCATAAAAGGTATCGAAACAACATACAGGCCCAAGGGGTGGGTAAAACAAAGAAAAATATAGTGGAACTAAAGAGGTCCACAAAAGATCATGCCACTAGATATCTAAATATTGAACAGGAGGTATATACATATAAAAATGTATAACATGTTATAAACTATGCTTGTTCCAAATATGGGCATCTACACTATCATAGCCTTGAGGGTTAGGAGGAGGAGGAAGATATTCTTTTATATCCATATAATATGAAACTAAAACCAAGAAAATTATTATTAGAATAGAATATATCAACTCTAAAAATACATAAATAATAAATGAAAATAGGAAAAATAAAGATAAAAACCCTATAAATATTTTTGGTTAGGGTTTGGAAACATTCAAATAATAAATAGGTTCATCAATATGTTTTATCAAATTTGGCATTTATGTGAAAACCTTAAATGACATCACAAATGTGCAAAATTAGGAGAATAATATATAAAATGATAACATGCACTAATTTAGAACTACTATATTTTGGAAATTTACTAAAAATAGCAACTTGTAAGGAGAAAATAAAGACTTAGCTGGAAACTATGCCTCTGAGAGGGATCAAGTTTTGAAACTTATTGTGTAGAGAGGTCTAGTGATTGGAATTAGGATTCTAGAACTAGAATTGGACCTAGACAATGGCATTATGAAAAGTAAAATAGAGGGGTGGAAATCATATCTTACCTAGGGCACTCATGTCCACTTGTAGTGAGGAAATCGAGGTTTATGGATTCTCTATGTTTTTATTTATAGAGCCTATATCTGGTATAGGATCTTGTGATCACTTGTAGAGACCATTGTGACTAATTTTCCTTTAAAACCCCTAGTTCTTTGTCATTTCAAGACCAATTAAAATAAATGGTAAAAAGATATTAGCATCTGAAGATGGATGAGACCTCAACACCCCATGTGTTGAGCATTTCCTGCATACTAATACTCTAAAGAGGGATCAAACTTCATGCTAGTTCTTCCATGTTACGGTGGTGTGTGAATAACTAGCACAATGTGCTAGATGTTAGTGAATTATTTATGTGATTACATGTGTTAAATGTGACTTGTGACTTGTTAATGTACTCAAACTTGAGCTTTGGGATAATAGGGCTATATGCAATTAGAAGTGGGAAAATTAGGTATTCTGCTCCCAATGTACAAGTGTGATTCTAGTGTTTTTCAATGTGAGAGCCTCTTGTGTGCCTAATGGTTTGAAAATTTATTATATAGTCATATCAATAAAAATCCTTAAATGGGGCTTCTTAGGGACATGGGTTGATATTCTTATAGCTTTGAATTTGGTAAATTTGTCATTATTTGGAAGGAAGATAGGAGAGGGGGGAAGGACACTAGAGTGGTGCACTCCTATCCCCTAGGGTGATATTGTCTAATGGATGATTTCATCATGATGAGTGTTAGTTAGGGCCTAAAATATGTCTAATATTTTATAATAATAGGTATGAGTACATTCTAGGGTCATTATTCAACTTAGAAGAGTGTGAGATATGGTTGAAAGTGATTGAAAGGGGCCTTAAGATAAATTTAAAGATAAGTGTGTAAAAGAGCGGTCACAAGTGAATAGTTTTAGATTAAATGTTAATTTTATGTGTCTTATACTTAGTGTGGCTATATGGTTTTTTAAACTTTCGATTCACCACCTAGGTAAGTTGTGCCTTCATTTTCCTACCATGGCTCCTTACCCTTTTTATTATGTTTTTAACCATAACCATTATTTGTGTTGATATCTTAGAAATACTAGATTAGATTAATTCCAATATTAGAATACCTATTTAGGGTCATTTCATTATATTGATTGCCTAGAGGCTTTGGAACCCTCTCTATTGATTTTGTGAAATAAGTGCTCTTCTTGCTAGGTTTATTGAATCTATTTGATCATATCCCTATACATTAAGTATCAATGGGTTCCATTTTATTTACCTTCTCTAAGTCCATGTCTCTTAGATAAGATAACTTATGGGTCAATTCTAGCTCATTGCATACATCAAGTTTTAGGATTTTTATACAATGTAGTAAATCTAGGTCATTAAAAACTATAGGGTCAGATCATAAGATAAACAATTAGGCACAATGAGATGGAGAATGTGAGCCTTTCAGCAACATGAAAGTCTAAAATTAAAGGGTAGAGCCCTGATAGGTATTTGTTAAGTATACAAGGCTGATATGCTATATAAATCAGAATTTAGTATGTACATTTTGTATCTTAAGATATAATACCATAAATATAATAGTTATATTATTATCAAGGTGGGATTAAAGTATGCCCAATTTTCCCATTTCACCTTGGATTTAAAAATAAAAATATCTAGATAATGGTCATTTTAGTGATGTATTTCTTTAAATTATTATCGATCTATATTTAATATTAAATTCTAGGTGCATGCCCTGATACATTTTCCTTAAGATCAGATTGATGTACACCCCAAATCCCATTACATCTCTAATTTTACAAGTAAAAATTTCTAGATAATGTTCATTTGAGTGACGTACAACTTTAAATTTTAATTATTATGTATCTCAATAGTCAAGGTCAAATACATGTTCCAAGTAAGTTTAATATAATGTATAACTCATGTGTTTTGTTATGGTTGTTATTCTTCATCAATTGACTATGCTACGTAGTTGATAGTTATTGTATGCTTTGCTAACTCGATAATTTTTGTGATTAATTGGTTGACCTTTATTTAGAGCATCTATAATTTGTATTAATCTAAAATACCAACTATCATACATATCTTAGACAAATCTATGTAAGATATGCCAAGAAATATAATTTTAGAGGTACTTATTACTCTTATGTCATAAATTCAATATCATATAGGCACCTCGAGAATTTTATATATATATATATATTACCAATGTTTACATCTAATTATTATTTACTAAATAAACTTCAAAAATTAAACTTTTCACACTTCCATTTTTACTTAGAAATATGACAAAGTGTAATTGATTCATGTTTAACTTCTTTGTTAAGCATTAAAATTAGTTCATATTTTCAACTAAGATTCTTATATTTTAAGTGGTTAATACTAATATTTTATTATACATTTATATCCATATACTTCATCATCATATTTTTATTAATAAAATATGATGGATTTTTTATTAAAAATAATTCAATTTCACATTTTTTCTCTTTGAATCAGAGGTTACCTCTCCATCATAACATGGGAATACAAAAAGGTTTCTTTAGGTTAACATTTTGATTTTGAAAAATATTAAGGCATTATAATATTAAATTTTTATTTTTAATTTTTATAATTATTTGTAAGACTTTATATTTTGAGTCATGAGTATCAACCAAGTACTTTATTTTTAAATTTGACATGCAATACTTAATCTTATTTCTATATTATTTTTTATTAATATATATTCAGATAGATTTCCCATAAATATTAGTTGATTTAAATAGTTCCTTTCTCTCTTTTAATCCAATGAGAAACACTTCCACATAGTCATAATATGGAAACTTAAAAAGCCGATACTTAGGCTAATTTTTGAATACTCATCTTACAAGCCACCAGGCATTATTTATTTGTTTTTTCATTTCTTATTATTTTTGTAAGTGTCCTTTATATTGTAAATTATATTTTAATTCTCTATATTAAATTAATAGATACATTGAAAAATATGAAGTGAAGATTGAAGCTATAAGAAAGGGTGAAGGTGAAAATTAGGTACCTAAAAAGTTGATTCCTCTAAGCATAGTTTTTCTTTAGAAATTTTAGGTTTTATTTCGAGTACATCCTAGAATAGGGTTTCCTCTACTCGTGATTTGATCCATTATGAATCCCCAAAAGGGGGAGGGTTTCTCCCCCCCTAAAATATTTATTTCAATCAAATGGTGGTAGGGGCACCATTTTTAGTTGCATAAGCAAAAATTAATGCCCTATTGAATGCCACAAGGAAGAAGAAGATGTAAGATCAAGTTAAGGGAGGTAAAAAAAACATGCATGCAAGTAGCTGAGGTGAATCTAATAGCTATGATTTACCTATCTAATATTAGGAAAAATATTGAAGAGTTATACAAGAGAAGCCTTATCTATAAGTTTATGGGGGATTAACTATCCCCAAAAGAGCTACATACATAAACAAGAAGGAGCCAAAAAACCAATGGGGAGTATGAATTAATAATCTATGAAAAAGGCTATTTCATAGGTGTCTTCACCAATGAATCATATGGGGACAAAGTGTTTGAAGGAAGACTGTATTTCTTCTGCAATGTGAGACTTTCCATGAAACACTATCATATTATGATTAGGATAACATAGGAACTTCTAAATATGGCACTAATTTGGATCAGGATCTATGTGCTTCTAAAATAATTTTGGTCTAGGTATGTATTTAAAACTATTTAAAATATTCTAAGAACTCAAGTAGATATTTATAAGCCTCATCATGGTAATGGTCTATCTATCTATTCTAGAATTTGTATAGAACTTGACCTCTCATAGCCCCTGCCAAATAATATTGCATTAAAAGTAAGGAAATTGAAATGGATACAAGATATGGACTATGAAAGCATCCCATTCTATTGTAGAAGTTATCATCACTACAAAAACCTAATTCAATAATGCCCACTACTTCATAAAATTAGTAGTCATGAATAAAATCCTAAAACATCTAAAAAAGACTCTAAGGGTTTCATCAAACCTAAGATAAATCATATGATTAAGATTCAAAATAAAATAGTCAATAAATATATCTTAAAGGAGGCTATTAATAGATCTGAGACAAATTTACCCCCATAGGAATATATGGAAAAAGTCCCAGAAACACGACCACATGGAAAGAAGTCTAATCAAGAAAAGGAAGATATTACTATAGAGAATGGATTCAAAGAAGACTTGGAGAATCTTTTCAAAGTTCCAAAATTAGGGAGAGAAGCTAGACTAATTAAATGAGGAAGACAATGTAAACATGAAAAATACAATTATGTAGTAGAAGGCCCAAGAGAAAAGGATAAATAGATGAGCATGGATGAAGATGAGGAAACAGAGTCATGAACAAATGAGGAAAGTGTAAGAACATCAAAAACCCCAAACATGATAAAAAATGAAATGTAGGCAAAAGAAGGAGAGGAAGATTGAACAAAAATAAAAAAGGATAGAAGAAACCATAGAGGCCATTAGTGCAAGAACTCAATCTCAAGTTAACATACTCTTGGTGAGCACCAATCAAAATAACCTTTCTTGATGTAGTTGTATACACCCTAAATTGGTCAAGAAACCACACATATCATGTCTTTTCATATTCCTCTTCACATGAGACTTTGATTGGAGAAGACAAGTTTTGTTCTCACAATCCATGTCTTTGTTTTATTTGTTTTGGTCTTGTTTCTCACTTTTGTCACCTTTTCATTATCTCAGTCAACTGATATAGACCTCTAAAAACACCCAAAATTGGCTTGTGTCAATCCCAACCTATTTTTCTAGGTCCCAAACAATAGAATTTTGATAGACTACAGTGCCCAATGTTCCTATCTTCCTTGGTGTTATTTTCCAACAGTCATTTTTCCTTGCTTAACAGGTCTCGAACCCTTCTTAGGCCCTCCCTTAAGTTTTATTTATCTTTCTGATGTTGACTAACATGAATAAATATCCCAAATTCAAAATAAAGAGTCTCATATATAAAGGACCTCACAAGGTATTTTAGACCTAGAACTCACTACTTTGGCACACTAAATAATTAAAATTAGTCAATAGTATAGCTCAAAATTTTGCATCACATAGATTTGCATGCTTGATCAAGGAAGGGCCTAAGCAAAAGTTCATTCTTGAATCTACCATGTGAATTAATTATGCACATTCCCTAAGGGAGAACTACATTTGATCTAAGGCCCTAACTTGAGTGTTAATGTAGGTAGCGATTAGGACAGGAGGGGTTCTAGGTCATGTGATCATATTTCCCCTAACCTAGTTTTTTTCCTTTTAGCTTTTGATATGTTTGTTGTTTCATGTGTATAGATAGATCTAGGGTTTAAAGATAAAACTAGCTCCACATAAAATTTTGTCGACAACCAACACTCAATTTTTAATAGGAACAACATAACTACTCAAAAAGTTTCATGTCTCTATGATCAGTTTGGACAATAGTGGCAAGAATAGACAATAGTGCCAAATACCAAAGCATCCACTTTTTGGCACTCCTATCCTTTCACCCAATGAAATCTATATTTAGGTTATGACACCTTCCTAGTCCTACATAGTCATTTTCAACCTCTATATCAACCATCTTAGTCTGTTTTCCAACTAAGTTGTATTTCTTCTTATTTAATGTTATTTTAGAAAGGTGAAAAAGACAAACAGTTGCAAAAATTAAGACTGTATTTATTGTTATATTCTATATTTATTTATTAATCTAGACCCTTAAATAAAATAGGAATAACACTCCACTATTCCCAAATAAGTTAAATCATTTGGTGAACTTGACTTACTTTGAACAAAATCTCAAAACCTTAAGTACCCCTAGGGTTTTCCTTCACATTTTTGTGCAAAAAGTCAATTTCAAATTTTTTATTTTTTTATAAATTTTTGTACACTTATTTTATTCAAATTTATTTTAGAATTCAAATTATTGCAATAATTTCAAATTTCTAAAACTCCAACCCAAAACCTTAGATTTCCAAACTAGGTCCTCAAACCCCAAGCCTTCCTCCCTTATAATTTTTAGATAAAAATTTTGTAATTTTTGAAAATTATTTTGAGTGTCAAAAATATTTTCAAAATCCCTATGTTAGTAGTCATTCTTGTATTTATTTTCTTAATAGTACTTTTACATACTCTCTTTGGTGAAAGCAATAAAATATCCACTAAGGCACTTCTTCCCTCTCATCCTATAGATAAAATTCTAAATTTTTCTCATAATTATGACAATGAATGGAAAAATTTAAAAAATTTCACACTAGCCAAAACTGAGGGAAATGATTTCATTTACAATGAATACAATTACTATTGTTGTAATGAGGAATATGTTGATGCATCTGAAAGTGATAGTGAATAAAAAGTAGATGCATCTTCTTCTCTCAAACTTATCTCTTTTATTCCCTCTTCTAAAGAAAATAATTTTTATAAATGGGAAAGTTACTTTTTACGTCATTCTCCTATGCACAACACATCAAATGTATAAATTAGTCATGCAATTCCAAGTGAACCTCTCATTGGTGATAATTTGCTTGCATTTAAACCTAGTTTCTCCCTCTCTTTTGCTACTTTTATGTTCAAATTACGATAATATAAACAAAATAGAATCAAATTTCCAATGCATAGTTCAAATGATCGATCTCATGTTCTTAACTCTACTTTGTCATCTCAAACAATGAAAAAATAATGTCTAAATGATAACTCTCATACTCTTACTTCTTATATTGCAAATGAAAATAATTCATGTACTCCATTCAACGATAACATAGATACACATAGTATTATAATTTCACATGATAATTTATTGCATATTAGAAAATAATTAATATCTTCTCTTACCCCTATCCCTAGAGATAATGGAAATGATAATGAGTATGATAGTGAACATGCAAATGAATATGACAATGAGAGTGAATATGAAAGTGATACTTCTACTTCTCCTCTTTCAAATGAATAAAATTATGATTATGATAATGCATGGAATAATGATGACTATTATACATATAGTGAAGAATAAAATGCATCTCATGCTTCTAACTCTTCTCTCACTCCTTCTCTCAAACATAATGCATTAAAAAATGTTGCTTCTACTTTTATGCATGATTTTATTTCAAATGTTGCACATGTCAATGATAACATCACATCTTCTATTCAATTAGAATGTGATTCACTAAATACTAAAGATACCAATGAATCTCCCAAGCCACCCCCTACTATAGTAGCACCTATTTCTCACTCTCCACCCAAAGAGAACGGTATCCCACATCCCTCTACAAAGGTCCAAGTTACCATTACTCCAAAGGTTCAAGTGAGCACACCCCCTCTCTATGACGCAATTGCTAATTGTAGCATTCCCATGGATAAAATAAATGAACAAATTCAATGTTTAAATGAACCACTCAAGATACTAATATACCATCCTAAGATATTATTTCTTTGATGCATGTAGTTGGTGAATTACAACACCAAGTACATGTCCTTACTTTGGAAAACAAGGCTTATAAGTCTTGGATGGATGCTAATGATTTGCATGGTAACCCTCTTTCAAAGACATTTTTCAAAGCTTCATTTCCTAAGCACTTCTAGATACCATCATTGCCTCAATTTTATGGAATTGGAAATCCATTTGTACACCTTAAATCATTTTGGAAGGCTTTGTCATCTCATGCGAGTCCTTTGATTCTACTTAAGTTATTCCAACAAACATTAGTGGGTAATGCATAGAATTGGTTCTTTTATCTACTACATGTTGGTTCCTTGTATATATATGATGACTTAGAGGAGTCATTTATCATATATTACATAGAAAACATGGGCCCTCGTATTACATATGATAAACTTGTCACATTGCATCAGAATCCTTCAGAGATAATAAGTGATTATATCTTACGATTTAAGACTTACATGTTACACTTGATATGTAAACCAAAATATTTAGAGGTCCAGCATATCTTTATTAAGGGGCTTCACCAACCCCTCCTTGATCATATATTATATTAGATAGAGTCCTCTTTTAGGTACTTATGTTATATAGTTTTAGCCTTGGAGAAGAAACTGGGATTGATTGAGTTAGATTCAATTGATCAGCTTACTCTAGATTTCATAACATTACCTCCATCTACAACTCCTAATACACAACATCCACCATGTCCCAAAAAAGATAGGATACCACACCCAAAAATGCAACTAGTTAAGAATATAGAGCCAATTTCTATAGCACCACCTATAGTATGCATTATAGAGAACATTAGTAGGGCACCACTACAGTTTGATTCAAAATGGGATATCCCATATGTCATATTATTATCACTAAAAAATAGGAGGTTAATCACATTGTCTTCTATTCATCATTGAGATCCACATCTCTTACACAAATAGACACATTGCCCCTTTTGTAACTATCATCATATCTATGGACACAGAGACAATGCTTGTTATAGACTCAGGGCTTGTACTAATAGATGTGTTGAGAATGAAATCATAGAATTCACACTAGGGATATCAAGATCTCCTCCATCATGGATCCATAGACCTCATTCCTCCATGACAAAGTCATCTTAGGACATTCCTTCAAAGGAATCATCAATTACTCATTATGAGAGTAATGTGGTTTTGAGGAAAGAGCCTCATAAGAGATCTCCTATCCCACCTACTCAAAGGGTTTGGAGACCAGTACAGTGAGAGCATTCTAAATATAGTATTGTAGTTCCATATACATATCCAACATAGTCACAAGCACCATAGTAGATTTTTCAAGGTCCTATCTCATGTAGCAACCTACTATGGTTAAGATTAGATGAACCCACATCATATATTACTGCTCCAGATAGATTCTCACTATAGATAAGTTTTTAGGGACCTATTTCATGTAGCAACATATTATGATTGAGATTAGATGAGCCCCCATCATAGATTACAATTCCATCTTAATCTATTACTCAATCATATACATCATAGTAGAGGTCACAAGGTGTTATTTCACATAGTAATCGACTATGATTATGGATAGATGAGCCTCCTTCATAGCACATAATTTTATTTGCACATCCATTGAGGTTTCATCTTATAGAGTCTCCATGTACAACTAAAATTGGTTCACCATAGACAGTATCAAATATAGGGTTGATATGCACAGAGTGATATCTTACATCCCCTTCTACTTACAACTACCATTCCTAGTTCTAAATAACCATCCTTAGTCAAACCAAATTATCCAAATTTTCATCTTACCAATATCCTATTTTACCAAACTTAAACCAATTCACTTTATCAAATCAATTTATCAATTATGAAACAATAAAGTTTTTTACTCACATATGATTCAAAATCAAAACTAGCATCAAACTTAAACCTATCAACAATAATCAAATCACATCTTAAATACCATTTTAGCAAACATATGCAACCTCAACATCAATACCAAATCAACTATTTATAATCAACCAATAGCAAAAAATATACCAATATACTCCAAATTCTATAACATAATATGTATGAGTCAAAATCAAATAAGCATCCACATATATAACAAGTTTTTAATACATATACATTAGTATCAAGTACAATGAATCATGAATGCATATCAAGGCCTCACTCTCTCCACCAGTGCTAGTCCCATAATCTACCCTAACACTCAATGGCTCTACACATCCTCAAGTTTTTGCATGCCTCTTGAAATGACTCTCTTACTCTAGTAGTCAACCATGCTCCTCACACAAGTCTACATATCATTTTTGAAGATTTGTATACTCAGATCCAAAATTAGGTGGGGGTACCTTATGCCTATCTAGCTTAGCTCTTAGCTCATATCTCTCTCCTACCCTAACATATGTAGTTGTCACTATAGAATACCTATCAAATAGATGGGCATGGATACTAGCCATAACCATCGCTCACTCTATCAATCCTTCCTCTAATGCATCATCAATTACATGTCATGTGAGCTCTTGGAGTGTCAACTCAATTACTATCTCCCAGTAATCATCATCTCCACATCCTACCCCAATCTATGTTCCACCTTGAGCACCTCATACTTTACCTACACACAAAGTATGACACTATGTTATCTATATACTTTGAAATCAAACTAAAGCACAAATTTATACATAGTTCAAATGTAATCACTACTTACCTTCCATTATCTAGATTAACTCAAAATCATCATACTCTAGAGAATCCCCTACCTTAATAGGGTAAAATAGAGTCTATCAATGCTTATCCCACCATGTTGTATACACATCTATACATCCAACATCATCCACATCTAGAGTATCTATGACTGCATCCCTAACATCCAAAGGTAATGGTGCAAGCTCCACCTTAGTAGGCCTCACAATAGTTCCTACCCTCATAGGCACTCATGCAATCCTCACTCACATCCATGCTACTAGGGGCACATCTTGTGGTCCCCTAAACTATCTATTAATGTACTCATACTGAAATCACTCATATACTCCACCCCAATGGTCATGCAACCAATAGCTAACCCTCATATATTGTAGATGTACTCCATCCTCTACCCACCCACAAAATAATTTGTAAGGCCTCCATATGATGTTGTCAACCACTAATATATCTAAAACCTACCTATAATGTTCCATCCCATGGGATCAAATAGCCACTATGATCATCCATCACTCCCTAAATAGCTTTGGAGGTGCCCACTCTACCCATGGTAATCTAATTGACTGCACAACTACTATATGCTCATAGGCCCAACAATGCAATAAGGTCACCACACTCACCCCACCACTAAATTAATCTTGTGTAAACCTATAGAGGTCCTTATATATTTGGTATAGCATAGTCCTCCCCCATGAAAAGATAATTCTATATGCCTCCACACTGCACATAATCTTATACATCATGTATGCAATAGATACTCCACTCATATCCATAACAACAAAATAGCCAACCACATCTGCATGTTTGGAACATTAGACTGCACAATGACTTATAGTAGCACATCACTATCACTACCTCTCTAATTTGTACCTAAGGGCATACTATTAAAGTACAAAGATTCACAATCAATCACATCGACACCAATGTCATTATGTATTATCACTCATCACCCACTAACAAATAAATGTAGTATATGATACACATCCTCCAAAGTCACAATCATCTCCCTTGTAAGAATCTAGAAACTACATGTATCCACATTCCACATTTCACATAAGGTGGTCATCAAATATTGGTCCCACTACACTATACCTAGGTCACACACATGACCCAACCCTACCCTATCGATAACTACTCTTTCATCAGTAGATAGTGGTACCATCCTTAATATATCCATCACCTAGCGCCTATGAAACTCTCTCATCCACACCTTGCCCTACATCACCATAAATATCACACCTATCAATTAATAATACCAAATCAAAATCTAATCTAGCATAATAGTAAACAACAAAGTAGTATCATAGAAAAAGTTTACCTCTTGGATAATAGTGTTGTAGTAAGGATAGAAATTTTAGATAGGAGCAACCCAAAAGGATAATATCACTAAAGCCCTGGATAGGAGCACTAGAATATAGGACAAGATCATCAAAAATAGGAAAAAAACTTCCTAAGCTACTTTTAAGCCCTCAAAAACACCAAAATAGGCCTAAAAGTTGATAAAACCCAAGTGTTTGAACTACTTACTAGGGTCACATCGCCACCAACCTAAACTTGGGCTACTAATTATTTGAATCGGGTCATGATAAGTGTTCATCTCTTTAACATTTTTCTCACTCCAGAGCTCAAAATCTCAACCTAGTCAATGCACAAATGAATCAAGAATTAATCCAATTTCCTATGTTAACCAACTTTTTTCATTCAAAATTAAATACCATTTTGCCCATAACTCAAACACTATAACTCCATTTTTTAAACCACTTCCTTCCACAAAATTATGATAATGATACCTTTGACATCACTTGAGCTTCATTCTCTTACTACCTTATTTGCC
Source organism: Torreya grandis (assembly GCA_037957365.1). Classification (NCBI taxonomy): domain Eukaryota; kingdom Viridiplantae; phylum Streptophyta; class Pinopsida; order Cupressales; family Taxaceae; genus Torreya; species Torreya grandis. The sequence goes on along the minus strand of JARHVA010005508.1, from coordinate 364,040 downwards.
TAGTAAAACATGAACATTATATATTTCTCCTATACCCAGACATGCACCTTATTCATTACTAATAAAAACATGTTCCACTCTCAGCAACACAATCTAATCAATTAAATAACCTTTCAATTTTTTCACAACATACCAACCTTCTTTTTATTACTATGCCACTAGTCATCACTTTTGGCTTGACCTCCTCTATCACAAATTGTGTCCCTCACCCTGAAAGGGGGGCATCAAATATAATATTCCTATTTCTACTCTTACCCAACATACCCATACACTCTCATAAGTGGATACACCATGGTTATTACACATTCAGCATTCAAATTATTAGATTTAGCTCAAATTGGTAGAGATATATAGTGACTCAGATTATGTGGGTCACCCAGCATTACTCAAGACATTCAAAGGGATATACCTTCAGTTTATATATACATAGACTATTCAGATACAATGTTTCAGATTATATGGATTCACAATGATTTTGAAATAGATACAAACTCAGATACTAGATTTAGGGGTATGTACATGTTACACATTGCACACATACATATTTATAAAGCATGGCATGGTTATAAAATCAAATCACAGACTATAGGCATAGTGTTTTGGTCTCTAGCTTTACACATAAGGCATGGCAAGATATGTCATATCACATGTGGTAGATTACCAAATTATGTAGAGGCATCATTCACATGCTAGATTTATGGGCATGGCATAGATGTTCATATTCTTCATTAATCATGATTATGTATATGGAATGGTAAGACACGTCATTTTCTTATTACACATTAACTAGAGTGTACCTAGGTTTTCACTGGATTAGACTACATAGCTATCTATAATGGTTGGTACATAAAATTACTCAAATCCAGACTACATTTTGTATGAGATAGAGGATATACATTGGTTTTGGGCCTCTGAGCACTTTTCAATTCCATTTCAGATATTCAAAGTGGGGGCATGATGGATTTTTATATTCACAACATACAAATTTTATACATACATCTATATTACATGAGTTTATGTGGGATAGAGGATAGACATTAGTTTTGGGCCTCTGAGCATTCCTCATTTTCAATCAGATTTAGCATAGCGGGAAAGCATTACCTTCCTTCTCCATGATACATAGATTTTTCATTTAGATTTAGTATAAGGGGCATTCGCTCCATGGATTCCTTCTCTCTCTAGGCACTATTCATCTCTCCATCCACTTCCCTATCTAGGAAGTGAGTTGGACCCTTGTAACACATTCACCTCCACGCAGGTAGGTTCAGGTATACATTTTCTTCTTCTTTCTTTTACTATACTATTTCATTTCATTGCATCACTAGAATAAAAGGGGGCAAATGTATACACCCTAAATTTGTCAAGAAACCACACATATCATGTCTTTTCACAGTCCTCTTCACAGGAGACTCTAACTAAAGAATATGAGCCTTATTCACACTAGTCATGTCTTTGTTTTACTTGTCTTGTTCTTATTTCTTGCTTTTATCACCTTTCTATTATCTTATTCAACTAATATATACCCCCAAAGACCCCTCAAATTAGCTTGTGTTAGTCCTAACCTATTTTTTTGATTCCTAGACAACAAAATTCCAGTCAACTACAATGCTCAGCACTCCTATCTTCCACGATGTTATTATCTAATGGTCATTTTTCCTTAATGGGTCTTGAACCCTTCTTATCCCCTCCCTTAAGTTTTATTTATCTTTTTTATGTTGGTTGGTAAGAATAAAGCTTCCAAATTCAAAATAAAAAGTCTCCTATATAAAATACTTCACAAGACATTTTATACCTATCACTTACTACTTTGGCACACTAAATAATTAAAATTAGTCAATAGTATAGTTTAGAATTTTACATCACATGTAGATTTGCATGCTTGATCAAGGAAAGGCTTAGGAAAAATTTCATTCTTGTATCTATCATGTGCATTGATTATGCATGTTCCCTAAGGGAGAACTACATTTGGTCTGAGACCCTAACTTAAGGGTTAATGTAGGCAGCAATCAAGACAACAAGGGTTCTAGGTTGTGCGATCATACTTCCCCTAACTTAGTTTTTTTCCCTTTTGGATTTTTATATGTTTATTATTTTGTGTGTATAGATAAACCTAGGATTTGAAAACAAAATCATCTCCATAATGAATTTTTTTGACAACCAGTGCTCAATTTTTCACAGGCACACTCACATAGGTATAGTGCAACTACCTAGAACATTTTAGGTCTCTATGATCAGTTTAGATATTAGCACTAGACACCAAAACATACACTTTTTAGTGCTCTTGTCTTTCACCTAATGAAATATAGATTTTGGTTTACAACACCTTCCCAATCTTGCATATCCATTTTCAATCTTTGTATCAGTTGTCTCAATCTATTTTCCAGCTAAGTTGTATTTCTTCTTATTTATTGTTATTTTTAGAAAGGTGAAAAAGATAAATAATACTAATTTATTAATCCAAACCCTTAACTAAAATAGGAATATAACTCTAGTATTCCTAAATAAGTTAAAATATTAGTTGATCTCTTGAAACATCAGGGATCTTAACACCCAATCCAAAAGAAGGATTCTAAAAAAATTAATAAGAGAATAGAAACCTGAGCTAATTTTAGTTTAAAAAACTAAGGTAGGTTGTCTAGAATATTATTATATAATCCTTTATAGAAACATGGGAAGGGAAGTGGTGGGTAGGATTGTTATAGGTTTGGTATGAGGATTAGTTGTCCTTTGGGACCCCAATGAAGTTACTTTGGATCTTATACAAACTCATAGTTAATATCTAATATGTAAGATTGAGGTGGTAAAACAAGATCTCTCTTTATTTTTGGTCAATTTTTATGTCTCTCAAAATGGTGAGGAAACAGAGATGGCATGGGAATGGATAGAAAGATAAATTATAGTGGATAAGGACATGTTGGCCATTTTGGCCCACATGTCAAACTTTTGCCTAGATAGATCAGTTGAGTAGAGTCATGATTGAAATGGATGATCAAGAAATGACTTAAGCAGGCCTAGAAGAACTAGGATATCATCAAATGTAATGCATAAATGAATAGATAAATTTAGTTTTGAATTTAATATATGCACTTTAAAATTCAACCAAAGTCAAAGAGTTGCATGGACATGAAGTTCTTCATGCCTAAATTGTGCTTTATAAATTTTGTATCTTGATGAGCTTACTATCTCAAGATATAAAGCTTTAAAGTTAAACCAATAGTCTAAGACATGTGCAGAGACATCAAGATAAAGCTATAGTAAGTAACCATTTGGGTTCAAATGTTTCAAGGTTGAACATAGATCTAACAAGTGTCAAGATCTTGGGATCTCAAGTAGAAGATCTATGGCATGTGCAAGGTTAAAGGGTTAAAAAGTGTTGGAAAAATATTGATGATTGATGTTAGATCAAATCAAAGCTAAAATTTCAAGTGGTAACTTGATAATGTCAGTGGGTCCCAAAGATATTAAAGAACACATTTGATCATGAACCTAAGATCTAATGGTGATCATTAAGTCAAAAAGTCAAAGGATCTTGAGATCAAAGGAAGGGCTAAAAAGTGTCATAATCATAGTAAATTAGCAGATCAATGGTGTGCATTTGATAAATCAAAAGGAGATTTATAGCACACATTTAATTAGACCAAGGAGATTGATGGTACATATAGGGTCAAAGGGTCAATAAGCTCAAATGAAACATGAGGTTGACACATGGTGCAAGCACAAGAGAAGATGAAACTAATAGTGTATCCCAAGGATAAATGTGCAATTTCCAAGTGTCTTAATCTCAAATGTGGATCACAAATTGATGGCCAATGATAAAGGTCAAAGGTGTCATAATCTCAAAGACGCAGATCAAGATCGATGATCAAAATTAAAGGTTGAAGTTATGAGACTTTGATTGGAGGTCAAAATATAGTTTAAATTTAAACCAGAGTGGATATTTTTAGATCAAATGTCACCATTAAATCTCATTATAAGAATAATAGGTATTTTAGGGCCTAATATAGAGATTAGAGATAGACTAGGAATTGTTGAAGAAAGATTAAATATATCACATATTTTCATGGATATTATGACTATATGAAAACCAATAAATTGGATTGGTTTTCAATTTATAGTAAGACCTATGTTCAGGTTTGTGATAGGGTTAGATATGTGATTATGGAGAGGTTGATAGGACCAAAACTCCCCAAAGATCTGACACAACTTGTCAGAATTAAGAGCACACATGATTACCAATGTATAAGCAACTTACATGCAGAAATTACCAGAAGAAGAAATAACTATCAATGAGAAAACACACAGAAAATGAGAGGCAACACACAATTGTATTCAACTCATTACAAAGGAATATTACAATAAAGAGATCACACTCTTCTTCCACCTCTGTGAGGCTTCCTCCTCAAGGGCTCCAAGTAATCTTCCCACCTGAGTAATCTTCTCTCATAGGTCACAACACACAGCTAACACAAGCTATTGTTCACCTCATTGTACATCTGTACAATCGAGTACAAATCGGTACTCTAAGTAGATCTCACCATGATCCTGCTGATGTATTGATGTCACCTTAGATCCTGGCCAACCACCGATCTCGTTCTAACCCTCACATTCACACACCTCCCTGCAGACCAACCTGATCTTACTTACACATACATGGGGAATCCTACTTGATTCCACCATGGGAAGAACTCTCCAAGCTCCACACTTGGATTCTCTAAGTTCAACACTTAACAATATAGCCCATGAGTCTATTATATAGATCTCATGCATACACTTAATTTAGACAAGTGGCTCAAAGACTCAAACTGGTCTTTATCATGCAAATAATGCGTTCACTTAATTGACTATCTGTCAATAGCAGCTCTGACTGCACAGGCGACTGATGTCAGTCCCTACCTTCCTAGAGGTGATCGACACCGACCGATTACCCATCATTGTTAGTTTCCCTTCTGTGTCCCTTGATCGACGTCAGTTTGGCCTGTCGATGCCAGTGACTACATACTCTCAGAAACCTCTATTTGTAACAAGGTGTAGCTTTTAGCTCCACACCCTAACAATCTCCCACTTGGAGATAAAGAGTTGCACCTGTACCCATACCAGTACTCTATCCAATTTGCATCCTAGCTTGTATTCCTCTTCAAGATTCCACTTGAAGACAACCCACCACATTCCTTGTGGTGCTAACCCTGTGCCTGAATTTCTTCATTCTCAGCTTACCTTCTTCTGCCTTGCTATACTCCCACTCAAACAGCAACCCCTGTGAGTAACTTATAATCAACAAACACTTAACAGATCTGGGTCATTTGTTAGTCAAACTCGCTCTGAGAACATCCAACCTCACTCTAATACCATTTGATAGGACCAAAACTCCCCAAAGCTCTAACACAACTTGTCAGAATTAAGAGCACACATGATTACCAATGTATAAGCAACTTACATGCGGAAATAACCTGAAGAACAAATAACTATCAATGAGAAAACACACAGAACATGAGAGGCAACACACAATTGTATTCAACTCATTACAAAGGAATATTATAATAAAGATATCACACTCTTCTTCCACCTATGTGAGGCTTCCTCTTCAAGGGCTCCAAGTAATCTTCCCACCTGAGTAATCTTCTCTCATAGGTCACAACACACAACTAACACAAGTTGTTGTTCACCTCATTGTACATATATACAATCGAGTACGAACTAATACTCTAAGTAGATCTCACCATGATCCTGCTGATGTATTGTTGTCACCTTGGATCCTGGCCAACCGTCGATCTTGTTTTAACCCTCGTATTCACACACCTCCTTACAGACCAACCTGATCTTACTTACACATACATGGGGAATCCTACTTGATTCCACCATGGGAAGAACTCTCCAAGCTCCACACTTGGATTCTCCAAGTTCAACACTTAAAAATACAGCCCATGAGTCTATTATATAGATCTCATGCATACACTTAATTTAGACAAGCGGCTCAAAGACTCGAACTGGTCTTTATCATGCAAATAATGCGTTCACTTAACTGACTGTTTGTCAATAGCAGTTCTGACTGCCACAGGTGACCGACATCGGTCCCTACCTTCTTGGAGGTGACCGATCCTAGCTGATTACCTACCATTGTTGATTTCCCTTCTGCATCCCCTGACCGACATCAGTTTGGCCTGTCGATGCCAGTGACTGCATACTCTCAGAAACCTCTATTTGCAACAAGGTGTAGCTTTTAGCTCCACACCCTAATAGAGGTGTCTCATCCTTTAACATAGTCATTTCCTCAACAAACAAGTACCTACCATTGCTTAAAGTATATGTGGCATGGCACTATCTAGAGTTAGGATATGATGGCTTTATCCTTATAATCAAAGTAAGTGGGAAGCGGTGTAGAAGATAATAGCAAAAAGATCTAGTGGTTAGAGAAGAATTCAAAGAATTCAATATTGTTCAAAACCATAAATATATTTTCTCTAATATACTTAGTCATGAGTCATCATGAAAAATAAACCCTTGTCTTCTAGTGGATCTCTTAGCCAATGGGAAAATCTTGAAGGCTATTGGGACAAATGTAGGCTAGCTTGTTAGGGAAGGCTTAGTCTTATTAACTCAAAAGGTGGTAGAGAATTCAAGAAAGGTGTTTGGAACTCCATCCAAGTGATTAGACATCCTTTATTGATTTTTGTACTCATGATGCTTCTTCTCCCTCCCTTTCTCTATATTACCCATTCTTTCCCATTTGTAGGCTCTCTCTCAAATTCTAGACTCTCACAATGACTTTTTGATTTTGATGAGTAAGGGACTCTATAAGATATTGTAAAATATACTCATCTTGATTAATCTAAACCCTATCAATCATTTATAATAACTACCTATTGATGCAATAACATACTTTTTTTACCTATCTCTTGCATTAGATTTATGTTGAGTGAGTTGTGTATGATGGCATTGTGAAGGAGAATATTCCTCATCCATTGTCCTCATTTTTTACCTCCTTTAGGGTGTTTTGAAAACATTGTAGGTCTGGATTGGTATTTTGCATGAACCTAGTCCATGAAACACTTATGCACTGAGCTAGATTATGAGGTTGTGTGAGATAGCATTGTCTTGTGTTGATCTAGTGTGGGTTCAAGATTATGGGAGTTTCCCATTTTTATTTATTACATCACCATATAGCCTTTATAGGATCCCTTTTCCCCTTTCTAACCCTTTTCCTTGTGACAACATTAGTTTATGTGATCCATTAAGATAAATTAGGCTTATCCAAATCTTTAGCCCCATCATAGGTTACCCACAACCTAAGGTTGTCCCAATATTCTGACTGGGAGTGGAGGAACTTGAATAACTCCTCTACAAGGGTGAAATATCATAGCATTCCTGATGGGACCAAGATCCAAAAGAATGGAAAGATTATTGGTGTGTCTTTCCTCTAATTATATTTTGTAATTAATAAATTTAGCACCAATGGTGTGATTCGAGCAACAATTTAGGCAAAAATTTGGGTGACAGTTCCACCCCAATTCATGACAGAACTTTCGAGAGCCATAACTTTTGCACCGTAGCTCCAATTGACTCACCGTTTGAACCATTGGAAAGATAATAATTAGGGTAACATCATGAGATGGAATATATATTTTCTCAATGAATTTTTACCCTATAAAACCCAATGGAAGTGCCCCAAATTTCAATTTTAGTAGTGCAATCTAAAAATAGTAAGTTTCTAAAAATAGTAATTCCTCAAATTTTGTATTGTTTTAAATCTTAGAAGTCAAACCACTTAATCTCCCTCAAGATTTGTGACCTTCCACATCCTCCCCATGCTTTCAAAATGTGTATAAATGAAGAGGTAACCCAAAATGTGAAGACAGACATCTCTTCCCAGAGATAAGCATATATTTGTATTGTGATCTTGAGTAATACTACATCTCTTCTCAGAGAATTCATTGTTACTATGTTATTTCTATTCTATTGAAATATTTATCAATGAGAACTTCTAAGTTTTGGATCATGGTGACTCCAAATCAAAGCTTATGGTTGTAATAAACCTAGGTATCTCTCACTAAATATTTTAATCAATTTTTGCATCGAAGGTCCATATGAAAAACTATGGTGAATACCCCTATCATTCACCTCCTTATTAGTAGTTCTAATATGATCCTCATGATCCATATAAGCCCAATCAGCCTTACCAAGAGTTTTATCAAAGCTACTATGAGCCTTATCAAGTTTATCAAGATCTTTATTATCAAGGGCATGGCTCTTACCTTCCTCATGACCCATATCATCCCTACCATGATCTTTATTACCCTTATGGTGAGCATGACAAACCATGTATAGAGACTTACCAATAATATGGTGACCCATACCAATACTATGATAACCCTCATGAATCATGTTATCTTCTTGATCAGACCTATCAAGCCCCAAATCAATCCATCTCAAGCTTTAAACTAACTTTGCTTAGCTATGAGAAATAGATGATAATCATAGATACCCAAAATAGCTATGGATAGGAGATCTATAAGAATGAAGTTCAAAACATGAGAGCTAATTTATAATATGATAAAGAGGTAGGTGCATCCTTTATAAGGCAAGGCCACTCAAATTCCAATGTTGATATTCTAGACATAAGTGGTCTAATAGTAAGCATTTAAGAGAGGCTAGTAGTTTATGAGGAACCCCAGTGTCATCATAATCATCATCATGTTCTCATAGAGTTTCCCTTTTCCCTTCACAAATTCCAAACTAATGTTTATCATATCCCTCAAAAGTCTATTCATACCTTGCCTAGCTTTCCTACCTAGAATTCTATTGAAGAGAGGCCTCGAAAGGTTGAAAAATCATGTTTTGAGAAGACTAATCTCCATATTTCTCAGTTGATCATATAGGAAACTTCATCTTCAATTTTATAGGGAGACATCTCTAACTAATTGGTCCATGATTTTGAGGTTAATTTAGTCAAGCAAATTGAGTTTTTGAATCAACATCTCCAACATTCAATAGTAGCTAAAAAGTCAACACGACAACAAACTCCTTTCTCACCCATAACAAAAACTTCTAAACCTAAGGTTCTGACTTGGAATCAGATTCAACAATCAAGAAATAAGGAAGAATAGTTAGGCATAAGCCAAGATGTTGAGTTCAAGATCAAGTAGGAGATCATTCAACCTCCACTCCTTTCCCCTCAAAATCTTAGAGCCTTTCCTTCATGGAAAGCCATTCAATAAATAATGAAATCGAGAGAGGAGGTGAAGGTGATCCAAGAGGATCAATTCCATGAGTAAAATTAGGTATCTATGGTAGCTTCTTTAGATCTTTCTCACCTTAATGAATATTTTTAAGGGTCTACTATGTCACTCTTTGATAAAGAGCCTCTCCTTTATGAGTTAAATCAAGAAGATATAGCTGAGGAAATATAAAATGAAGGTCACTTGAGTGACTAAGAAGAAGAAATCATGATTGAGACACCTCTTGGCAAGGATAAACATGTTTTAGTCTTCCATAATGATTCAAAGACGAAACAAGTATAAGATAAAGATGAGGTAGAGGATGAGATGCATATACAATAATAAGTATATAAAGAAGAGGTTGTTGATGAACAAGAGATAGATGTCCCAATTGGACAAGTTGATGATGTTTTCCATGATTTATTTGATAATACATAAGTTATAACTCATCATGAAGTACAAGAGCTTACAGAAGTAGTGGAAGACAAGTACTAATTAGCTAATGAAGAAGATGAAGAACAAGTTGAAATTGAGAGCATACTTAACATTGGCTTGATGTTGAAGATGAAGCAATTTTGATTGACCAATCTGAGATATCAAAAGAAGACTTATAGCCTCATAATTATGGTCAATAAATTGATATGATTGCTTGTAGCATTTAGTTTGAAGGAGCCTCAAGTGAAATATAGCTTCATGAAAATAAATCTTTAGATTTGTTTGATATCTTTCATTCAAGTTATTATTTACTTGAATGTGGTACATTGCAAGCTGAATAAAGTGCCTTAATTAAGTAAGAAGCAGTTATTCTCTCAGAATATGACATGTTTAAACTTTTCAAATGTAGTTATCAACTATTCTCTTCAACTTCATACATCTCTCTAATTTTGGAAGCTGAGAATGAGGTCAAGTGGCCTCAAGAATTTCCAATATCAGATCCATCTCCCTTAGAGGTCAGCCTTGTAGATATGTCAAAGGAGACACACCAAGCTACCCAACATTATCATAGTCAGTAGCTCATAAATGAATAAGAATTGAACATGTTCTTTTAAAGTCAACAAATTTGGGAGGAGTATAATCAGGTCTTGGACTCACATCTACAACTCATGCACCTAAAATTAGCAGTAGAGGAACTAATTGTTTCTCCAATAAGAGATGAACATGAAAATGCTCTTAGCTATATAAGAGAGCTGCCAAAAAAATAAATCATGTTTCAAAGTTCCAAGGTGCACCAAATAGCTTTCCATTTGACCCTAGAGGGAAGCTTATCACTATAGGTTATTTATTCTAGGTTTTCTTTATTTTAATAAGTGAATAGCACAAGCAGTAGTCTACCTCTATTTTATATTATTTTCCATGTTTCCTTAGGTTAGTATTCCTCTCTTTGTTTAGGTTATTTTCCCTTATATTATGTGTTTCCCTTCAATAAGTGCCTTGGTCACTTTACTTTTTTTGTTCCTTTTGGTACTTGTTTGTTTCAAGAGGAGTTATCTAAAGGTTGGCAGCCAGTTTTAGTTTCAGATAAATATGTTGAACAAGAGCATAGACTCCATGCCTAATGGAATAGACAAGGAAACTAGTTTGGGTTCTCAATCATAGTAGGCATGCTTCCCTATGAGTCACCATAAATGTTGGCCATTTTAACCCACATGCCAATATTTTGCCTAGATAGATTAGCTAAGTAGATTCTTGATTGAAATAAATGATCAAGAAATGACTTGAGAAAGATTAGAAGAACTAGGCCATCATCAAACATCATGTAAAAATTAATAAAGCAAGTTGATTGTGCATTTAATAGATGCACTTGAAAATTCAACCAAGGTTAAAGAGTTGCATGGACATGAAGTTCTTCATGCCTAAATCATGGTCTAAAAATTTTGTATTTTGATGAGCTTACTATCTCAAGATATAAAGCTTAAAAGTTAAACCAATAGTCTAGGACACACATGGAGACATCAAGATAAAGCTATGGTAAGTAACTATTTGGGTTTAAATTTTCCAAGGTTAAACATAGATCTAATAGGTGTCAAGATCTTGAGATCTTGGGTAGAAGATTTATGACATGTGTAAGGTCAAAGTGTCAAAAAATGATAGAATAAGATCGATGGTCATAATTTGATTAAATTAATGATCCAATAATGAGTGGCAACCTAATGATTTCAGTGGGTCATAAATATCTAAAAAAGTGCACTTTTGATCATACACCTAATATCTAACAGTGAGCATCAAGTCAAAAATTTAGAGGATCTTAAGATCAAGTGAAAGGCTAACAAGTATCATGATCATAGTAACTTAGTAGATCAATGGTGCATATTCAATTAAGTGGAAGGAGATTGATGTCATGCATTCAATCAAACCAAAGAAATTGATGGTGTGTATAGAGTCAAAAGGTCAATGAGCTCAAATTAAATGTGAAGTCAACACATGGCATAAGTATAGGAGTAGATGAAACTGACAGCATATCTTGAGGATAAATGCATAATTTCCAAGTTACTTAATCTCAAATGTGAATCATAGATTGATGGCCAATGATGAAGGTTGAAGGTGTCATAATCTTGAAGACCCAGATAAATATCAGCATTTAAAATTAAAGGTTGAAGTTATCAGACTTTGACTAAAGGTTGAAATAAAATTTAAAGTTAAACCAAAGTGGATAATTTAGGATCAAAAGTCACCATTAAAGTTTATTAGAGTCATAATAGGTATTTTAGGGCCTTATATAGAGATCAAAGATGGACTAGCAGTTGTTTAAGAAAGACTAAACATCTGGCAGATTTTCATGGATATTATGACTATAAGAAAACCAATAAATTAAATTGGTTTTAAATCTATAGTAAGACCTATGTTCAAGTTTGGGATAGGGTTAGATATGTGATTATGGAGATGTGTCTCTTTATTTAGAATAGTCATTTCCTCAACAAATAGATACCCATTACCACTTAAATCAGACATGGCATGGCTCTATCTGGATTCAAGATATGAAGGCTTTATCTTTATAATGAAGGCAAGTAAGAAGTAGCTTAGAAGATCAAAGCAAAGAGATCTGGTGGTAAGAGAATCATTCAAATCATTTAATACTATTAATAACCATAAATATCTTTTCTCTAATATATTTAGTCATGACTCATCATGCAAAACAAACCCTTGTCTTCTAATGGTTCTCTTAGCCAGTGAGAAAATCTTGAAGGCTATTGGGACAAATGCAGGCTATCTTTTTGGGTAAGGCTTAGTATTATTGACTCAAAAAGTGGTGGAAAAATCAATAAAGGTATTTGGGACTCCATCCAAGTGATTGGACCTCATTTATTGATTTATCTACTCATGTTCCTTCTTCTCCCTCGCTTTCTCTATATTACAAACACTCTCAGATTCTAGACTCTCACAAGGACTCTTTGATTTCAAAGATTAGGGGACTCTCTAAGATATTACAAAATATGCTCATATGGATTAGGATAAACCCTATCAAGCATTTGTAATAACTTCCTCTTGATATAATAAAAGACTTTCTTTACCTATCTCTTACCTTGGATTTGTGTTGAGTGAGTTGTGCATGATGGCATTATAAAGGATAATCTTTCTCAGCCATTATCCTCCTTTATAAACTCCTTTATGGTGTTTCTAAGCCATTATAGGTATGGATTAGTGTTCTTCTTGAACCTATTCCATGAAACACTTATTCACTAAGCTAGATTGTGAGGTTGTGTGAGCTAACATTGTCTTGTGATGATCTAGTGTGGGTTTAAGCTTATGGGAGTTTTGCATTTTTATTTGGTGCATCACCTTTTAGCCTTCTTAGTCTCCCTTTCCCCTTTCTAACCCTTTTCCTTATGATATAATTAGTTTATGTGATCCATCAAGAGGAAGTTAGCCTTCTCCAAAGGTTCAGCCCCATCATAGGTTACCCACAGCCTAGGGTTGTCCCAATATTATGACTGGGAGTGGGGGAGCCTAAATAACTCCTCCAAAAGGTTGAATATCACACCACAATAGGACACACCTTGGATTATAGGAGGGGACTTCACTGCTAGAATTAATAACTCAAATAAGTATGGAGGAAGGGTGAGTGAGAAGATTAACTTGACCTTTCACGATTTCATTATCAATATAGATTTTTATGATATCAAAACCAAGAAATGTTGGTCCATATGGATCAATATAAGTTTGGGAAGAGATCTCATCTTGGAATGTCTTAATATATTTATGGTCTCAGGTAGATGGGTCAAAATCAATTTCATCTTAGAGTCTAAGGAGCTTAATACATCAAGATTATATCATTGGCCTATAGATATGCACATATTTAAATATAAATGACCCCAAAATGTTCCCTTTAGGTTTAAAAAGATGTGGTTGGAGCACCTAGATTTATATGAATTTATAACTTGATAGTGGTAAGCCTCAAATAGTTTTTATGATACAAAGATGTACATTTTTTAATAAAAGTTAAAGGCTCTCAAAAGTGGTTTAAGGAAATGGAATGAAGTAACCTTTAAAAATATCTTCCAAGAAAAGAGAGACATAAAAATAAGTGAGGAGATCCAATTAAAATGTATGAAGGGGGAGATATCCACCAATCTTAAATGTGAAGAATAAGTGGCCATAGAACTAGAAGAAATATATAAAAAGGAATAAATATATTGGAGACAAAAGTCTAGGATAAAATGGCTTAAAGAAGGAGGAAGGAATACTAGTTTATTCCACCTCTCATGTAGGGTCATAATATAAAAAAATACATTAGCAAACTGGAAACCTTAGAAGGTATGAACACTTCTTATCTTGAGAAAATTAGAGACCTTCATGTCAAGTATTGGAATGATATGTTATGTTAGTCTAATGATGGGAACTAACATGTACATGTTAGGAATAAAGTCCTGATACTACATATTAGATCAATGAACTATATCCTACAGTGCAAGTAAATAATGTAGATTAAATAAGCTACATAATGAATAGACAAACAAGAGGACACATTACATAGAGATTAGTTGGAAACCTTGCAATGTGCAAGGAAAAACCATTGTTAAAATGGTAGCTTCCAGAATTAATTATTAACATAGCATCAAATTCTCTTCTACAATAGCTCCTCCATAGTGACTCCTTTAGTACTTACAAACAAGGCACTCAATGTTTTCACCTAAAGCATTCAAGTTTTGAACCAAAGCAAAACTAGCCTATAGGATCCAACCTTCAAGCATGCAATCCTAAGGCTTAAATGGATCCTCTAATTGGATAAATTATAAAGGATAGCTCATCGTAATAAATAGCATTTACAACATAGAGATAAAATAGATAGAGGAGAAAATTACTCCACACTATTCATCAATAGGGAATCATATCCCCCCATGAGCCAAGTTAAGCCTTTGAATGGCATCTCATCATGCTCACTTGACCATTCCATGTGCACACCCATGTGATACACACCACTCTACATCTGACATCAATCTAGAATAGTGATCCTTGTCTCCCACTTTCCCATGTACACATGTGTGTGAGTCAAAATACTCCCACTTTTGACCTCACCAACCAGGAGCCCATAAATAAATTTGCCCCATAAGCACATGCCTAAGTAGAAACATGCAATCCACTATTATTATTCTTCACATGATTTCCACAAGCTAACCCATGTGAATTAGTGGAGAAATTCACCCCATTTATCTCTCCTCCTTTGACCTTCAAAGATGATCCATGGGCCATACCACCCATTGTGGGTCATGCTAAGTCATTACCTAGCAACATCACTAACCATCCACATCACCATGAATAGTGATTCATGAAAAGTGACTTTGAGTAGTGACTTCACATCCTAACATTCTCCCACTTGAGTTTAATAAACACAAGCTTTTACCACACCTAAGTATTATGCGACTAGCTACTCATCAATGCCCTATGTTTCCTTGACACAAACTAGTAAATTTTTCTTGCACTACTAAAACTTCTCTACCCTGAATGGTTTTGTAAATATATGATCCTCCATAGAAGATTGTAGAACTAAAGTGACACTTCACTTCTCCACACACAAACCAATCCTCAAATCAAGATTCTACCATGAACTACTCATAACTCCCACTTATTGGGAATATTTAGTTTAGTGCTCACCATAGCATCACAAGGCTTCATAATCCTGATGAATGTAATACACATGATAATAAAATGTCTTATCCTCCTTTGGGACTCTCTTTGGAAGATAACTCAAAATACAAGAAGTGGGGTACTTCTTTACTCTCACATCCTTGTGTATCTTTATCCTTGGTTTGCTCCTCCATACCACCTTCATCTCACAAGTCTCTACTGAGCCATCACACCAGAGATCATGTTAGGTCCTGCATCCACCATGTGACAATACATGGCAACAAAATATTTTATCCACTTTGGCTCTCCATGAAGGTATTAAATATCTTGTACTCCCTTAGCACATCTACTAGAAACTCGTACAGTGACTTATTCAAACTATAAAATAGTAACACATTTTCCTTAACTTTATCTTTATCTCTCCCTAAGATAGATCACCATGTAGGAATAACACTGCTCCAACTTCTTGATATTCAACTAGTGCACATAAAACTCTTGATAGTAGTGAGGAAATAAGATTTTATAGAAGTCAAAATTAGACTTCTCCACATAACTTTCAAAGTTATCAACATGACACAAGATCATTGGACCAATCACAGCTCCTAGGAAGTCATTATGCTACTCAGTGCATCACTAAACCTACTAAGTTTTTGAGCCTTAAGAATGCATCCTAAATGCATCATTCTTTACCAAATGTTATCAAAACATGAACTCATGTGCCTATAGTATTAGTCCATGCATTGGTTTACCTAACCAATCACCACAACTATATACACAACACTCCATCACCCTGAGTTATATGGTTAACACCAACCTTCTCCTTCTAGAACACCAGGTCTCAGTTGATCTTTTGCATGTAGCCTTCATTTAATAATCATTCCAACCATGACATAAGTGTATCAATCATATCTCCAAGGAATTCATTGCACTACTCGATGCATCACTACACCTAGTGAATTTTTTAGCTTAAAAAATGCATCTGAAATGCATCACTACTCTACCACATGTCAAAACATAGGGCATTCTCCTTCCAATAACACTAGGTCTCAAATGTTCATTTACATATTAATCTTTCTCATCCTCAACTAATTCAAAATAGGTATGGTTTTAGTTTTGTTTGTACCTCCTTCCTTTGCATGGATTTTTATTCAATAGCAACATCTCAGCTAACAACATGTGGTTAGTAGGATACCACATCAAAAAACCCTTTTGTTTATTACCAAGAACCATAACAAGGTCATGCCTTATTCTTCACCTCTTCCAAATGAGTCCATATTACTCCTCAAGTTTTAGAGTTGCTTATCCATCAACAGGAATATTATGTAGGTTGTTGACTTATCTGGCAAAGCTTTTCCAGATTTCTCCTCCACTCATCTATAAGCTTATCCTTAGCAACATGAAGACATTAGGATCTTCACTAAGATATCCTCCACCTTTCTCCATAGAGTGATACCTTTCAAAACAAAAAATAGCTCTTTTTTTCATTAATCTCAAAATCTCTCCTCCTATCATAGTAGCTTCACCTAGCACACAACCAACCAACAATAGAAAACACTCACAAACATGGAATTTTTCACCATTACATGATACCAGATGTTAGAGCCATGCATTGTTAGCTTTAGAATCAAATATTTGATACCAAATGTTAAGAATAAAGTCTTGATACTACATGTTAGATCAATGAACTATATTTTATAGTGAAATTAAATAATGTAGAAAATAATCTACAAAATAATAGACAAGAAATAAGACACATTACATAAGAGATTATGTGAAAACCTTGCAATGTGCAAGAAAAAACCATAGGTAAAATGGTAGCTTCTAGACTTCATTAATAATCATAGCATCAAACTCTCTTATATAACAACTCCTCCATAGCAAATCCTTTAGTGCTTACAAATAAAGCACTCAATGCTTTCACTTGCAGCATCCAGGTTGTGAACCAAATCAAAACTAGCATATAAGATCCAACCTCAAAAAATGCAAGCCCAAGGCTTATATGGATCTACTAATTAGATAAATTATAAAGGAGAGCTCATGATAATAAATAACATTTACAACATAGAGATAAAATAGAGAGAGAGGAGAAAATTATGTCATACTCCATGTGGGAGCACTATTCATCAATAGGGGATCATGTCCCCCATGTGCCAAGTCAAGACTTTAAATTGAATCTCATCACGCCCACTTGACCACTCCATGTGGACACCTATGTGATCTCCTATGTGTTACACCCCACTTCACATGTGACCTCAATCTAGAATAATGATCCTTATCTTCTAATTTCCCAAGTGCACACATATGTGAGTCAAAATATTCCCACTTTTAACCTCACCAACTAGGATCCCATAGAAAATTGCACCCCACAAACACATGCCTAAGTAGAAACATGTGATCCACTATCATTATGTCCTCACATGTTTTCCATAATCTAACCCATGTGACTTAGTGGAGAAATGTGCCCCATTTCTCTCTCCTCCTCTTTTGAACTTCAAAGATGTTTAGTGGGCCATACCACCCACCATAGGTCATACCAAGTCATCACCTAGCCACATCACTAACCATCCACGTCACCACCAGGTCACATCACCATGAATAGTGACCATGAATAGTGATTAATGAATAGTGACTTCACATCCTAACATCATAAGAAGAGTTTTGATTTTAGATACCTAAAATGTTGCTTAATGATATCTCTTTGGAGGAAACCATAAGGGCAGTTTTTGAGATGGAATGAGACTATACACCTAGGTTAGATGGTTTTTGTGCTCTCTTCTTTCAACACTTCTGGTATATAATAGGGGAGGAGGTTAGGGAAGTGGTGCAATAATTCAAGGATTCTTGGGGAATTCTTAAAGCACTTAATATGACCTTCTTGGTCCTTATTCCTAAAAAAATTGATAGTAGGTCCCCTAAATATTTCCAACCTATATCCCTTTATAATACTATCTATAATATCATCTCAAAATTCATCACAAATAGGCTTCAACGTCTCCTCCCAAACTAGATTTTAAATGAACAAGGAGATTTTATTAAAGGTAGATTTCAAATGGAATAATCATAATGCACGATATTATTCATTCCCTTCAACATAATAAGAGGAAAGGCTTTTTGGTTAAACTTGGTATTTCCAAGGCCTATGATAAAATTAACTAGTCTTTCCTAGATGGGGTTCTTGAGAGATTTGGATTTAGCCAGGCTTGGCAAAGTTGGATATAAAACTACTGCTCCTCCCCTAAATTATAAGTTATGGTTAATAGATCCCTAGAAGGTTTCTTCTCAACATCTAAATGATTAAGATAAGTAGATCCCATCTCTCCCTACCTCTTTATCCTAATGGTTGAGGCCCTTGGTAGATTGATCACGGCTCTCAATATTGAAGGTAAAATAAAAGGCATTCAAACAATTGATGAAGCAGAGGCTTTTACTCATCAACAATTTGTGGATGACACCATGCTCTTTGTTAACCCAACCCAATAATAGGTTAATTAAATTAGAGATATGTTATCAAATTATGAAAAGGCATCAGGATAAGTGGTCAATAAAATAAAAACCAAGATCATTTATACTAATATGTCCCCTAGTCTTCAATCCTTCCTCAATAGGTACCTAGGATTTAAAATAGTCCCTTGTCTAGACATTTATTTGGGATTTCCTCTATTCCATGGGGATAGAAGAAATCAACTCGATGAGAAAGTGATAGATAAGTTGAGAAGAGAGCTTAGTAGTTAGAAGGGTGAGTATCTAACTTATGCTATCAGAATCATCCTCATCAAATTAGTTTTTAAAGCCTCAACCAATTATTTATTCTATATGTTGAAGGCTCTGGTATATTTTATTTGAGAAATTGAAAAAAATCTTAGGAATTCCTTTGGTAAGGCATAGGGGATAAAAGCAAATTTCCCCTGTTAGCATGGGAGAAAGTTTGTAAACCCATTTCCCAAGGAGGAGCAAGTATAAGGGACTTGGATAAGATTAGTAGGCCTCTTGTTGAAAAACTTGTTTGGATAATGGATGTTAATCTAGGATCAAGATGGATTGAGGTGTTTCAAGATAAGTATTTGGATGACAAGACCTCACATAATTTTTATGGCCAAGAATTTACCCAAAGGTTCCATTATTTGGGACAGTATGAGGTAAGTTAAGGGATTATTGTTGAAAGGCCTCTTCTATAATATTTGAAATGGGGAAACAATGGATTTCTAGGAGGATAGATGGATCTATCAAAACCCACTCAGACTATATCCCAATGTAGATGGAGTAAGAGAATAAATCAATATGCTCTAAGGATGTAAGGTGAAATATTATTGGGTATAAAATTTAGATTAAGAAGTGAAATATTTCACTTAGAAGACTTTCCAATATGAGGACGGATCTAAGAATAAAAATCAAAATAGGATTAAAAACATGCTACAAGGTTTATGGATCCCTTGGAGCTCAAAAAAATATGAGTTAAAATGGAATTGAAAGGGATTAGAAGAGTATTCAATCAAAGGTGGTTATGAAGAACAGCTCACCCCTCAACTTTATCCCATAGAGGGTTCAATTTAGTAAGGCATTTAGAACTCAAAAGCCTAGCCAAAGGCTAAAGACTTCCTTTGGCTAGCCACTCATGTAAAAAAATTGATATGAGAAAACTTAAAAAATTTAGGGGCTAACTAGATGTGTGATATGCAACAATAGTGAATAAAGCATGGACCATCTATTATTGGATTGCCCTTTCTCTTGAGGATTATGGAATAAACTGATAAGCAAATTTAATTTGACTTGGAGCATGACTCCTAACCTCTTAGATCACCTCAAGGTATAGTAAAATAACAATACCCTAAATGTCCTAAAAGACATAAGGGGAATGCAACCAAATCTTCTAAATTAGAAGGTCTAGATAGAAATAATTGCAATAATCTTTGAGTCTAATGGGAGGCATAAGGATGTGGAGGTAGTATGGTCATAAATAGATTCAATCATAACCTAGATAGTCTTGACTTTGAAACAAAATAAAAATAAACAGGCAAATCTAAAAGAGATTAAGATCCTCCTAAATTGGGGGAGTATACTAGCACTTTATGACATAATAATTCCCAATACCGAATAGATAAAGAATGTAATACAAAAAATTGTTAAATAGATTTCGACTGATCAAGGAATCTAGAAAGTGAATTTTGATGGTGCATCAAAGCATAATCTATGAGATTCAAGGGTAGGGGATATTATCAGAGATAACAAGGGCCAAGTTGTTCCCTTCAAATTATTTTATACTAGGATCAACACTAATAATATTTTTGAGGTTGAAGATTTGATCTTGGGGCTAAAACTAGCAATTAAAGCAAAGATAAGGAAACTTCTAGTGGAAGGTGACCTGAAGTTAATTATTTATGCCCTAGAGAAACAAGAAATTGTAATTGGAGAATCTTTAACATAATATAATAATCAAATATTCTAAAATTTTGCTTCAAAGTTCTCCAATGGAATCATATTCACCCTGAAGGGAACAAGGTGGTCGATTGGATTGATAACCTAAGCATATCTTTTTGTAAAACTAATAAACAAGGAAATATGGAAAATATTTCCCATCAGGAGAAGATGAAAGATTTAGCAAGTATTATAAATTCAAAATGTTCTGTATAATAAATGTAAATAACAATATTTACCATACAAAGGAGTGGGGTAAAAAAGAAGGTTGTTATTCTAGAAAATAGTAAGGAGTAATCAACTCCAAAAAAGGAGGGTGACTCTAAGAGGTCAAGGAATGTTTCTATTCTAAAAAATAGTAAGAAAAATAGTGGGGTTTCCATGCATCATGCATGTAAGTCCATATTATAAAGTTGCCTAAAGGATAGATTTTCATGCAAATTCATTGAACTTATTAAAAGAACACTAGTTCTTTTTAGAAATTTTATTTAGGCAAGATTTTCTAGGTGGTTTTTAACAAGTTAGATTTTTATTAAAGCTAACTTGTTTTTGTATTTGTAAGTTACCTTCTTGTGTTTTTTCATATCCATAAATATTTTTAATTATAAAAAAATAATAGATACATTGACAGATTTCCCATTGTATACATCTAAATTTTATTGTTTCATTTATCATCACTAATATTACTATTAGTCGACACTAATTTCAAGTATGTCATCTATTTCTTCTAATTTTATCCTAATATCACCCCTTCTACTCATTTTTATATTATCTCCCTTCTTCATTATTCATCAAGCTAACCTTATTTCTACCACACAAGTTAGTTAATCCTTATGTTAATATGTCATTTATCATATAATCTTATTCTAACCCCACTTGTTCATTATATTGGAATTTAAAATTCCAATCCCACTTACCCTAGTCTATTATTAGGCTCTCATACATCCCTAGTCCCTAATAACCCATTTAATCACCCCATCTAACCACTTACTAATCCCTATTGACCCTTAATCAAATCTAGAAGCCTCTACAATCTATAACCTTCTCTAACTTTCTAGAATTATCTAAAATTAAAGAGTTCGAATAAATTTAAAATTCATTTTAAATTCTCTCCCATCACCTTCTAAATAACCAAGCATGGATCTTGGTTGAACTAATTATAATGGGAATAGACACAAGCTCTCTTAGCTTTCATCCACTTCGAAGAAGCCATTGATCTCTCTTCCATCCATCTTGAGTCTCAAAGCCACCATTATCAAGCAAATCAACAAACATTCCAAAATTCTTATAGAATCTATTTGAAGATCTTCGAAAGAAGACAAGAGAAGCAAAGTGATGGTAAGATCCTTCTTATAATGTTTGATTGCTTTCATATTCTCTCCCTTTGATGTTTTTTATAAGTTTTGGTTTAAGAGTATATTAAATCCATAGCTCAAATTTATAATCATACATTGGTGACCACGATGGGATACCTCCTTTAAACTAACCCTTATGTGTGTAAGATATGTTAAATCAGATTGTAGGATTGGTTAGAAGAAGATTAGGCTCTAAAATTTTGAAATTTTCACATTTTGGACAAAGTGTGGCATTGTATTGTAAATTGTAGTTTTGCATAGGCGATATTGCAGATCTCAACTATGGTTTTGCCTAATTGTATGGATTAAATGTTAACGATTAAATTTTTTGATAGTTTTATGGCCTTTTGTAAAATTACTTCTCAATAGAGGTGATTTTGAAACTCAACTATGGTTTTGATAGTATAGTTATGATTTTGACTATATATTGTATTAAGGTCAAACATTAAGAATTTTGACTTGTTGTTGGTGTTATACTCTGGATTAATATTATTATTTTGTAGGAAATATAAATCAAGTTTTTTTACCTCTAAATCAATAGGTTTTTTTATACTAATCAAAATTTCTTGTCCTCAATAGTGATATTGATTTTCATCTGCAGTTTCATTTCTGTAAGAAGCAATTTTGATTTAGGCTTAAGTCACTAACAACTTGTGATTTTGCTATCTAAAAATTTTCTTGCCTCTATCTAGCTATGATTTGATTACAGGAAAGGGGGTACTCTACTTAGACAAAAGCATTACCCCTAAAAAAATTCTTTTGACCATATTTTGCAATATCACCTATCTACAGTAGTGATTTTGAATCCGACTTGTGGTTTTGAAGATGCAAAAGTAGTTTTGATAGTAGTTAGGTAATAATTGTTATCTTCTTGGTTTCTAGTATTTATTTATAAATATTTAGATTTTTGGTATTTTATTCTCATAAGTAATCTCAGTATATCTTTATATATTCTATATATACTATAAGTTTTAATTTGTGTAAAATCACTTCTTGAAAGAAGTGGTATTGATTCCTAGAGGTGATTTTGATATCTAACCTATGGTTTTTATTTAAGGCAATTTTATAATACATTTACCTGCTTGTATCTAATATAAACTTGCTTTAAACAAAAAAAACACTTTTGGACATTTTAAACACATTTTTTTGTAGTATGTTTTAAAGTTTACCATTTTTCTCATCAGTAATAAAATCACCTCTTAACATATGTAGTTTTGATTCCAAAGGTAGTTTTGACTAACCATAATCATTTTTGACTAGCCACATAGTTATGACCAGCTAACTATTTATAAAATTGCATATCTTGTAGTCCTAATTTTAACCTATCAGTTATGGTTTTGCATCTCTAAAATCAATTTTGAAATTCTAAATTTGTGTCTCTATGTAAGAGTGGTTTTGTAGGGGCAAAGTCAATTTTGAATTTTATTTAGAAACTACTAATAGTTCTTGTGTACGACACCTAAGAAAGAGGCCCTAATTAAGATTACTAATTTGTTTCTTTGTAGGATTAGGGCCTAGTCTAAAATTTAAATTTTTGAATTTGTTGTATATATCTCTTTAATTACACATGTCTTTATACCACATAATTAATAACCATTTAAATAAGTTTTTGACTGCCTATTTGTTACCCTAAATTTTGATTTTATAGGAGAAACATGACATGGAAGTGATTCCCATGCACTTTCCATAGTCTTAAGGGGATTGTGACCATGGATTTCACCACCATGCACAAATCCACACTCCATGTTCTAATAGAGTATAAATATCAGGGATAGTTGTCTTTATGCCAAGCGATTGACCCCATATAGGTCTTTCATGAAGGGAAGGAGTTAATTCTCTAATCTAAGAATCATACATCACCCTATATGGAGTCAGGCCCCATATACCTAGTGTATATTAGGGACACCATTAGAAAACCCTTATACCCTAGAATAAGACCATTGACCATAACAAGTGACTTGCTACTAGAGTCAGTGTCATATCTCAAGTAACCATTTAGAGTAAATAGGGTCAAGAGAGTTTGGTAGATTTTGTAATGGGTCATCAACCTATAGCCTCACTCAAAAATCCATTAGATGGTGTAGTCATCAAGTTACACTCCCAAACTAGTTTACTAGTGATAATTTTATGGTTTGCTTGATTTGGTGAGTGTTGTGTTAGACAAGTGTTGTTTGTGAGCCAATTCAGCCTTCTATTCACGCCTATACACATCTATCTAGGTCTCCTTCACATATCATCTTGTATATCCTTATCTCATGTACATATCATTATATACATCCTTATCAATATCCTCTTGTACATATTTTATTTTTACATGTGTATACATCCTTTAAGCTTGTCCCATCTTGCATCTTGTCCTATCTCTCATCACCCTTCTCATACTAATCATATCCTATCCTAGTTTCATCCATATAGCTCTAGTCATACCCCCATTACTTACCTACCTTCATCCAATATTGGCATCCCTCCATCACATCTTATCATAGTCCAACCTCATAGCTTTAACATTAATCATCCCTAGTATCATCTATATTAATTAAGACTAAATCCACTTTATCTATAACCAATCTTGGTCACCTCTTAGTCCTTTTTGTCCTCATATTCTCACATTTCCTTATTTTACTCATCCTTAGAGTCTCATTCCAAACCATATTACCCATCACAAAACCCACCTCATCTTAGTCAAGACCTTGTCACTTGTCTTAACCTTGTCTAGCCTAATAACCTTATCCACCACTTTATCCCTTGAAACCTAACCTAATGATAATCCAACCCATCCTTATCTTATTATCCCCCTATATACACCATTCATCCCATCAAGTCTTTAGTAATACATTAGTCTTCATCCACATTGGCAGACAACTCTTTCCACATCTGAGTCCTAATTCTAAGCTTGCTTATGTCTAATCAAGTTTGAGTCATACACACCATCCAATCCTATCATCCTATCCTATCAACCAAGTCATCTCCATCAACTTAATTTGATCATCTTATACTTGAGCTATTATTAATCTAATCAATCCCTAATCAAAATTAGTCTCTTGGGTTATTCTATCCCTTCATCAAGTCCTAGAGCTTGTCATAGCTCACTTAGTTGAATCTAGTCTAAATAATTGAAAGTCTAGATCACATCCTAATTTGGTCTACTTGATCTTGTCTTACTTCATCAAACATCACATCACATCAAACATCTAGTCAAACTTGAGATCGAACAAAAGCAAGCCTTTGTCCAAAATATTATACACATTCCATCTTCATCCCTTAATCTTCCTATTTAATCCCTTGCACCTATCGATTAAGGTTGATTAAACACCTCATCCCTACTTTCTCCTATCTTCATCCATGGCATACAAAACATATTTGGTCAATACCTTGATTGAGTAATGCCTCATGGCCAATAAGGATGTACTCATTTCTCACCTCTTTGAGATGTTCACTCTACACCCTATAGAATTGAACCTTGTCCACCAAATTTACCTCTAGTTTTCACCCATCCATGTCAGTCTACTCTTAGTCTCCATACTACCCAGTCCCATTCAAATATTCTATCCACCAGTCATAGCCAGTCATTAACCCCTTCCTATATTAAAAAAGGGAATCTAATTCTAGCCACCTCATCTACTACTGGTCCACCCACCCAGTCATGTCAACATCCATCTAATCTTAAGTCCAATTCTTTGATATCTAAGTCATGAAGTGAAGAGAGGCCCTATACTCCTCTTCTTATATCCTTATAATCCCTCTTTCACAAACTCATTATCATATAAATGATGGTTTATCTACCCATTCAATATCTTGATCCTACCAAGCCTAAGCCTTCTTGGTATAAATCAAGCCACTACTATATATATCATCAATCTTAGGAGCATATAATTAATCGATGTCATAATTTCCAAAACTACATCCAAGACCTCATTGACCATTGTGACATTGAAATTGAGAATGAATCAGATGGGTCTACATCTAAGGGAGAATAAGATGAGGAATGCCAAGATTTCATTCCTAATAATGATCAAGTCCTTCCCTTTTTGATCCAAGGTCAAGACACCAAGTCCTATCTTTGATAAATCCTCAATTGAAGATGAATCCATTTCCCATGAATCTAGTCCTCCCTTCTCTCATGAGTCCTTATTCCATGGACCTATCTTTAGATAATTTATTGTCCCTTCATCATCTTCCTCTCATCCATCACATCAAATACCCTATTTAGAGAGATCACTTGCGAATAAAGAGTCTTTTACTAGCATCATGTACATCAAATTTGATATTGGAGTCAACATAAGTATTATCTACATTAGGATCATGTTCAACACTAGTATCCAAATCAGATCTTTTATACAAATCATCATCTTTGATTGATGTTAAAAATCATAACCATGCCTACCTTTTTGAGGATACATCCAATTCAAGTGGAAACCAATCACAAGGCATGTATTTTGATCATAATCAAGATGATGAAGTCATAACAAGGTCCTTACAAGCTTTATCTATAAAAGGTAGTTAGAGTCGATCAAATCTTGTATTAGATGCATGTCCTAAAAATATTCTCATTGATCCTTTTGTTGATCTTGAGGATATTTTCTCCAATGTCAAATCTGGGTCTCCTAAGATCACCTATAAGGACCATGTTACCTCATCACCACTCATTGACATCATCATACCATCTCCACTACCTTCATTCATCATAGATTATTTTCTTCCCATCAATGATCATTTAATCACCTCGCTCCATCAGGATTAATGGGAACATACATCATTGGACCCTTCCTTGAGTAATATGTGCCACAAATACAAAGGTCCAAAACCATATTCAAAAAGTCAATCATAATGATCAAATCACTTTTGATCCAATAAGTCATAATCAAGAAAAGTCAAATCACCGGCCTAATCAAAAAGTTTCTTCCCTTAGTGAAACCCTTTTAGAAGCACGAGGGGACCATCCAAGTCAAAATAATCATCATCTATCAATTCAAAAGTCAATCTTCTCTAGCGAAGCCCAAAATTAGGTACCAAGAGGAAATTAAAGTCAAATATAATTATCAAATCAAAATAATGTCAAAAATAGTATCAAGATGGTCGATAATCTTGTAAATAATTATATCAAAGATAAATTATAAATGCAAAGTGTCTTGGATCTTTTATAGTCTTTTGTCATATGGTACCAATTAAATATAGAATATTCAACATCTTTAATGATGTGTGCAATTGCTAGTCCCACTTCCTGAACACCCATCACACCTCCTAATCATGATCTTATCATCTAGTCAAATATTATACATCACCATCAAATCCAAACCCTAAATCCATCCATTCCACACCTTACAAATCTAGACAACATTATCTCTTATAGGGGTGATGAAGATACCTGGTCTAGATGTTTAGATGGATCTTATTCAAGAGTCAAAGAAGATCATAAGGACATTAATACATCTGGAATTGAAAATATCATCCTAGTATCACATATCTCTAGAATAGGTGATGGCTAAAAATCATGAAAGTGTCAATATTCCTACATCGTACACCCATATCTAATAAATTGAGATGCTAAAAGTCAAAAAACATCATTCATCTAATGGTGAAAATTAGTCTTCCAGTGCCTTGGGAAAGTACCATGATGAAAAATAGTTTTTGGCATCATGGTAAAATAACTTATTATATGTATTATACCTCAAAACTTGGGGGCAAAAATCCATCCCTTATCAATCCCATCTATGTCATATCCCTCTATTTATTATTCCTACCCATCATCTACTATCATATCTTTCATAATATTATGTCAATCATTCCTTCCCATCTTGAACTTCATAAGGACGTGAAAGATGTCTCGAGAAATGTTTTAGAATCATCTTAGCATATCCTCCAATTTAAATTTGGGAAAATAAGCATCGGGTTCCTTCATGATGAGGTCATTGGTAATCCCTAATCCATTCTCCCTTGGTCCTCATTACCTTTTCAACATCACCCTCATATTTTTTTCATCCCATCCATTTATTCCATCCATCCTTATCCTAGTTTCTAGGCTTGGTATTTTATTTTATAGTAACCCCATTTGTATAGTATACATAAATATTTCTAAAAACCCTAAAAATTATAGACTTCACAAAATTCCAAAAACATCTCAATCATCTTGTCACATGTCATCCTATTATATGTCTTAAATATCTTGGTCATCCTATCTTATGTCTTAGTCATTTTGTCATTTTCAATTATCTTATATCCTAGTGATTTTATCATATTATCATCTTGTCTTACCCTATGTCCTAATCTTGGCATCCAAGTCCTTATTCATAACCTTATCCCAATCCAAGTATTTAGTCTACTCAAAATATATACCTTTATCCAAATACATATCCTTGATCCACCTTTACATCATCATGACCAACTTAATCCAACTCATCACCTGATCAATCATCATGTCAACTCTCATCCGAACAATTAGACAAGACACAATGACACTGCATGTATATGCTTGTGTGTGTTACTTGTCTTCTCTTTATTTTTTGACTTGTTTTCATATCTTTTATCATGTATATATTTGCATATGTTTTTTTTCTTATCTATGTTTATCTTCTTTCAATCTTTCAATTAGTCTTGCATCGTGTCTTTTTTGTCTATTAGACAATGAATGAGGATGTTATGATGACACCAAAAGTTAAAATTATGTTTTTAGGTACCCTTGATGATGAAAAGTTTGATATTTACCCATTTTATAGTCATGTACTTTGGCACAACATCCTATCAATCTTATTTATATCATGGGGCATACTATTTAGTGCTAAATTTACATTAGATTGCTTAGACTATGATGAGCCTTATCACAACAATGGTGGCTTGATAATAGACAACACTCATCCTTTCTCATATCCTCTATCACCTGTCTAATCACATAATCATCTTTATCCCATCATTAATTTGATCATCTAGGTCTAATCATCTAACCCAATCGTATATCATAACATCTAATCATTTCTCTTAATACTTATATCTTCATGTTTAGCATCTAAGTCACATCCTCTATCTAACAACTAACATGTCTAACAATACTCATCATCCTAATATTCTAATCCATCATTATCATTTAGCATGAAATACATTGGTCTAAGGTCTTTTTCAAACTATGTAGGTAGTGCTTAGTCACATAACATGTCCAAGGTCAGTTTGGCCACTCTCACCTCTTTTCCCACCATTTTTCATTGCATCTTTCTCATCCCTCATCATCTTTGCATCTTGAATCACTCAAATCCTTGAGTTATAAATCAATAAATCTATTAATCAATCACCATCCCCATAATCATCTCCTTAATATTTTGGTCAATCACTCACACCTGTCGATTGGGCTTGACAGATTATAACATTCATCTTTTCTTCCATCAATCATCCATTATCACTGATTGATTATATCTTCATTTAAATTTTATGATTTCTTCATTTGATTGGGGCATGACCAAGACCATAACTTTATCATCTCTCACTCCCTTATGTGTCCCTTTAACAGGGGCATCATCACTATTAATTACATTATTGCTCATGGATTTGATGAAACATAGTCCAAATCTTCCCTTTTATCCTTTGGTCACTCAATCATATCATTTTTTCTCTCTCGTCTCCTTCATCATATCACTTGACTTTACCTTTGAGCTACACTCATTGTTAATCTTATCAAATCATTATCTTATTTTGGCATGATTTTATCCCATGCATGTGTCCTTTTCTAGGATATGTTGAAATATTTTGGCCTTTTGTTTTATCGTCATCATGTTATGGTTGATTCCCCCTTAGGATGTGTCAATAATCATGACACAATCATTTCCACTCCTTGTGCATAGGTCTTTGCCAAGGGCATCATAAATTTGTAGTTCACTACTCAATTTGAGTTCATCTATCTCACATCTTGTATCCCATCCCCTTGTCTATTCATCACATCCCACCCCTCATTTCATCTTTCAAGTGTACATATATTTCATTCTTTTTTGTATGTCCCCTCAAGGGGGCATCATATCCATTAACATCATTAACTAACATTTATCCATGACTATATTTTTTTTTTAAAGACCACTACTCCTTCCACTTCATTCACTTGCAATGCCCTTTCAAAGAGGGTCAAAATGTATACATCGAAATTTGATTGCTTCATTTATCATCACTAATATTAAAGATTTGATGCTTTCATAGTCCATAAGATTACTAAAAATTTTATAGAAAAAAACTGTGTATGAATTTTTAATTCTCAATATTTCAAATCATTTTCTATGATCCTTCATCAGGAGAAATTATGATAAGTAAAGTAGTAGGACTAGGTAATTTAAAGAAAATGAGATGACCGTTGCAAAAGGAGTTTCTAAAAACAAAAAATATAGTCGTTATAAAAAGTTTCTAAAAACAAAAAATAGCCATAAAATTTTTATCCAAAAACCAAATAAATAAATCATAAAGAAAAAATAAAATAAGAATTAAAACATCATAAATAAAATAGAAAATATTTAAATTCACAGGCAAAGGAAATTAAATAGCATGTATTATTTAAAATAAAACAAAACATATAATATATCATATAAAAAGATAAAAAGAATGAATAAACTAAAGAAAAGAAAAAGAAAAATATACACCTTAAGGACAGACTAAAAATGATAAAAATTTGAAACAAAGAGGGTAACCTAAATCTTGAAAATAATGAAGGTTTTTAAGTGGAATGGGTACTCGAGAAAACAGATAACTAGAGCTATCAAGCAAGTAAAATAAAATATTAATGGAAGATCCAATTAAAATTGGAACTTAATAGATCAACCTATAGCTTATTTGCCATATGTATAAGCCATTTCCAATAAATTGGCTAAAATTCTCATATAGAAGAACATTAACTCCACATTCCTTCCTGTTAATAAATTATGTAGGATTTTAGGGTTAGTTAAAGACCATATGGACCCAAACCTTCATTGTGGGGTATACATTGTTGACTACGCATGTGGCATTCCTTACATAAAAGAAACTAGTAGATATGTTTAAATTAGAATTAAAGAACATTTGGTGGACATTCGACTCGAAAGGAAATATAAATCAGCTCTTGTCAAACACTCTTCTAAAATAAAACATGCTATAAACATAGAGCAAGCTAAAGTCATTGTTATAGAAGACCACTTTCACAAACGTAATTTAAAGGAGGTAATTGAAATATTAAAACACCCTAACAATCTAAATAGGGATAAGGGTTTAGGAATTAGTCAAGCTTGGAAACCATTGGTTTTTACAATTTAGGTATCCCTCCTTGTTTCACAATTTTAGCCTATCCTTGTGGTGTATAATTTTCTTTTTCTTTGCTTTAGTTTCTTCATTCTTTTTATCTTATTATATTATATATTATAATTTTTGTTTTATTTTAGATAATACATGCTATTTAATTTCCTTTTCTTGTGAATTTATAAATTTTCTATTTTATTTATGACGTTTTAATTCTTATTTACTTTTTGTGGTTGCTTTATTTGGTTTTTGGATAAAAAAATTATGGCTATTTTTTGTTTTTAGAAACTTTTTATAATGGCTATATTTTTTGTTTTTAGAAACTACTTTTGTAATGGTCATCTCATTTTCTTCTTTAAATTGCCTAGTCCTATTGCTCCACTTATCATAATTTCTCCATATGAAGGATCATGGAAAATGATCCAACACGTTAAGAATAAAAAACTCATACACAATTTTTTCCAAAAAAAATCAGAAATCACTAATATTACTATTAGTCAACACTAATTTCACATATCTAATATCATTCATCTCTTCTAATTTCATCTTAATATCACCCCTTCTAGTCATTTTTCTATTATATTCATTCGTCGTCATGTTAACCTTATTCCTACCCAACAAGTCAATTAATATTTCTTTTAATATGTCATTTACCATTTAATCTTATTCTAACCCCACTTATTCATTATATTAGAATTTAAAATTCTAATCCCACCTACCCTAGCCTATTTTTAGGCTCTCTTACATCCCTAGTCCCTAATCACCCATCTAACCACCTACTAATCCTTATTGACCCCTAATCAAATATATAAGCCTATCAAATCTAGAGCCTTCTCCAACTTTTTATAATTCTCTAAAACTAGAGAGTTCTAATGAATTTAAAATTCATTTAAAATTCTCTCCCATCACCATATAAATAACCAATCATGAAGCTTGGTTGAACTAATTATAATGGGAATAGACACAAGCTCTCTTAGCCTTCATCCATATCCAAGAAGCCATTTATATCTCTTATATCCATCTTGAGTCTTGAAGCCACCATTATCAAGCAATCCAAAATCTTTACAAAATTTATTTGAAGATCTTGGAGGGAAGACAAGAGAAGCAAAGTGATGGTAAGAGACTTCTTATAATATCTAATTGCTTCCATATTTTCTCCCTTTGATGTTTTTTGTAAGTTTTAGGTTAAGTTACTATAAATAGTATATTAAATCCATAGCTCAAATTTACAATCATACATCCATTAAAAATTATACATTTCAACAACTCCAAACTTAATTAGTGCCCAGTTGTTGTAAGTATTTTAACCTTTTAGGGTTTAGATTATGTAAATTCTATGTTTGATTAAATGGTTGAGTTGTCTAAATCAATGAAATAATATGCAATAAATAACCATTGATTTGTTACAAATTTTGACTTGCTTTGACTTTTAAAAAATAGTAATGAATATGTGTAAATAAAGACTTATCTAAAAAAATAACTATCGTAGAAGATCTAGGTGTTGAAAATTGGGTTACGAATAAGTTTGAGTGTCATTAATAGGGTCCTTAAGTTAGATTATTCCCTAAATAGTAGCACCCCACTTGAATAGTGTAGTCATATAAAATGTCCAAATTAGTATTTTGACTGTGGCTTGTGATACCACATCCATAGGTCCTTTTCACATGCTCTTACGACCCTTCTAGACACCTTTTTGCTCATTAACAGTCATCTAAAACCTTCTAAATAGTCATTCCATCTCAACCAGACAATACTCCCTATGTCAATTCTATTCCCCCAGGTCCTGAGCTTGTAGGACAAGAGCACCCCATTTGGACTATATCACTCCATAGAGAAGTGTCCCATTTTGGGCAGTCCTATCCATTTGCACTTTGAGCCCCAATGGTCATTTTCATCCAATCCTTATCATTAATTAGGTTGACCTAGTGTGAATACATATGACCCATGACCAATTGTTCCCTATAAAATCCTACTCAAAGCTCATTTATATAAGGTGACCAAACTTATAAAGCAAGCAAGAATATAAACAAAGCACTAAGACAAACTTTCTTATTCTTTACACATAGTCACCTAACACAAATGCAAACCTATTCAAATCCTCATACCAGTCCTTAGCCACCTCAAACACTATCAATTTGGCATTTTCATCCACATCACACTATTACACAAAGCACAGTAGGTGAGATAACTACAAATGGCTTGATCCCTCTTCAGAGTATTAGTATGTAGGTAGCATGCCCACACAAGGGGTGTGGATTGCATGTTTATTAAATCTTTCATACTAACCCCCCTCTTTCTTAAGTGACTTAAAATATCATTTTATTAAGCATGATGGAAGGTTAGGATTTGAAGACAAAATCAACTCCATAATGAGTTCTATCGATAACTAGCACTTGATTTTTCACAGGCACGTTAACACAAGAATAATGTAACTACCTAATAAATTTTAGGTATTTATGATCAGTTTGGACAATAGTGGCAGGAATGGACAATAACGTCAAACATCAAAGCATCTACTTTTTGGTGCTCCTATCCTTTCACCCAATGAGATCCAAATTTAGGTTTAAGACACCTTCCCAGACCTGTACAACCATTTTTAACCTTTGTATTGGTCGTCTCAATCTATTTTTTAGCTAAGTTATATTTCTTCTTATTTATTACTATTTTTAGAAATGTGAAAAAGATAAATAGTTGTACAAATCAAGACTGTATTTATTATTATATTCTATACTTATTTATTAATCTAGACCCTTAACTAAAATAGGAATAACACCATTATTTCCAAATAAGTTAAAACATTTGGTGAACCCAACTTATTTTGTTTGCCCATAAAAGCCTTAGAAACTCTATGAAAAATTCATTACTAATTTTAGCAATATTCTTCTAATTTTTCTTACATATATAAATCAAAATTTCACAAAAAAATTTTAAAATTCACCATAGTAATTTTAAAATTCATTTCTTTCCAATCCTAGTAGAATATACTAGGTCCTTATGCTTTTTGAGGTATCACCTTACATATTAGTGAGCTTCATATCCTTTTATGCATATTTTAGTTTGTTGATTTTAGGAATTTACATTTATTTTATTTAGTACTTTCTTTCCATCACAATTTTCTTATTACAACTTATTGGAAAAAATTCAATCTACTTTCACTTTATTTTCCTACTTTAACAATGGCCCAATATATCGGTTTTGATGAAACTGATAAGAGGAAAATTCAAGATCTTTTAACTAAAAATCTTGATATGCAAGATGAAATGCTTAAAATACTACAAGAAGAACAAAAAAAAGCAAACAATAGTCAATCCTCTCAAACCATAGAATAATCAACTATAAATGACACTACAAGGGCAACTATGTCTCAACAACCCCCTAAAGCAGCCCAACCTTCCTATATGGCACCACCAATTACAATTAGTATATCTTTACCTCCTAATGTGGTTGCATTTATGTAAGACATTAAATCTCTTAAATCTAAGGTGCTACATCTTGAGCAAGGTTCCTCTAGACCAACATAGGATTTGGACTCTTTTACTCTACTTCATACACCATTGGCATGCCATATTGCTTCTACCCCCTTACCACCAAGCTTTATTCAACCCAAGCTCACTCTATATGATGGCAAGGGTGACCCAGAGACACACTTGAGATATTTTCACATAGCATTCTTGGACTATGTGTCGAATGACCGATTACTAACCAAGTTATTTCTATGGAGTTTAAAGGATTATGTTGTACACTAGTTCTATAGTCTACCGAATCAGTCAGTCAAAGCATTCAATCCGTTGCTAGCTCATTTCAGCATTAACATATATGACAAAATTTATTATACCCAAGTTGCACAACAGAAATAAAGGTCAAATGAGCATATCATAGATTATGTTCTTAGATATAAGACTATTTTTGGCTAAAATGACTAGCCCCATGGTCGATCAAGAATTACAAGATCTCTTCAAAAAAAGTCTTCTGCTATCTTTGCATGAGTCAATAATGTTCAAAAAAAAATTATTCCTTCACTGAGTTATGTCATACACTAAAGGAAAGGGAAGTCAAATTACTTGAAATGATCAAACTCAAGTACACAAGCATATCAAAAACAACAAACAAGAGTAACAGTAAAGTCCCATACAAAGTAAAGGTTAATGATAGTTAAATTTAAAATCAACCTACATTTAATGTGGTTTTAGATCCCCATCAATGAGTAGTTTTATCAGTGTCTCTTTGGTGAGCCTTTACCAATCTACCAATATCTCCATCCAATCTCTTATAACAATTATTAGAATACAATGTCCTATCTCTCCCTCTTATTTGTAAAGTTGATACAATAAAGCCTCTTCCACGTGGATATGATTAGAATGCATTCTATGATTTTCAAAGGGAACCAAGACACATAATGAATAGATGCATCAGTTTGTGACCTAAGATACAAGACTTGATAGATGGTAACTTTACTAAAATTAGCACTCTAGTTGAGCCTCTTCAGGAAAAACAAACACAGGACAAAGCTCTAAAATTTTTCTCAGCTCATTTCCCACAGCATTCTAAATAAGATACAAGGGGAACATTAGGGGTTCATCATGTATA
The DNA here is from genome assembly GCA_037957365.1 of Torreya grandis. Classification (NCBI taxonomy): domain Eukaryota; kingdom Viridiplantae; phylum Streptophyta; class Pinopsida; order Cupressales; family Taxaceae; genus Torreya; species Torreya grandis. The sequence goes on along the minus strand of JARHVA010005508.1, from coordinate 328,177 downwards.
GCATGCACACCCTCCACTAGCTACATGCCAAGCACCTTTAGTTGAGTCACATCTTTTAAGCAACATGATTGGTGTTTCTAATTCTAGAGTTCTAGCTAGACCTTTAATCTAATTCTTAGATTAGGAGATAGTTGAGGATGATTTAGATTACTATGCACTCTTTATCAGAGCCTACATTGATCACCATCCTATTCATAGTATTTTCATAGACAATGGATCTAGTGTGAACATGTGCACTATGACATTACTTTAGCATTTGGAATATTCAAAGTAGGATATCACCTCGATGGACATAGTTATTAGTGGATTCAGTGGACACATACAAAATTCATTGGATGATATTGTACTTCCTCTATAGGTTGGTCTAGCACATATGGCCACACCATTTACTATTTTTCCCAGTGTAGGAGTCTTTGACATGTTATTTGGTCGACCATGGATATAGAAACTTCATGTAGTACCTTTTATAGTTCATAGATGCATGAAATACAATCACGCTAATTAGGTTATTACAGTTGGTGGAGTTTTGTATGAGTTACCACTCCTCACTTCAGAGCCATCTCCTACTCTACAGTCACCAATTTTAGCTCTTTTACTAGTTACAGTTCTTCCTCTAGTTGAGATTTAGACACAGTCAAGGCCTCCCTCACTAGCACAGAGAGTTCATACACTTCCACAGAGGCCTCTCTTAGAGTGACCACTACATCAATGATATTTTCAAGACTCTAGATAGTTTATAGCTACAATATTCACACCTAGGATAGTATCATTGAGGTCTCATGCCTCTACACATAGAGAATATTTTTAGAGAGCTTCTTTTACTAATAAAAGGTCCCTAAGAGGCCCATAATTTCATCCACTTCTCAAAATTATAGGGGGACCCCACAGTCAATTTTTTTATAGAGATTTCAGAGCACTTATAGCATACACAGCTTTCAGAGTCACAATCTTAGCCTTTCCATCATGCTTTATGATCATGCATGATCCCTCTCCTTGATAGAGGACATCATGATAGGAAGTCTCTTATGAGACTCAGTGGTTAGTATCATTTCTTCTTAGTCTTTCTTGTACATAATTTCTCAACTTATTTGTACATAGTTTCTTTTCACTTTCTTGTACATAATTTTTTTTCGCTTTCTTGTACATAGTTTCCTTATGATTAATTGTACATAGCTTATTTCAAAATACCAAAAAAAATTCAATTATACACATTATCCATGCTTTACAATTATACTACCATGATATACTTACATTTTGTTGTTCTATGTTATTGTTTGTCAATTTATCTACATTACCATGCTTCACTTGATTTTCTTTGAGTGTGTGTAGTGACACCCAGATCCTTGATTGTTTCACTCTATCCATTGAGGGGGCATTTTCCTTTTACATTCAAGACATGCATCGACATATCTACCCACTAGGGGCATATTCTACATGAATAAATCATCTAGGTTATGTCATTCCTACACCACACACTCTAGTTATCATGTTGATGTGCATTACTTACTAGCCTCTATAGATTATTCTATAAACACTCACCAGTATATAACACTTGTGTATTTCTTAGCATCTATCTAGTCGTGTACTATATGTTTTGCATACTTTCACTTCTTACTTTAATCAGTTAGATGTGATAGTATTTCCAACATTTACATGTCTTCCTTTTTTGATTTGAGTAGCTATATGTGATTGCATTTCTCAATTCCTATTTTTTTACTTATGTGTATCTGAGGACATTTGTCAATGTCCTTTACTTGTACTCTTGTATGTGCTTGTGGCCCTCATTTCAATCTTACTTGTTTACAATTATATGTGTATGTGGGCATTTAAACATGCCTTGTATGCTTTCCTTTCCTAGTTTGAGTGATATGTGTCCATACCCCTTGTTTGCTTGGCCCTTTGGCCTCTTTTATATGCTTCTTATCTTGCATGCTTATTTACTTGTTTTCTTCTTGATTGTTTGTAATTCCATGATCCACATCATGCATTATCTTGCCTTCTTGGATGCCATGATGGACATCATACTCCATCTCTTATTGATAACTAACCAAATTTATAGTTTCAATTCAGTATATTGTACATACCATTACATTGTTACATCTATCTAAGCATACCCCTATTGATCTAACAATCTCTAATATAAACTATGTTATATCTTGAGACATCTTTTAGATTATCATTGCTATATCATGTATTTTACAGCATGACACACTTATAGGGTTCTTTCTTCTGAAGGAAATCATTGTAGGGTCTTCATTCCTACCCTCATAAGAGGGGGAAATAAAAAAAATGTTGTCACAAAGATCAGAGCCCTCTACCGGTCAAAATCAATTTTTAGAACACTCAGAATAATAATCATAATTAAAAACACATTTAACAAACTAGAAAAATAGGGATCAACACATAATAGTCACCAAAAATAGTAAAGGACAAGAACACCCCATTCGGACTATGACACCCTACAACCAAGTGTCTACTTTTTGGTGCTCTTATCCAAACAGTCAAAAACCTAGAATTTTTAGAAACATATAGAAAGGTAAGGTTAATTATAGTTTTTTTAGATATAGTTTAGTTCAAATTGGGCAGTTTTAGTATAGTTTTACTCAGATTATCTAGATATATGGGGCATCATGCACAGCCTGATGGCTCTCACTTCCAATTTTAGATTGGGTAGTTGGTATAACTTCCAGATCAAAATCCATATTATAGACACTAGTGATTGGGGGCAATGTGTGTAGCACATTTGACTTCTTTTCTTTCTAATTCATTGTATTACCCAAGTATTCTCAGTAGTTTCATGCCTTCTCCATTTTTAGGTGGTTGGCATCATTTTGGAGTGGCTTTCATATAAGCCTAGTTCTCAATTTTAGAGTGGCTTTCATATAAGTCTAATCTCCACCTTTCAAAGTGGCCAAGATTAGCCTAGTTCTCATTACATATTTGGCTATCCATACCACATTGTTAGATTACAAAGCATTCATGGGCTTCATGAGCCATCTCATACAATACACATTCATACTGATATCAGTTCCTAGCCAAAGGACTAGCTAGCCTTTGTATTCTTGAGCCACCTACTTAGAGGGATTAGACACATAGTTCAAATATTGATTCACACACACTTGATCACATAATTGTACTATATAATGGGTGATGATGGAGCCAAAGGGTTAGCCTTGGTATTCTTGAGCCACCCTTGGGGAATTGAGCACTCAGATATGTTCATGATATTACTCTTGGTACAACACATACCCAATATCACAACAAGTTCTATATCGGTTCGCATACCCAGTGAAGTGTATTTATTTTTTTCTCTTCCTCTCTCTTTTATCGAGTCTTTATACGTTCTTATTTTAGACATAACATGTCTAGTAATAATTGATCTAATCCTTTTTTTATTTTATAGATTTATGCTTCACATTGTGCTCTCTCTATGCACACTCAGTATCACACATCCTTATGGGCTTCACCCTTGCAGGTAAGTTCAAGTACACTTTCTACTTTTTTAATCCTAGTATTTCACTTTGTTGAACCATTAGAATAAATGGGGGAAAATGTAGTCATATAAAATATCCAAATTAGTATTTTGAGTGTGGCTTATGACACCTCATCCACAGGTCCCTTTTACATGCTCTTGCGACCCTTATAGACATCTTTTTGCTCATTACCAATCATCTAGAACCTTGTAAATGGTCATTCCACCTTAGCCAAATAATATTCCCCATACCAATTTTATTCCCCCAAGTCTTGAGCTTATAGGATAGGAATGCCCCATTTGGAATCTAGTGCCCCATAGAAAAGTGTCCCATTTTTGACAGTCCTATCTATTTACACTTTGAGCCCCAACAATCATTTTCATCTAGTCTTTATCCTTAATTAAGTTGGCCTAGCATGAATACATCTGACCCATGATAAATTGTTCCCTATAAAAACTCACGTAAAGCTCATTTATAAGAGGTGACCAAACTTACTAAGCAAGCAAGAATACAAACAAAGCAATAACATAAACTTCCCTATTATTTTCACATAGTCACCGAACACAACTACAAACCTACTCAAATCTTCATACCAGTCCTTAGCCACCTCAAACACTATCAATTTGACATTTACATCCACATCACACTATTGCACAAAGTATACTAGGTGGGAGAACTACATATAGTTTGATCCCTCTTTGGAGTATTGGTATGTAGGCAATGTGCCCACACAAGGGATGTAGATTGCACGTTCAATATATCTTTCACACTAACCCCCCTCTTTCTCAAGTGACTCAAAATATTATTTTATCAAGCATGATGGAGGGTTAGGGTTTGAAGACAAAATCAACTCCATAGTGAGTTTTGTCAATAACCAATGCTTGATTTTTCACAGGCATACTCACACAAACACAATGCATCTACCCAAAAAAATTTAGGTTTCTATGATCAATTTGGATAATAATGATAGGAACGGATAACAACACCAGACACCAAAACATCCACTTTTTGGTGCTCCTGTCCTTTCATTCAATGAAAGCCAGATTTAGGTTTATGACACCTTCCTAGTTTTGTACAACCATTTTCAATCTTTGTATCAGCAGTCTCAATCTATTTTTTAGCCAAGTTATATTTCTTCTTATTTGCTATTTTTAGAAAGGTAAAAAAGATAAATAGTTGCATAAATCAAGATTGTATTTATTGCTATATTTTTTACTGATTTATTAATCCAAACCCTTAACTAAAATAGGAATAGCATTCCATTATTCTTAAAAAGTTAAAATAGATAGTAACGCCATGTGGTTCTAGTGTCCTAAAAATGGTGCTAGTGTCCTCTTTATAGCACTATTCCTATTTTCTAGGTACATATGCACAGGTTTCTAGGTTTTATTCTTACACACATGAAATCTAAAACTCCTTATTGTGCTTAATGTGGCACTAGTGTCCAATTGGCAAGCTGTTGAGCACAAAGGGCCAGGATTTAGGAATTTAGTTCTGGGATTGTGTTTGAGTTGACTAGAGATGTATGTGGTATGTGCAATAACTATAAAAGTATGATAAAGGCTCTCAGATAGGTCCAGGACTAAGCTAGGAATAGGTTGACTCAAATAACACTCTTAGCATCCAAATACCACTTTTAGGTGATTACAGTACATTATAATGTGGAAACTTAAAAATTAATTTAAGTAAAATTGTTTTGCACTCAAATTATGATATACCATCTATAGCTTAACTATAATTTATGTATGGCTTGGGAAACTTTGATGCCTATTTTGTTTCAGGTGGATGCCGAAAAAAAAAAATTGGTGGAAAATTTGGTAATGATTGACTGCATTATGTGAATCTTTGTGAGTGCCCAATGAACTTTATTAAGTATTCAATGATCTTTTTTAAATTTTTAACATGTGCATTATTTTGATGGTGTGCTTCTCGAATCTTTAAACTTACTATTTAGTGCTCCTTTTTTGTGGGCGAGTATTGAATTTTATCGTGCATTCCAATGTATTTTATGTTTTGAACTAGCATCTCGATGTGCTTTAAGTTATAGGTTATTACAAAATCTTTTTGTGATGTATTGTATTATAGGTTTTTTAATTAAAAAAAAGTTATATGAAAAGTATTGAGTTTTTTTGCTTACAATCAAAATGTGTAAGCTTTTGGATTGATATTTCACTGAACATAATAACTAATCTTATACAATACTCTTTGATTGATAAATATTACAATTAAAAGCATTGATTATTTAACCACTAATCCCTAACTAAATAGATATTTCATATTTAATCTCTGATTTGAAAAATAAAAATAAATTTTATCATATTATCTACCAATATTCTATACGATATTTATAATAACATAAACAATAATTTTTTATATAAAAAATATGAAAACCAAATAAATTCATTTATCAAAAGACATCTCAAATTCCTTTTATTTTCTATTTCCTTATACTTCAATTTAATTATTTCTACTTCCCATTCAATTTTTTTATTACATCCAATACTTAACAATAAACATTAAAAACATTACCTCTACGACTTATTAGTGCTCACTAGTATATGGATTAATATTAAATACTCTAGTCTCCAACATACACCAACGTGCTATGATTTTGCAAATCCATTAACGCCAACGTCGACAATTCAGTTACTACATTCTTCCGCAGAGTGGAACTAGAAGTTATTCGTCGGCGCCAAATTTCAGTCCGACAACGTTTACAACTTATTCGTTGCGATAATGATGTCTCATGGAAATAATTCGTTGCCATAATGATATCTTATGGAAGTTTTTCGTCGCCTTTGTTTTCGCCTTTCAAAGATGATACAGTAATCCGTACAAAACTGGTTATGCAAATCCTGTTCAACTAAAACTTTTTTTAAAGTCCATTTTGATTTTAACTAGCGTTCATAAATTGATCGGGGTTTACACTTTCAATCAGTTATTTAAATTTTTATTAAAAATTATTAATTACTTTAAAAAAAAATTATTAGTTTTTTTTTTAATTATTGAATAAAAGTAATAAAAAATTACAAATAGCAGATTACAGATGTTTTATTAAAGATATGTAGTACAGTTAAACAGATTTAAAAATATTAGAAAAAGAGGGAAAAACTACTGTTGTATAGTCATGCACAGCATCACAATAAAAACAGCAGCAAACTGCTATACCATCATAGAAATAAAAACGAAGATAACATAAAAAACACAAAAAAATTAATTAATTATTTAATTACAATCAATTAATTTATAAATGTTAGTTAAATTTATCCTATTTAAAAGATGTGAAATTGTAAAGAGTGGTTTAAAAAAATCAATCTAATAAATGATTCAATTGTTTAGAGCAGAGATAAGATTTGATATATGATTCAATTGTCTAAAGCGAAAATCAGATTTGATATTTAACTTATGTAAATAAAAAATTTTAAGATAAATAACTATTTAAAATATCTTCTATTTTATAATTTTAGCTTTGTATATTGAGTAATATGAATACACAAAGGGGAATGAGTTATAGTAAAGCTTAGTAGTTTTTGTGTTAGTAGGGCACTTGGATCATATATAAGGTAGGTATGATCGGTGTGGTAGTGCACATTGGGGAAATGTGGTAGAACCATGATTATTAGGCTTTTGTTTTTTTAGTTTTTCTAAGTTTGTTTTTTTTTGGTTTGTTTTTTTTTTTTTTTTCTGATTTTTTATAATTTGTTTTTGTTTTTTTAATTTTTGGGGGATTGGGACTTTGATTATGTTTTTGCTCTGATTAAAAGTGATTATTTATTTAAATATGAAATATATTTATATTCAATTTTTAATATATTATTTGAATATAGATTATAATTTTCAATGCTAAAATTTGTGAAGTAAGTGAAACCATAATATTATGTTTCATTAAACATAAAAAAATATTTCAAAAATAATAATAAATAAATCTTGAAAAATAAATAACAAAATTTCAATATTTTAGAAAAATATATATCTTGTGTGTTTATATATAAATTAATAAAATTGTTAGATATCTAAATTCAAATTTTATTATTGTAGAGTAATTTTTTACTCTACGTTTTTAAATTTTCAGTTGCGCATTGCAATTTTGGTTTTCGCATACCTTGGTCATGGCGGCAAAGTTTTGGAGCAGAGTGCGGGTTTCTTTTTCGTCTAAGTGTCAAAATGCAGCAGAGGCTGCCAGGTGGCGATGTTCGAGCACAGGTTCTCTTTTTCCCTTTCGTTTCCTTCATTCCATTTAGTCTAAGTATTGAAGCTGAGCGGAAGCCACCATGTGTCGCTTTTCGAAACACGGAGCCAGCCAGCTGGCGTCGTCCAAGAAACTTTTCATAATTTTCAAGAAAGTTGCGGATCATGCCACGTATCTAATAGCAGCTAAGCAGAACGTACCATGTGTCAGCATCTGCATCTCATATCGGCACCCGCATTCCATTCTATTTTCGACAAAGGTTTTCAACTAGCTAAGTAGCAGGGAGTAGCAAAAAGCGCCAGGTGGCAGTCGTGAAAGGCCCTGAACTACCTTTTTCAAAGGAAGGAGGAAGTCACCACGTGTCGGCATCCGAGAGACTTTGGTTCAACACATGGGTTCAATACTTTGGTTCAACGCAGAAAGGCGTCGTTCCATTTTGTCTAAGTATCGAAGAGTAGCGGAGGTTGCCAGGTGTCACTCTCCAAGCCCCTTTCTACTCAATCCCCAAAAATAGCAGAAGACGCCACATACCCCTCAAAGGAGAAGCGAAAGATGCCACGTATCTTCCTAAGAATAGCGAAAATTGCCACGTGTCAACTTCCAAGAGGCCATCTTCGAGCTTTATTGCCAAGTAAAGATTGTGGTGGGTCCCGAGTGTTATTTCAAAGACCTTCACAGCACCAAGTGTCAACATGCGAAGACTGCCACGTGCATCCTTCCCCTTTTAAAAGTTGCTTGGCCAAGGAACGCAATGATTTTTATTTTGTTAAAACTGCTAAGTATCGAGGACGCAGATTGCGACAGGTGTCGAAGGCGGAGCGTTCTTAAGCAGAATATAGAGAAAGTGAAAAGTGCCAAGTGTCATTCTCCAGTGCCTTCTAAGCAATAAGGAGAATTTCCAAAAACTGACCAAGTGTCCTCTTCCATTTCAACAGAACAGAGTGTTTCGTGTATCTATTGCCGCAAAGTGAGATGGAGGGAAACTCAGTGGGAGTTATTTCTGGTAGATGGAACAGTTCGCCAGGTAAATTTTTGGGGGCTTGCAAACATTAAAAGGGTCGTCTGTTTGTCCCCTGTAAGCAGAGGTAGAATGGATAGTTAAGCGGCTAAGCAGATGATGGAACGAGAAATTCAGGGACGAAAGGAGGTACTAGACATGAATCGCCATGCCGCAGTCAGGACAGTTCTTGATAAGACTAGGATGCGTCCAAGGCATTGAAAGCATCATCTGTTTGTCCCTTGTGAGTTAAGGATGGAGTAGAATTGTGTGGGAAAGAGGAAAATAGTGAGAGATCTGAGGCTATAAAAGAAGAAGAATTGTAAAAGAGAAGGGGGAATTCTATAGTTTGAGACTTGCTAGAGTTTTTGGCCAGTAATATCATTTGCTTTTGTCTCATTTTCTTGAAATGTAAAGTTGATGTAACTGTGCAAGTTTCTGTGCCTTTTATGTGGCTGAATGAATTGAGAAGATTGAACTCTATGCCTTGGTTGATATTATCTGTGTCATTTGCAAAGGTAGTCTATATTGTAGATTTTCTGGAATTGTGATTAGGAATGTCATTTGCTTTTGTCTCATTTTATTGAGTTGGAAGGTTTACATAACTGTATGTGATTTCTGCACCTTTTATGTGATTGGAAGATTCTTATAAGAAGATTGAACACTATGCCTTTGTTGATGTTTCCTGTGTCTCAGCGAAAGAAGCCTCTGTTGTGAGCCTCTGTTTCTATTATTTCAATCTTTTACATTGATCATGCACTTGTCTGCTCTTAAATGTAATTGAATCCTATATATAGTTTCATTGTGCTCAGGTTAGGATTAGGATTACACTCAGGCGCATCGCCATAGTTAGGTTTCAATTCCTGCATTTGCGTTTTTATTTAATTTCTTATCCATTTTCCCCCAAACACTTGATAAAATAGAAGAGACCAGCTTCTCTAAAATCTGGAGTTTGTTTCAAGCCGCAATGTCCCACAGCTTGAAACTTCCCATTGTTGATTGATTAGAATCAAGATCAATTTTTGTCATCAACAGTTTTTGGCACGCCCGGTGGGACCAATCTTTCAAGGAGTTGAAGAATTTTGGTGTGTTCTTCAGCCAATTAGCCTTTGGAGGTTTTTGTTTTATCAACATCAACGACGACTCTGAGTCAAATCAGTTGATCAAGCAATCTTGGTATCATCAAGAAATCACCATTGGGTATGTATAATTCTGTTACTGATAGCTATGAGTCCTATTCTCCTTCATATAATTTTAATCAAGATCAAGTTTCTCATGGAATTACGTCAAGCAATAAAGATGCATATGGTCATGAGCTATACCAGTCTTATACCCAGTCTCCCCAATATGACACATCCCATGTTCAACCTAATCTCATTTCCACCTTCAAAAAGGCATTACTGGGATATAAAAAGTATGTATTCGAGCTTGACAACAGAAGGGGATGTGGCCAAGAAATTCCTAATCATATCATCCATCAATTAAGAAATGCAGTAGATCTGATTAAAAGTGAATGGGATCCCATTGAGAGAGCAAATTGGCAAAGGCTTACATATGAGATGTTGGATGTGTGTGGCTTGATTGCATTTCTAGAAGAGAAGCTGAGCATTCATGAGAGACAACCTTACCAAGTCTATCAAACTGCATATCCACCACCAAAAATTCCATATTAGACATACGCCACCCCTATTCATAAGCCAGGTCGAACCTATCAAGGTCATTTCCCCAATAATGCCGAGTCTATGTTAGCAGCAAGGGAAGAGGACTCCAAACCCTCACTTTCCCCTCAAGTCCCTTCCACCCTTCCTCAAGAAGATTCTTGTTTTTCATCACAACCTTCCTCCTTATCCCTTTTCAAAGAAGAATATGTTTTGGAGGAAGCGAATAAGTATGCAGAGGAATATGCTCAGTTCATGGTTAGTCAAGAGGATTTTATGGGTGCAGATGAGGAGGAAATCGCCATAGGTACCCCCTTTGATGAACAAGAGGATAAGTCACAAGCTTTTTCCTTGACTTCTGATGAGGAGGAGATCATTTCTAAATTTTTTCTCACTTTGCAAGAAGATATGGAGGAGCATGGACACTCCCTTGATCAAGTCATTAATACAGGTGACACTATCCTTCAAGGAGATCATGAACTGACCAAATGTGGAGAAGACAACATTGAGACTCAACTAAATATGCAGAGGGGATGCCAACTTTCAGATTTGTCCTTTCAAAAGGTGGAAGTCATCAAAGAGCATGATGATGCAATGGAACCCGAAAATAAGGCATAAGGAGATAAGCAGAAGGATGATGGATATCAAAAGACACAAAATGGAGAATCAACAGCCATCGATTTTTTGATGAGACATGATATCATGAAGAACCAATATTCGACGGGCTTTCAAGAACAAGAAGAGCGTATGCATGTCAAAAGCATGTTTGACTCAAACTCGTTTGAATGCAGGCAAATCCGTGTGGCTTGCACAGAAGACATTTCACCAAAGGTATACCCATTTCAACCACTTGTATGGCGACAGAAGCTGGCTTGTCATGAAGAAGACGTTAAAAATTTTGTTTTTGATCTCAGAGGGAGATAAATATGCTTAATTAATGTAGTTAGGTAGTTTCCCATTCCCGCATTGTTTTTGTTTTTCGTTGTTGTTTTCCTGCTTCCCTTTTAAATAAGTGTTTTAAAACATAGAGTTGGCGGTTTAGAAAGTTTTTTTATTCTTTGAATTTTGCTGCATTAAATGCTTCCCAAATCTTTCGAAATCTCTAAGGTACCTTGAGCCGCAACTTGCATAACGTGTCCACCTCGTTGTTTCCCAAAGATTGAGTAGGATTTGCTAACGGTCATCTGAATTTAATGCTATTTGAGACTTGATAGGTCCATAAATATCCCTTAGCAAGTTTTAAAGTTTACAAACTCTCAAGCATTCCTGCACCTACGAAAATATCCTGCTCATTGTGATTTTTAGAGCCTAGTAAAATTTGCTTTAGCAAGCGTGTTTCTGTCTTGCACAAGGTTCATACCAAGTTTTACATAAAGGACATAGAGATGGCGAAAACATCATCTTCACAAAAAGGAGCTGGGACACCTAGATCTCTTGATAGGTTGTTGGCTAGTAAGTCATATGCTGCAGCTCTTGCACAACCGTCAAGAACCTATCCAAGAACCACAATCCTAGAAGATTACTTGGAGCCCTTGAGGAGGAAGCCTCACAGAGGTGGAAGAAGAGTGTGATCTCTTTATTGTAATTTCCTTTGTAATGAGTTGAATACAATTGTGTGTTGCCTCTCATATTCTGTGTGTTTTCTCATTGATAGTTATTTGTTCTTCTAGTTATTTCCACAATCTTAATTTGCTTATACAATGGTAATCATGTGTGCTCTTAATTCTAACAAGTTATGTCAAAGCTTTGGGGAACTTCGGTCCTATCAAATGGTATCAAAGCGAGATTGGACATTCTCAGAGCGAGTTTGACTAACAGACGGCCCAGATCTGTTAAGTGTTGTTGATTACAAGTTACTCATAGGGGTTGTTGTTTGAGTGGGAGTATAGCAATGATAGAAGAAAGTAAGTTGATAATGAAGAAAGTCAGGCACAAGATTAACACCACAAGGAGTGTGGTGGGTTGTCTTAAAGTGGGAGCTTGAAGAGGAATACAAGCCAGGATGCAGATTAGATAGAGTACTGGTTTAGGTACAGGTGCAGCTATTTATCTCCAAGTGGGAGATTGTTAGGGTGTGGAGCTAAAAGCTTCACCTTATTGCAAATAGGAGGTTTCTAAGCGTATGCGGTCATCAGCGTCGACAGGCCACAACTGACGTCGATCAGGGGAAGCGCAGAAGCAACCGGCGTCGGTCACCTCCAGGAAGGCAGGGACCGACGTCAGTCGCCTGTGGCAATCAGAACTGTTGTTCACGAACAGTCAGTTAAGTGAACACGGAGTTTGCATGATAAAGACTAGTTCGAGTCTTTGAGCCGCTTGTCTAATTAGTGTATGCATGAGATCTATATAATAGACTCATGGGTTGTATTGTTAAGTGTTGAACTTGTAGAAGAGCTATGTAGAGCTTGGAGAGTTCTTCTCATGGTGGAATCAAGTAGGATTCCCCATGTATGTAAGATCAGGTTTGATATGCAGGGTGTTACAATATCATGGTGGAGATCTACATGTGATAAGTAAGATTAGGTTGGTCTGCAGGGATGTGTGTATGCGAGGGTCAAACAGAGATCGATGGGAGAGCAGGATCCAAGGTGACAGCAATAGATCAATAGCAGGATCATGGTGAGATCTACTTGGAGTACCGGTTCGTAATCGATTGTACAGGCGTACAATGAGGTGAACAATAGCCTGTGTTAGCTGTGTGTTGTGACCTATGAGAGAATATTACTCAGGTGGGAAGATTACTTGGAACCCTTGAGGAGGAAGCCTCACAGAAGTGGAAGAAGAGTGTGATCTCTTTATTGTAATTTCCTTTGTAATGAGTTGAATACAATTGTGTGTTGCCTCTCATATTCTATGTGTTTTCTCATTGATAGTTATTTGTTCTTCTGGTTATTTCCACAATCTTAAGTTGATTATACAATGGTAATCATGTGTGCTCTTAATTCTGACAAGTTGTGTCAGAGCTTTGGGGAACTTCGGTCCTATCAAATGGTATCAGAGCGAGGTTGGACGTTCTCAGAGTGAGTTTGACTAACAGATGGCCCAGATCTGTTAAGTGTTGTTGATTACAGGTTATTCACAAGGGTTGTTGTTTGAGTGGGAGTATAGCAATGACAAAAGAAGGTAAGCTGAGAATGAAGAAAGTCAGGCATAGGATTAACACCACAAGGAGTATGGTGGGTTGTCTTCAAGTGGGAGCTTGAAGAGGAATACAAGCCAGGATGCAGATTAGATAGAGTACTGGTTTAGGTACAAGTGCAGTTGTTTATCTCCAAGTGGGAGATTGTTAGGGTGTGGAGCTAAAAGCTTCACCTTATTGCAAACAAGAGGTTTTTGAGCATATGCAGTCACCGGTGTCAGCAGGCCACAACCGATGTCGGTCAGGGGAAGCGCAGAAGCAACCGGCATCGGTAGGATATTGGCCAGCGTCGGCCACCTCCAGGAAGGCAGGGACCGACATCGGTCCCCTGTGGCAGTCAAAACTATTGTTGACGAATAGTCAGTTAAGTGAACACAAAGTTTGCATGATAAAGACCAGTTCGAGTCTTTGAGCCGCTTGTCTAATTAGTGTATGCATGAGATCTATATAATAGACTCATGGGCTGTATTGTTAAGTGTTGAACTTGTAGAAGAGCTATGTAGAGCTTGGAGAGTTCTTCCCATGGTGGAATCAAGTAGGATTCCCCATGTATGTAAGATTAGGTTTGATATGCAGGGTGTTGCAGTATCATGGTGGAGATCTACATGTGATAAGTAAGATCAGGTTGGTCTGCAGGGATGTGTGTATGCGAGGGTCAAATAGAGATTGGTGGGGGAGCAGGATCTAAGGTGACAGCAATACATCAGGGGCAGGATCATGGTGAGATCTACTTGGAGTACCAGTTCGTACTCGGTTGTACTGGATGTACAATGAGGTGAACAACAGCTTGTGTTAGTTGTGTGTTGTGACCTATGAGAGAAGATTACTCAGGTGAGAAGATTACTTGGAGCCCTTGAGGAGGAAGCCTCACAGAGGTGGAAGAAGAGTGTGATCTCTTTATTGTAATTTCCTTTGTAATGAGTTGAATACAATTATGTGTTGCCTCTCATATTCTGTGTGTTTTCTCATTGGTAGTTATTTGTTCTTCTGGTTATTTTTGCAATCTTAAGTTGCTTATACATTGGTAATCATGTGTGCTCTTAAATCTGACAAGTTGTGTCAGAGCTTTGGGGAACTTCGGTCCCATCAAATGGTATCAGAGCAAGGTTGGATGTTCTCAGAGTGAGTTTGACTAACAGATGGCCCAGATCTGTTAAGTGTTGTTGATTACAGGTTACTCACAGGGGTTGTTGTTTGAGTGGGAGTATAGCAATGGCAGAAGAAGGTAAGTTGAGAATGAAGAAAGTCAGGCACAGGATTAACACCACAAGGAGTGTGGTGGGTTGTCTTCAAGTGGGAGCTTGAAGAGGAATACAAGCCAGATGCAGATTAGACAGAGTACTGGTTTAGGTACAGGTGCAGCTATTTATCTCCCACCGAAGTTCCTCAAAGCTCTGACACAACTTGTCAGATTTAAGAGCACACATGATTACCTTTGTATAAGCAACTTAAACATGCGGAAATAACCAGAAGAATAAATAACTATCAATGAGAAAACACACAGAATGTGAGAGGCAATATACAATTATATTCAACTCATTGTAGAAGGAAATTACAATAAAGAGGTGGCACTCTTTCTTCCACTTCGTGGGCTTACAGTAATCTTCCTTCAAGAGTAATCTTCTCTCACTAGGTCACAACACACAGCTAACACAAGTTGTTGTTCACCTCATTGTACATCTGTACAATCGAGTACGAATCGGTACTCCAAGTAGATCTCACCATGATCCTGCTCCTGATGTATTGCTGTCACCTTGGATCCTGCTTCCCCGCCGATCTCTGTTTGACCCTTGTATACACACATCCCTGCAGACCAACCTGATCTTACTTATCACATGTAGATCTCCACCATGATACTGCAACACCCTGCATATCAAACCTGATCTTACATACATGGGGAATCCTACTTGATTCCACCATGGGAAGAACTCTCCAAGCTCTACATAGCTCTTCTACAAGTTCTCCACTTAACAATACAGCCCATGAGTCTATTATATAGATCTCATGCATACACTGATTAGACTTGCAGCTTAAGACTCTAACTGGTCTTCATCATGCAAACAACATGTTCACTTAACTGACTATTCGTCAACAGCAGTTCTGACCACCACAGGCGACCGAAGTCAGTCTCTGCCTTCCTGGAGGTGACCGACACTGGCTGATCTTGTGTCGATGTCAGTTGTTGAACACTGATCCCTGACCGATGTCGGTTTGGCCTACCGATGCCAGCGATTGCATACTCAGCATCCTCCTTCTGTTTGCAATAAGGTGTAGCTTTTAGCTCCACACCCTAACATAAAGGACATAGAGATGGCAAAAACATCATCTTCACAATAAGGAGCTGGGACACCTGGATCTCTTGATAGGTTATTGGTTAGTAAGTCATATGCTGCAGCTCTTGCACAACCGTCAAGAACCTATCCAAGAACCAGAATCCTGGAAGTTGGTCAAGCTAGTGACCCATCAAAAGTAAAAGATTACGCAGATGGAATCATGGACCCAATCTTGCAAAGAGCCAGTAGCAAGAATCTTAGAGAAGGGGCACACCAAAGGTGTCTTCAAAGAGCCAGAGCAAGTAATACGAGACATTAAAAATGAGGATATGGACCTCACAACTAGCTCAATTCATTGTCCCAGCTGTGCATCCATGCCCTGATGTGATCAAATTATGCATAGACTTGCTCCATGCACCACCTTGCACCATTCAACAGGGTCCCTTCATGCTGCAAGTCACCCCACAAGCTATTAGGGACATGCTAGTCTTACATTATGACAATACCGCCACATTCCCCACTATTGATAGGATGCAAAGGACGTGGGCGAACATCAACACTCAGACAAGGCTTTTGAAGTCCGAGTTACAAATGGCCGATGGTGATACAACGATACCCACACTCCCTGCACCAAGAGCTCAATTCACGCCAGCTAGCCAAGACGCACTGTCAATGATGGCTCTCATCTTTGGCATGAAGGATGACATGGCGGTATATGCATAACAAATGGCTATCCTTTTTATGTTGAAAATAGTTGACAAGACGCAGGAGTATTGACTTGACTTCTCAGAGCACATAGCCTTTTCAATAGTGGAACAACTGACCCAGTTCAGATTGAAAGGGGTGTTCAGGTATTCCTCCTTTTTGTTCCATCTCATACTGCATCAAAACCCTAACCTTTTCACTTGATATATGAATCTGAACCTGTATGACCCATCTTTTGACCCCCAAAGGACAATTCATGTGTCTACATGGACACACGTTTTATCAAAAACTAGTGACCTCTATGATTTTTGGGAACTGTTTGTTACCCCTATTCTTCATTGCCTTAGCCCTGAACCTGTCATAAACAGGTTATTTCCAAGTGTTTTGAACCTCCTAGTTAGCTGTTCAATCCCATGTGACTTCTATTTTGGGGCCCACCACACGATCATAAGGGTTCATGGTTTTTGTGGGAAACTAGTGTTGTTACCAAAGACCTTAACTCTTAGGTTGGCATTCCTAGAAGTCACCAGGAAGGTGTCAGTAGTTGATAACGATTATGGTTCTGGGAAGAAGAAGAGAAAAATGTAAAATCTCCTGTGGATGGCAAGCAACATGAGTTTGGAAGCCAGAGATTATGAGACTGTGTTGTTGAGAAAACTGGCCTTCTTAGGGTTCCTGCTAGTCGAAGACAAGTGGGTTTACGACCCAGGTGATTACATAGCTTCCGTGGTAAATACCAATAGGATTGGGGCCAAGATTGCACATGAAGGCCGCCCTTTTTGGGAGACCAAGAAAAACCCTGTAGAAGATGCTCCTGGTCTCTATGTTGAATTGACATATTTGCCCTTGCCACATAATAGGCCATGGGAAACCTTCTATGATAAGCAAAGGGATTATGATCCCAAAGTCATGATGACATTTGGTTTGAGAAGGACATTGAAGAACAAAGGTTGGGATGCGGAGAAGATTGAGGCCTATTGGAAATATAGGCAGGAAATTTCCTAAACTGCCCATGCTTTCAAAAGTGTGAATTCAGATGAAAGATGAGAAGAACTCTGGGATGAGTGGCATCCCTCCCCTACATCTAGCCTACAAACAAGCCAATTGTCGACACTCAGGACAGAGCAAGAAGCTGGAGCGAAACCAAGCCAACAACCACAGGCCTCAGAGCAAGCTGCAATTGCAGTCACTACATCAACCTGACCCCAGCCTCTTAGCACCATGGAACAACAAAGGAGTGTAGTGTCTTCACCACCAAAAGCTTCCCCATCATCAGAAGTGATTGAAGTCCTTGGTTCTCCACATGCACCATCGGTAATGGCAGAAGTGGAAGGGAAGCAGATGCAGCTAGAGTTGGAGACACCTAGGAAGACAAAGAGGGTGCAGTTCCAAAAAAAATCAAAGGAGGAAGAAGAACCTTCGCAGTGCCAAGTGTAGAGCACTGTAATTCTCCCTCAAGTAAGTATTACTCCTCCTCCTCCCTCTTAGTCTGTTCCTTTCCCTATCGGCATGATGCCTCCACCTAGCCAAATGACAACTCCTATCACCTCTGCGATCCCCATTTCGCAATTCACCCCATCTTTGATGCCTCAAGCCTTAACATTACCCTATTTCTCTCCTTTTGCTCCCAAAAAACCTTTCCCTCAGATTGCCCATAGCCAACCACTGGCTATTCAATATGGCCTACCACAGGGATATCCTTTTACAGGAGGACACATTGCATCCCCTTCCACCTTCTAGACGCAGGCCGATGCTGCTAGGAAGGCAAGAGAAGCCCGATTGGAGAAAAAGAGAACCAAAGAGAATAAAGCATCAACTATTCCACACCTACAGTCATAATTTGACCCTATCCAGCAGTAGTTGATGGTGACCCATTTGTCACCCAATGTCGTCAAGCCGAGCAAGCAAATGCAGCTAGAGGATTATACGATGAACGCAGTGGCCATTGATATGTCCCTATTCAAACCCCAAGACAGAGTTGAGCTGCTGACAGAATCCACTTCTATAGTCACAGATGATTATTTGAAAACATCAAGAAGACTACAGAAGATGGAGGCTAACTTAGCCAAAAAAAAAGTAAATTATAGCAGTTTGGCCGAAGAAATAAATGAGAGAGATAATGAAATAACAAGTCTGAATAAACAGTTGCAAGATATTGTTTCCCTTCAGACTCAACGGGCAGTCCAGGCCCATAATGATTCTTTAAAAATAGAGCTCACACTTGCAAAAGATGCAGCAACAACCCTTAGGTGGGAGAAAGCAGCGTTGCAGAGAAGAGTCGAAGGACTGTAGCTGCAAGTTACCCAATTGTAGTAGGGGCTGTTGGAGGAACAAAACAAGGCTACAACTTTTCAATCCCAGTTCCAAGCAGAGCAACAAAAAATAGTGCAATTGACAATAAAATTGGCTAATAAGCCACAAGGTGTAGGAGTCATAAAACTAGTGAAGGAGCTCTACGAGTCAACGTGGGAGAGAATCTCCTCAGAGATTATCCAGCTCAGGCCATCTCTCACCTTCCTGCTCAACGCACAGCAATTGTGTGAGAAGGTGGAAGATTCAGTGTAAAACACTCTAGCCATAGTCTCCAATAGAGTCATAGACTCCCAAACCTTGCTACATAAGCTCTACGATGTAATGGATGTGACATTGGCAGCCACAAGAATCCCTGATAGAATGGTCACCACAAAATGGGTCAATGAGGTGTTCAGTTGCAATGCTGTGGCCAACCGTTGCCAAGAGCTTCTTGAAGTCGTGAAAGAAGGCATCGGCAAGATGAGACAACATATTGAAGATTTAGTGCAACTAGGCCTTCCTTCTCCATTTCTAGATGCCAACACGGTGCTGATGGTTGATCAAATTGAACCATTGCTACTGGCCAAACAGAGGGATCAAACAATTTTTTAGGGCCTGTGGGATGATTCCTCAGTCTCAAAAGTCGAAGCTATTTCGGCTCCTATTTCCCAGCTAGAATTCAAACTGAAAGCCACAATCTAGATTTTACAAACTTTTTCGCACAAGGATATCATTAACCTTAATCTAGCTTTCGTTGAATTGAAGAACAAGCAAGGGTTATCTGACCATGAGTGGTCAATCTACCAGACAACACTTTTGAAGCTGTGAAATTTTAAAGTTTTGACAGAGTGGGAGTTGGGTTTCTTTTTGAGTAGGTTCAAAAGTCCTGGGGGTCACTAGTAACTGTACAGTAATTTTTTACTCTATGTTGTTTTTAAATTTTTAGTCACGCACTGCAATTTTGGTTCCCGCATACCTTGGTCATGGCGGCAAAGTTTTGGAGCAGAGCGCGAGTTTCTTTTTCGTCTAAGTGTCGAAGTGCAGCGGAGGTTACTAGGTGGCGATGTTCAAGCATAGGTTCTCTTTTTCCCTTTTGTTTCTTTCATTCCATTTTGCCTAAGTATTGAAGCTGAGCGAAAGCTGCCATGTGACACTTTTTGAAACACGGAGCCAACTAACTGGCGTCGTCTGAGACACTTTTCATAATTTTTAGGAAAGTTGCAAATCGTTCCATGTATCTAATAGTAGCTAAGCGAAACGTACCACGTGTCAGCATATGCGTCTCATATCAGCACCTACGTTCCATTCTATTTTTGACAAAGGTTTTCAACAAGCTGAGTAGCAGGGAGCAGTGGAAAGTGCCACGTGGTAGTCGTGGAAGGCCCTGAACTACCTTTTTCAGAGGAAGGCAGAAGTCACCACGTGTCAGCATTCGAGAGACTTTGGTTCAACGCATGGGTTCAATGTTTTGGTTCAACACAGAAAGGCGTCATTCCATTTTGTCTAAGTATTGAAGAGCAGCGGAGGCTACCAGGTGTCACTCTCTGAGCCCCTTTCTACTCAATCCCTAAAAATAGCAAAAGATGCCACATACCCCTCGGAGGATAAGCGAAAGATGCCACGTATCTTCCTAAGAACAGCGGAGGCCACCACATGTCAACTTTTGAGAGATCATTTTCGAGCTTCATTGCCAAGTAAAGATTGTGGTGGGTCCCGGGTGTTATTTCAAAGACCTTCACAGCACCAAGTGTCAACATGCGAAGACTGCCACGTGCATCCTTCCCCTTTTAAAATTTGCTTGGGCAAGGAATGCGGTGAGTTTTATTTTGTTAAAACTGCTAAGTATTGAGGAAGCAGATTGCGATAGGTGTTGAAGGCAGAGCGTTCCTGAGTAGAATATAGAGAAAGCGAAAAGTGTCAAGCATCGTTCTTCGATGCCTTCTAAGCAATAAGGAGAATTTTTAGAAACTGACCAAGTGTCCTCTTCCATTTCAACAGAATAGAGTGTTCCGCGTATCTATTGCCGTAAAGTGAGATGGAGGGAAACTCGGTGGGAGTTATTTCTAGTAGATGGAACAGTTCGTCGGGTAGATTTTTGGGGGCTTGCAAACATTAAAAGGGCCATCTATTTGTCCCCTATAAGCAGAGGTAGAATGGACATTAAGCGGCTAAGCAGATGATGGAATGAGAAATTCAAGCGTGAAAGGAGGTACTAGACATGAATCACCATGCCGCAGTCAAGGCAGTTCTTGATAAGACCAAGATGCATCCAAGGCATTGAAAGCGCCGTCTGTTTGTCCCCTGTGAGTTAAAGACATAGTAGAATTGCGTGGAAAAGAGGAAAATGGTGGGAGATCTGAGGCTATAAAAGAAGAAGAATTGTAAAAGAGAAGGGGGGATTCTATAGTTTGAGACTTGCTAGAGTTTTTGGCTAGTAATATCATTTGCTTTTGTCTCATTTTCTTGAATTGTAAAGTTGATGTAACTGTGCATGTTTCTGTGCCTTTTATGTGGCTGAATGAATTGAGAAGATTAAACTCTATGCCTTGGTTGATATTATCTGTGTCATTTGCAAAGGTAGTCTATACTGTAGATTTTATAGAGTTGTGATTAGGAATGTCAATTGCTTTTGTCTCATTTTCTTGAGTTGGAAGGTTTACATAACTGTACGTGATTTCTACACCTCTTATGTGATTGGAAGATTCTTATAAGAAGATTGAACACTATGCCTTTGTTGATGTTTCCTATGTCTCAGCGAAAGAAGCCTCTGTTGTGATCCTCTATTTCTATTATTTCAATCTTTTGCATTGATCATGCACTTGTCTGCTCTTAAATATAATTGAATCCTATATATAGTTTCACTGTGCTCAGGTTAGGATTAGGATTACACTCAGGTGCATCGCCATAGTTAGGTTTCAATTCCTGCATTTGCATTTTTATTTAATTTCCTATCCCTTTTCCCCCAAACACTTGATAAAATAGAAGAGACCAGCTTCTCTAAAATCTGGAGGTTGTTTCAAGCCTCATTGTCACACAGCTTGAAACTTCCCATTGTTGATTGATTAGAATCAAGCATAATTTTCATCATCAACAATTATAAATTCAAATTATATGAATACTTTTCATCCATTTTTATTGTAAGAATGTTTTTAATCCGTTCCACCACTGCTCTAACTTTTGCAAATCTTGGATCCCATCAGGGTGTATCTTTGTAACCCCTCCTCTGGTGGATGCATCATCGTTGTCTTCTTTAGCATCTATTGTGGATCTTTTGCTTGGTGATGTTCAAATTTGGGTTGCCAAGTCAGTTCTTGAGCTTATTATCCCCGATTCTCCTCTGTTGGAGATGGACGTTGATGTAGACAACAAATCCCTGATTGGTAAATGTGTGGGGTCCTTTGCTTATCTTTCAACTCTTTTATCTTGGGCCTCAAAATAATGGCATTCCATCAGTCCTCCCTCGTCTTTGTTACATGTTGGCTTCTTCCTGGTGGAGTTTCATATCCTGACTAATCATGATTTTGTGTGGAATTTTGGTCCATGGTTCTTCAACCACTCCAACATATTATTTGGCCCTTGGGACCCTTTCTTCTCACCAGATTCGACTCATCTCAATGGCTTTTCGATGTGGCTTAGACTTCACTCTCTCCCTCCAGTGATGAGGAAGGAGTGCTTCATCAATCTCCTAGTGGACAAAGTTGGTTCTTTCATAAAGATTGATGTTGCCTCCTAGAGCCTCAGCTCAGTCTATGTTTACACTTTTATTGACCTTTCCAAGTCACTCTTTTTTGGTTCAGATGCTCTCTTCACGTGGCACGTGGACACAACATATCAATTCTGAAGGTCTTCATTTTCGTTGCATTCATTATCACCTCCCTGGTCACTGCATCACTAAATGCCCCTCCAAACCTCGACATCGTCCTCAGCTCGTATAGAAGAAGAAAGAGGGGGAGATTGGTCTGAGATTAAAATGGCACAATCGTGGCAAGTTTTACCCCCTTTCTCTCACATGATGGAGATGACGACCATTGGCCCCGGGTTTGCTCTCCTTGCCCCCTCTCCCCTCAAACTGCTAATGATCCCCCTTCCCCACTCTAAACCTTCTCCTTTGCGAAAGTCCCCTTACAGGTAAACCTGACCTCCCGATCAATTCCTCCTCAAGGTGACTCTCTTGGGATTCCCCCTTCCAGGTCTTTTAAGCATCATGCAAATGTTGGTGTCTCTTCTAAGAGCAAGGTCGTAGATCGGAAGCAGAACTTCTAAGGGTAGAGGTGCACTCTCTCATCATTAATGGTTCTCAACGGACCTTAAAAGACCTTCTGTCTATAAGAGGGAGATAGGCAATACCGACTTGCGAATAAGCCTTTTTGGCAGATGGTTAGCGAGTTTGGTCTTAGGTGTTGTTTTTTTTGCGCCCATATTTGGGGTGTTTTGATATTTATTCATTGTCTGCCTGTTCTTGTGGCTTGCATTACATTATGTTTGGGGTTTAGTGGATCTAGCTTTTCCTCTCTCCTTAGTGCTCTATGTTTTGGATGATAGTGTCTTTCATGTTTTTGTCCTTTGTCTTTCCTCCTTTTGTTGCAAAAAATGGACCCCTGATTATACCTCATACCAATTTATAACTCCAATAAAAAATATTTTACCTTATCAAATAATTTTTTTTAATAAATATTTAAATATTATTTATATATACAAAATATTAAAAATTGAAAGAAAATATTACCCTATCATTCGAACATCTATTCCCTCAAATTATATGACATAACCTTGCACCTTTTAATATTTCTTGAAATTTATATATACATTTTACCAAATAATATATTACATTTATAAAGATTTAACTCTTTTGAAAATAAACTCCCCTCACCGGGTCAAATCTCATTGCCACTTTAAAGTCAAAAACATTACAAGGGAAATTAAAGAAGGGGTTTGAATTATAGGAAGTCGCTTTACCGGCCGCAATGATCAACCATTTCTTGTATGCATTTATTTCATGTTTTTTTTGGGTTGGGTTTATATCGTAATTGTGTTAAGACATCAAATAACCCGTCAAATATATTTCCTGAGAAAGTACAGAAAAAAGGTGTATGCTTTGTTGTTTCTTTATATTTGTCTATCGATTATTGTTGATGAACAATCGACCATGATTGTCGGGCAGAAACGTAAAGGTTAGATATTTGATTTTAAGTGATATAATTTTATTAAATTTTGTTGGTGGTTTCTAATCAATATATATTACCCAATATTTAATAAATATAATTTTTTTTAATATTTATTATATTTAAATTTTTTATTTTATTAAACATCATTAAAATATAATAATATTTTAAAAATAATTTTGAAAAATATTTATAAAATATAAGTTAATATAATTATATAAATTAATTGAATAAGGAAACATCATTTCTATAAATATTTCAATTTATGTAAATGTTATGGTAAAATAATTTTAATTAGTACTTATTTATTAAAAAAATGCAAATGGGATTGGGAAGATGTTGGTTGAAACATGAGAATCGGAGGTTAAGCTATCTAGAGCGCAATCTATTACGATGACTCTTCCAACATGGGTTAAGTGGACCATGTTGTTTTTTGATGTAAGACAAATTTTTAAAATAAAATTGTAACAAATTTAAAATATGTTGCAGATTAAAGAAGGAAATCTTTGCCCAAGAGTTTCTTTAAATGAATTTTTCAAAATAATAGTCACAACGACATTAAAATTATTAAGTAAGAGAAGGTATCATGAACACCTTAAATGGTACCATATTAGAGTTTGAGATTTATCTTACAATTAATTTAGTAAGTATTTAATATATATTTTTCTTTTCATTTAAAAAAGTCACATTTTAAATTGATTTAAAATAATAAATTTTAAATACTTTAGAAAAAATGTTGATTCAATACTTGTTCATGGATGTGCATATGTTGAATATTAGTTATCCAATAATTCTAGATTTTATATACTATGATTTGATTGGTTATCTTACAATCTTATTAAGTAAATGTTGATCAAGTATTAAATAATGCATCTTAGACCAGTACAAAAAATAATAAATTTGAAATGTATTAGAAAAAAATGTTGATTCAATATTTGTGCATGGATATATATGTGTTGAATATTGGATATTTAATAGTTCTAAATCTTACATGTTTTTTTTTTAAATTATTTGATAGGGTAAATAAGATGGTTTTGAAGGGATCTCTTAATGTGAAAGAAATACAGTCCAACGACCATTAGATAAGAATAAAAAATAACAAACTAAAATAATTATAGCGAAAAGATTGTAGATAGTAGAAGACAACGTCCAAAATTATGATAAAATTTTTGGGAAAAGATGACAAAATTGCATAGCTTCCGCCAAAAAGCCTCCAAGCTTCAACCAAGGAGAAACAACACAGCGGTAAGGAAACCATCTACTAGGCCCACCACTGACAAAAAGTTGAAGAATCCAAACCTACACTCTTGTTAGGTAAATGTTGGACAAATATTAAATACTACATGTTGAATGTTATGATTTGATTGATTACCTACACTTTTATTAGGTAAATGTTGGACAAAAATTAGATAGTACATATTGAACTAATACAGAAAAATATATCTATATTAATATATTTCATCAATAAATACTACTCTGAAAATAAGATCGTCTAGTAATTAGTACATACTCAACATTTAATATTTTATATTTATGAGTTTGGTAGAATAATAAATTAAAATATTTATGTAGAAAGATAAGAAAAAATTAATTTAATAAATATGTCTCTTCCTTAAAATAAAAGATTCTAATTTATTATAGAATATTTGAATTTAGTAGCGTAATAAGTTAGGAATATTTATTGTTAATAGATAAAAAGATTCTAATTTAATGAGCATGTCTCAGACCAATTTGCTTAAGACAGTCTAATTAAAATTATTAAAAGTTGTATGATTATATAGATAATGGACGGTGCAGGAAATATCCTATATAATTAGTGAAATAAAAATGAAAATAATTTTAATTTAAAAAATTATAATTAATGTACAATTTTTTAATTTTTCAGCTTGATTAATTGATGGGTACAGCCGCCATAGAATGTCAAGAGTTATTAATGAATTTGCGGAATTTATCAAACATTTAAGTGCCACTTGGTGAAAAAATTGACATGGGAGAAAATAAATTTGGAATTTCTATTGTGGAAAAGGACATGACAGGCTTTCCTGTTTTATCCCTTGCGCGTTGTTTGAAAACAAATGCAACACTTACAATTTACTTATGTTCAGAGGGATTCCACAACATTAAGGGATCCATTTCATCTGAGAATAAGTCATCGACTTCGTTATCGTTATCGTGGGGGTCACTTACAGTGGGAGAGACCGGTCCTGCATCTTTTCCTGTGGTGTAAATTACCGAGACCAGAGACAGAAAATTAGCTTGCTGGACACGCAGGTTCAGAAGCTCTGCCTGTGCCGCTGCCAGTTGCGACTGCAGATATGATATTTGATGCTGCAGCTGAGATATAGTTCCCGCACACCCATACACGGGATCCCGTACCCTCGCGTTCGCTTCGTACACCATACTAAGTACGGCATCCGCTCTTCGATCAATTGGAAGATCCTGAAACACCCATGCCATATATATTTAAGAAATTTCAACTGGCAGCTTAAACAAGATCTATTGAAATGAAAAGAAAAGCTCGTCTGAAGTCTGACCTTAAGCATTTTGATTATGTTGCTTGCTCCGAAAACGTGATGCGCGGTAGCAAATTTGTGAGGATTGTTTGGTGGAAAATACGGAGCAAGTAAGCATTTCTCTGCACACCTCCTTCGGAGAATCTTACAAGCGGCACATGGAGTTGCCGCTGGCTTCCCAATTCCACTAGAGTTCATCTGCATTTTTAAAACAAGAAAGATGAGGGGAAAATAACACATTATTGCCTCCTATATTCAACTAACAGCTAGTTACAGAGATTTAAAGATCTGGAACAATGAGCAGCTTACCTTTCCTGTTTCCATCCAAGCAATAGAGCTAACTGAGGAGTGAGGACTCTCGATGCTCTCAAATGCGTCAGCGACTGTATTTATAGGCCCGTCTGAAGAAATACGTTCATTAGCTGGGTGCATACCAAACAGAGTTACTACGGGGGGAATCCTCAACGACTTTTCTTGTCATTGATACTGATATCTTTTAAGAAGCAAATGATTATTTTGAGAAAGTGTGTGTAAAGTTCACACTGCAGAAGGGCGAGATGATTCATCCTTCATCATCCGATCATCATCAATGTCGCCAGGCAGAAAAGATGTGGTAATTTTAACAATTATTATGAGGCGAGCGTAATTATTAATGCTGTCAGTTTGCCGGCACATCACGTGCGGCGCATTCCCACTTGTAAGTTTAATGTGAGGGTCGGGGACGATTTCGGATGGTTTGAGGCTGAATTGAAGCTTTTAGCTGCCCGGAGGCTGGGAACAAAGCGTGTGAAAAAACCACAACGCAAAAACGCGTGGGCGCAGCATCCGAGGGGAAAATTCAATGGGAAAGTTGAAACCCAACCCACGCGGGTCCCACGGGTCCCACTCCCACTTAACATTAGAATGTAAAGACCTTTCAAGTCTACGGTCAGCACCATGAAGCGCGTTACGCTGTACGGGAAATCGCGGGTAATTAATTCGTGAGTAAATGCTCTTCCCTTTGGGACTAAATTTGATGTCAGTATGATTGTATTTACATTTTCTCATATAAAACATAATCAATATTTTTTAAAACTGTATTTAATTTAATTATATATATATTTTTTGTTTTTTAAAAATTAAAATGAATTATAATATTTGAAAAATAATATAATATTATTTTTTTAAAATATAAAAGTGATTTGTGAAATTTAGTCCATTTATATCTCCACAATTAAATTATTATAATATTTTAAATAAAGTTATGGTGGTTTATTTTTTTAATTATTATTAAATTTATGAATATTTTTTAATATAATTAAAAAAACAAATTATCAATTTTTAAGTTTTTAAAATAATTATTTATTTATTTTTTTAATAGATGTTTATTTAGTTTATTTTTTTAATAATCAATTTTTCATGTTAATGAAATATGGGTGGAGTGGTTAACAGGATTGGTTGTGTACAGTTTTACCTAGAATTAAATTTTAAAAGGTATATCAGATCAGTGGTGGTTATTGGAGATGTTTGAACAGTTGGAGTCATTGGTGATGGTGTGATTGGTAATAACATCCCATCAGATAATATTAATGAGACAGGTAATAATCGTCAATGATTGTTATAAGGAAGATTTGGGCCCCCTATTTACATCCTATACTAATGATTGTTATAAAAGAGATTTGAGTCATCTGTTTGTATCTTAAACTAATATTCATTTTCCTATTTATTTGACACTAATATATTTTCACTGCTAATATTTTAAAATTTAAAAAAAAAAATTTACAATTTAATTCAAAATATAATCTAAAATATTAATTTAAAAATTATCAAAATTTACAATATTTAAATCACTATATTATTTAATATACATATACACGAAAAAAAGTTACTTTCAAGTTAATTTAGAATTGAGGCACAAACATTTGGAATTGAGAGCCACTGTAGATAATTAGATTGAAAATCCAGGCCTATACCTTATATTTCAAATGTCTACATTGGCTAATATAGTTGATATATGAACGGTGTATATTCATTCCAAATTATTTGGTTCGATGTGCGGATATTTTGGTCACTTCAGTTTTCACTTTTTAAAAAGTTTTTGTATTGTTATAATATTCTTCTTCATCATTAAATTTGGCCATTCTATCAATCGGTCCTTAATATTCTATGGACTAATAGATAGAAAATGATAGGTAGAGAGGAATGAATCGTTATATGGATTAATTAATAGAAAATTATAGGAGGGTAGAAGCTAATCGTTCTATATAGAATAATTTTATATAGAAAATTATAAAGGGAAGACGAGTAAATTGATATATGAATTAGTAGATAAAAAATTATATAGAGAGGAGCCAATAGTTTCATAGATTAATAAATAAAAAGTTATTTGTGAAATAAGATATTATTAATTATTTAAATAATAGTGAGTGTATGTCATTTTTATAATTAAAATTTAAATTGAAAGTAGTTTTCACAAAAAATTAAATCAAACAATTACTCAATTAAATGATGACATGATATTAAATATATGATTTAATTTTCACGTAATAATCTTTTTCAAATTATCTTATTCAAATACAGTAAAAAAAATTACTTTCTATATAATTTAAATCCCAAAAATAAAATTAGTGAAATAAAAAAATTATAATATATTGAAAAATTTATTTTTAATAATTGTGTGGAGCATACATCATTATAGACACCCCTTGACTTGGGGTATGTAATTACTTGCTCCTCTTCCTTATGCTTTTATCTTTCCACAAGGCTATTTTGTGTGGTTTTCAAAGTTATATTTATTCTAACACATTAATCGCATGCTAATTACCGGCATTTCTTAAGTTAGAGCTATAGTTTTTGGAGAATAAAAAATCATTTGATTTATCAAGGAAAAAAAAAATTCTATTTTTTATTGGCTAAAACATTTTTCTAATCATATGAGAATTTTTTTGATTAATTAAAAATAGATATTCTTATACCAACAAAGAGAGTACACCACATAGGAAAATTTTCCAAACATCATATTTTAAACAAACTCAAATATATATTTTTTATTTTTATCTTGATGGTGGAATATGGAATGTGATTTGAGGTTGATGCAAAAATTTATAAGATAATTTTATTGAGAAGCATATTTACCTAAAAACAATTATGGCCCATTAACGGCCTCTCTTGCCTCTAATGACGTATATTTCTACTTGCTTTACTTTCAATATATCTTACCACATTAATTGACCTCGACATAAACAATGTGTATATATTTGTTTTATATCCTTAAATCTTTTGTAAATATAGTTGTTAGCATTTTTATTATTTAACAAAAAAACTTATGCATTACCTAGTATTTAAAACTATTGGATTTTTTACTTCTAACTTTATATTACTTTCATTAGATGTATATAAAATATTTTTTAATAATTATTTTTTTAACAATTTTTTTAAATTTTAAATTCACTTATAAATAATTTGTACAAATTATTTATAAAATTAATAACTTCACCAAAAATTATTATAAAAGGTATGTTTTTCCTTGAGAAAATAGTCATAGTTTTCAATAATAAACAGTCACCTACAATTGGAACTTTAAATGAAAATCTCATTCCTTAAAAGAATACCATGGATACAGAAATTTCACTGATCATTTTTTCGAACAGGGAGAAAGTTGACGAGTTTAGCAGTGCCGGGTATGATGATATTGTTTGGTTTTGCTTGATGATTTATATAAATATTCCTGCACCGAACCGTCGCTCAATCTGTACTTTGTTTTTTCATTCAAATTTAATTTACAGAGGCCGAAGATAGTTAAAGAAGAGAGTCGAATATAAAATGTACCTGCACACACTGTCTTCACAACATATCTTGAAAGGTCTCAATGCGGTTAAAGAAATCTTCTATGGAATAACCCTAGGCCTAATGGGTACGTCCTTTTTACTTATATTTCTTCACATTTATTTTGCAAATCTATATTTAAAATCTTTCTTTACCCTTTTTAATGGCAAAGTAAAATTACCTGAATAATCGCACTCATAACTTTGAGCAAAAATCCATTAATTGTGGAGCGTTACGCCGATATTATTTTCTGTGAGTTTTTTTTATTCAGCGTTTTATGAAAATGCGCTAAAGGCTTTTGGAGTTTGTTGTTTATAAACATACAAAGGATGGGATTCCCATTTAGTATCTTAGATTTGATCTTACTCTTCAACCAAAATTTCGCGAATTATGCTCTTTAACGCTGATTGATTGATTGATTTATTTATTTTTAATTAGTATTTTTTCCAATCCAAAACATAAGTGAGTGTATGGAAGGATATTAATATGTTTATTTATTAATATTTTTTTTTAATACATGTAATAGTTTTTGGATTGGAGTCACAAATCTTCCTTACAACAATCACCAATAGTTATTATTGGTTTCATTAATATTTTTTGACGGGATGCTATCGTCAACAACACCAACATTACTAACGGCTTCAATCGTCTAAACATCTCCAACGATCACTACTAATCTAGCATGCCCTTTGAAATTTGAACATGAATAGTGCTAGATGCAACCAAGCTTCTTAACCACTCCACCCACATCTCACATTTAATTTATTAAGATTATTATTGGAACATTTCAATAAATTATTATTAATAAAAATACTAATTTACAAAATGTTATAAAGTAAAACAATGGATTGGTATTCATAGTTCATATTTTTTCTTAGAGGAAAACACTCTTTCAAAACATACAAGATAAAATTAGAGAGCATCAACAAACACGATAAGCTAGAGCAACCAAAGAAAAATAATATTAATTAGAAAGAAATCTCAATATCTTTTCGAACAATGCAAGATAAGGTTATTCCTAATGATATTTTCTATCCGGAGCTCTTTAGAGTGACCGAATAATGCAAGCATTTTCTTTATAAAATCTACTTGTTGCTCATTTGTTGAAGCAGACTCAATAAGCTCTTTTACGGAAATGACTATTACCCCAAGATCTTCATTGTCTTTTTTAGTGTCTATATGCAACTCTAATCAACCCATTACCTCTTCGTCATCAGAGTTGGTACCTAAAACTACAAAAGAGTTAGAAGTCGACTCATCTTGAACTTTCCCCTTATTCGAAGGAGGTTTACGTGTTTTTTCCCCTTTCTTTGCAATCTCTTGAGATTCTTATAATTTATGGCCTTTTTTCCATTTCTTGCCAACTTTCATGAAAATATTTTTTTCGATCTTATTTTTAGTGATTGCACTTACAAGGCAATCTTGGGCTTGATGCCCATGATATGACATACCAAATATAGAAAAAAAAGACTTTCATACTCAACAACGTGTTCAAACATGTCTCATTTCAAAGATTTAACCCAGAGCCTTTTAGGAAGAGGTTTACTCACAACCATTTGAACGCAGATCTTAGCATAAACAATATATATTTTGCTGCAAGTTTTAGTAGAAATGCACATCATTTATCTAAGAAAGTTACCAATCCGATTAATAATAGAGTCCACTCACAAATATAGGGAGAGTTTAAATAATCTTACCTAAATTGGAATCAAAGCTAGGGTTCCAAAATATCATGAATTATGTTGATCTGCCAAAAATTTACGATCCTTATTCAAATACTTAAGCTCGATCTTCTTCAAAGGTGAAGACCGAAATAAAAAAACCACTTTTTAACTTATAAAAGATACCACTTCTCCCTATATTTGTCAGTGCTTTAAAACGCTAAGATCTTAGATTTAAGATCTTAGACCCTGTTCGTGTGGCCCCCGACCCACAAATTTGCAGATCAATTCCAATTTGTTCAGGTTAACTATTTCTTGTTCGACTTCATTATAATTTGAGATAATAATAAACTCTTCCTCAGCGGCAATAATATAACCAGATTTCATGCAAAGATCTAAAATAATCTTTATTACATTAAACAAACCCCTGAAATCCATTTGAAAAAAAAAAAACAGGGTCTCTGCTGCTGCTCTGCGTCCCTGAACAGGCTGACAGTGCCCTGGCTGCGTAGCAGCAGGCTTGCGGCTGCCGCCGCCGTGCCCGTAGTTGCTGTTTGCCTCCGCTTGCAACCCTAATCCGTCGTTCCTTTCTCCTTTTCCCCTAATTTTCTTAAGAGATTTTGATTTGCAATGGTCAATTGATTAAGATTGCGTTGTTAATTACGTTTATTTATTTGCTCCAACTTTGAACAAACAATTGCAGAATCTGTCATTTTGGGCGGATGATTTTTTTCTTTCTAGCCGTCGTTTCTAAATGACTTTTCAAAAAGTGTTAAAGTTTTGGGAAAAAAAAGGACATAAGAATGTATTGGATTTTCGGGTAATGCAGATTTGGTCAGATTTGGGGTCAGAGGAGATATTTTGTTGTTAAATTGAACTGTATTATTATTATTATTCAGATTGGCCTGTTTTAAAGACAAAGTTTCGGTTTGTTGACGGGTCGATCCAATACTGATCAATTTTATGGTGAGTTTTGATGTTTTTCGTCTCTTTATTTTGTCTTTTGTGTTTGGTCTATTTTTCAATTGTTTAATGTGTGGTTGGTTGGATGATTCGTTGAGTTATAGTGAGTGTGTAACCCACTTAAATTAGGGGGTAAAGGGGTCTAGGGCTATCCATTTTAGTTTTCAGAGATCCTAAATTGCGTTTTATCTAGCGAGGGTCCCACTCGATTCGAGTATTGACGTACATGGGATGGCAAAGGCATTTGAATAATTTTGGAGTAAATATTGAATGTTTTTTTTTTTTTTTTTGGATTGAAATTTTACTTTTATACCGAGTAGTTGTGTATAGAATGTTTCTTTGTTTTAGTTGTAAAGTATTGAGGGTTATTTATTATGCCAAATTTATTTGAGGTACAATTTTGGTTTCATCTTTTTTGATATTTTTTGGGATTTGTACTTTGGTTGATAGCGAGGCAACACCTTTTACACTATCATTCTCACCTTTGGACTACAATCCACTTGATATGTCTTGCTTATTTTACTTTGTTACATTTGAGGGTCCATATGAATACCCTCTGAGATTTTGACTTTATGCTGTTGAAGGGGACGGGCGGGACGTGGACGGGGGAGAAGAGGACGAAACGGTATATAAGCATTGCCAAATGTCTTTTTCCCTTGATGTACCAATTACGCAGTGATCGCGGGAAATTCATATGTTTATGTTTTTTTTTTTTGAAAGATAAACATTTATTTGATTTTTTTGGAAAAAAATATTTCTATTTTTTTAAGTAGAATTAAATAGTTTTCTAGTCGTATGATAATTTTTTGATTAGTTAAAAATATGTATCTTTTGTTGACTAAAGATAACTTGAAGCATGGAATTTTTTCTTTTGAATATAGTTTAGACAAGATCAAATATTTTGAAAAAAATACCGATGGATCATAAATGTCCTCTACCACCTTTGTTATGGTGAGTTCGCATTGAGTACTCATATTTACTTTGAATTCAATGGCCCTAGCACATCATCTCGGTGATGTGCTTTGACATAGGGGATGTACATCCATTTGTTTTGTATTCATAAACCTTTTGTAGATGCAATGCTTGTTTTTTCTTGATCTAAAATCCCCTGCCTCATGAAGTAAAGTTTATTTACTTAAATTTTGAAGAAAATCCATTTGTAATGTATTAAAAATCACAATTTTAGGGGAGAAAGTTGTGTACTTTTTTATTTTGTTTGATGAATGTTGCCAATATCTGAGTTTTTTAGGGCATTATTTTTAATTTGCTTTGTCAAAATTGAGATTTAGTCTTTGTTAAAATAAAATTGAGTAGTTTTAGTCTTGAATGCATAATAGGTGCATGATAACGCGTTGGAGGAATACATTAATGCTAGTCCTTACTACCCCCCTCAACATTTCTCCTCCATGTCTTCCATCTATCCACAACATGATCTCCCCTGGGACGTGAACATTGGGAATGGCCAAGTTGTGCTTAAGGCAAGTTAACACATACATATTGTACCATGTATTAAGTTATATTCATCATACCTAAAATGTTTTATCTGAACAAGTTTCAAAGTAGTACATGCATTTTCAAGATCAATCAATACAAACAAAGAATTCAATTTAGTACATGCATATTAGGTCAATCAAATATATATTCTAATCGAGTGCACAAACGGTATCAAAAGAATGCATGTTTAGATTTCAATTGAATGCAAAACTTTAACCCTCATAACCTAAAGCATGCTTCAATTCAACTATCAAACAATACATTCATTACAGAGTGAAAGATATAATTGAATTAACAACCATGAATTAAAAAATGTTTTACTCATGTTAAGTAACACATGTTGATTTTCATTTTCCTTATAAATAAAAGAAATGTTATTTTAACTCGACATCTTGAAATTTATTTTGTTAAACTATACAAAAATGTGTCTATTTTTGGAAATATTATTTTAACTTTGCATCTTGAAATTTCTTTAGTTAAATTATAGTAAAGATGTAATTATTTTTGACATGAGACAATGTAAAATTGCTTTGTAAGTTTAAGCTTTGCGTAATCAAAAATTTGTTATTTATTGGCTTAATCTAGATGCTTTCAATGTTCTTGTAGACATTATCTTATGGATTATATAGCACCTCAATCTTGTACACTTGAAAAACTCAGACCTTGGTTGTTCCTCTTAATTATGAACCTTTTTCACTTTTCAAAGTCTCGCATCTACTTTATTTTTTACCCCTTGACCTATCTCTTCCTCTGACTAGTCTTATGTTGATGACCCATACCTTCTATCCTGTCCAGAATACTTAAAACCTGCTTAACTTCCACCTCTATAAGTTTTGAGTTTGTACCTACTTTCTTGCTCCTTAGACACTAATGTCTGGGACAGACACCTTTGTCAGTGCTAGTGTCATGACCCAACAAAAGTATTCAGTGCCCTAAAGTCATCCAATTTATAAATAAAATGTATCCTAATTGTCAACTTGAGTGATTTAATATAAGTTACTTCTCCAAATGTATTTATATACATACAAGATTAACCCTCATTCATTCCACACCTAGCATTCAGACAAAAGAGCATTCAATTAAACAAAATTGCCCTATTTATTCTTATTTCCATACTAGTCATAGGGACTGCACATCTATAGGTCTAAAGTACTGAAAGAGCAGCCCAAGAGCTCACTTTACCAAGCTAAAAGTTAGGTCACTATTGTAATTGATTTGCACATATTACATGATTCACATACAACCCAACACGTAGGGGAGAACTACATCACTCTAAGGCACTCTTCAGAGTAGTTGCTATGTAGGCACCATCTTTTGATAGTGGGGTCATGGGGGTCAACTCGACATCGTATACCCACTAACCCATTTTACCCCAAGGTCTCTATGAAGATGAAAAACTAGGGTTTCACAAATTCATTAGCAGTGACAGTCTATGACCCAATCTGAATGCACTAGAGTGAAGGTGAAGTCAAACCCAAAAGCATCCAAGTGGTTGAATCCTTTTCCAATAGGTATTACATACAAGATAATTGAATTAAGGTTAGATAGTAGCATCAATGAAATAATCTTAGGTTGATGTTAGTGTCCATAGCTCCAATAGTGACCTAATCCACAACTTGACGACTATTCTAGAATCATCTTATAATCTTCTTTATGTCTATTGAAGATACACAGTTACATTAACATTAGAACAAGTTAAGTATGTTACTTCTTTGTCATTTATATACTTATAGCATAGTTGTCCTTACTATTTTTAGCCTATCTCAATTAAGAACTTCACTATATGTTTATATCTAAGTTTAACACCCAATGGGCTTGTTGTAGATATGATCATCACCCTTGTGCATTCTTATTTATATATTCTTAACCTTATCTACTCAAGTAAGGATCCTTATAGAATTTAGGGTTAAACATTTGGTGAACTTGATCTTTGAACATCAAACCCTTGGTCAATTAGAGTTTTCTAAATTATCTATTATTGACCCCTGATTGATATAATTTTAAAATCATGTTTGCTATGGATATCTATGTTAATTATTTCATGGTCAAATATGTCATAGTTGTTATGGTTTTCTACATTAGTTTCCTTGTCAAAACTATTAAGCGAATCTGTGCCAACAAATGAAAGGGTTTTAAATCAAAAACAACACTTGATCTCTCTTCAAAATTCCTTTTACAATGTTACAGAGCTAGTATCTAGATGCTAATGTGCATGCTCTCAACCATTTTTTCTACCCAAGTATTATTCAAATGACAACTACCATCCCACATTCATTATTCACCCATGGCTTATATTGGATTATGTGGTTCATGTTGTTACTAATCGAAGAGGTAAGGTTGCTCAACCCATCCCACCACCTTTTAATATACAATAGGTGCCTTATAAACCTAAGCTTGTAATAAAATCCAAGGGATATGACATTATTGACCAATTAATTAATACACATGCTAAAATATCAATCCTTGAGATCCTAAAGCAATCTAATGTTTATAAGGATATCCTATAATGAAGCATTGTGTGAGACATAAGTTCCAAGTGACATTTAACTTGCTTATTTTTTATATATCATGAAAGGTTTCAAGAATAATGCCAAGCTCATTACCTTTGATCCAAGAGATTTACGATCCAAAGATATTAATAACCAAATTTTGCCTTTGTTCATACAAGTGACCATGCAAGATAAAAGAATCAAAAGGGTGTCTGTTGATAATGGATCAAGACTAAATATTTGTAGTATAAACTTCCTAACCACCATGGGTATTAGCACCAATCTTCTTCAAAAAGTGGTTATTTATATAAAAGGGTTTAATAATTCACATAGCCCTTTGGTTGGTCAAATCACATTAGATGTGACATTGGGACAAAAAATAGTTTCAACTACTTTTTAGGTAATGTTTTAATCATTACATTATAATTTGATTTTGGGTAGACCTTGGATACATTCATTGGAAGCTATTCCATCTAGACTTCACCTATGTTTAAAATTCATACATGATGGTACCTTATTATCCATGCCTATTGATGATGAGTCTTTCAAATTTTGTAAAATGATACATTATAAAAATGATGGCAATGCTATAGTGATACCACCTAAACAATGCATTCATATTGAGTACATACACACATATGAAATAGGTGAGTCAAGTATAATAGCTCCTTTGTCTCTAGATATCAATAAGGTACTAAATCTTGAGATACACATCAATGCATATCAAGAGCAAGAACCATTA
Organism: Torreya grandis; assembly: GCA_037957365.1. Taxonomy (NCBI): domain Eukaryota; kingdom Viridiplantae; phylum Streptophyta; class Pinopsida; order Cupressales; family Taxaceae; genus Torreya; species Torreya grandis. The sequence continues at coordinate 290,623 of JARHVA010005508.1, read as the reverse complement.
CTAAAGGAACAAATAGAACCACAAGAGCACCCACCTTTTGATATTCCTTTATTGGTCAATACCATGTAGAATATGGCCATGTTTTAGATTACTATGACAGTGATGATGACACTACTTATGATGTGATAGCTGAGAAAATGTGAAACTTAAAATTTGATCCACTTGATCACCTGTCACACAATCTATTCGAACCTACAAGTCTTGGCACATATAAACTAAATCCACTTGTAAAAAATATAGAACCGAATCCAAATAAGGGGAAAACAAAAATAGCAGACAAGTATGTAAATTCTTATTACTCCATACATCCCTCTTGGTTAAAAACATTTAGTTAGCCGTACAAGGGTAAAATACAAGTACATCATGTCAATACTGTAGAGTCTTCTCAAAAGGCTTCACACCAGATGATATAGATCACAAAACAACATGATACTACAAATACCCTACTATCTTTGTTACTTGAACATATAATGATTTCTTTACCTTCCACTAGACATAGATCACACAGTAGATATTTACCTACAAAAGACAAGGACCATATTGTAAATATCATCATATCATTAGCCATAATACTAATCAATGTTAGCATTGAAGGAACTTATTTAGAAATATAAGAATGAAGGATGCATACATATTGTGTCTGACATGAAGAAAAGGAAAAATCCTTCATATCTTTTAGAAAAGAATTCTCTCTCAAAATAATCAAAGCATGAAGATTTAAATATTACTATAAATATTTATGGTGTATATTTTCACCATCTCCAATTTGATATTAACATGTGGGATATAAATTTTGGCATCACATTTCTTGCATAATTAGGACATACTAGAGATGAACTAATATACTCTCAATTAATGCCAAAATCTTGAGGATACATTCAATTACATATACCCTGTAGCTCACATGTGAAATCTTCCACCATATGGATATTAGACCATGAACCAAATTTAAAACTAAAGTTTGGACAAAATTGGCTAGTCGAGTAGAATGTTAAGCTCAATACTACAAACATGTGTGTTACTTTTCTTGATATGGATACAATATTTTCATATAACATGATGGGTATGATTATTTTCCTGCACCATTGGCTTCAGGTAAACCATTAAATAAAAACATTGAAGTGGTGGAAATACAACGATATAAATAAAGCTTGATAAATTTTCTAGGTGGTCCTAAACATTTTGATGATGAGGACTTCCTTTGATTAGACATCTTCATATTCTAAAAATAGTAAAAAAAAGTAAAAGCATTCAAAAATACAAAAACACTTTCAACATAAAACATATTATATTGGCTCCTTGGCATCTATGTGTGAGTTCCATGTTGATGATTGACATATCAATTACTTCTACATACATGTGTGTCACATTTTTATGTGAGTGTGATATAGGCATGCACATATACATGATCTATTTCTATTTTGGATGTTGGGCCTTTCCTCTACTCATATCATATGAACATTGGGGACATCCACCTCTATGATCATGATACTCACAAGTTATATCATTTTATGGTCACTTTACATTATCATGTTTTGAGCTCATATACATACTTACACATGCTTTTATCTATGATTATATCTTACACAAGATATTTGATATGATATGCACTTGATTTTTTTGTTGACACATTTAATCCATGGGCTAATATGATATGTTTATGTTGGTTTCTTATGCTTTCATTTATGCACTTTTTTGAGTGTCTTGCCTTACTATTATATTGTTTATTTGAGCATTTGAATATGCTCCTTTATTTAGGCCCCCCATGCCTATGTATGCTTTCTTTGAAATTTGAACATGTCATTATTTGTTGTATGGACATTTGAGTATGTCATCCTTGATTTTATGGACATTTGACTAAGTCATGTCCCTTAGATTGTGTGGCATTTGAACATGCCCCTTGTTTACGGTCTCTTTAGACCATTGATTTTGGACTTGCTTTTAGTGTTCTTATGTGTGTGCTTGATTTTCTTGTTGCTATTGTACTATTACTACCTAGATATTTCCATGATCCTTATCATATATGTTAGGCATTCATGTGATCACATTGTTCTATGTACTTCAATGCTATATTTACCTAGACATGTCTTTTTATATACTACATGGTTACATTCACATATTATACAGTTGTCTTATCCTTTTAAGGTGAGGTAACTACCAATTTATATTCTTCTCTCACCTCAAAGGGTAGGGCATATCAATGGGGGCATGTAATAGAGGCATGTTTTCCACATTTAGCACAATTTTTAAATTTAGTGGGGGCATGTCATATGGGCATGGATTCCACACATTCACAATTTTTATATTCAGAGGAGGCATGATTTGGAAGCATATTCTCCACACTTATTTAGTACTTAGTATCTCTTGATTATAGTGGGATCATGTTTTAGAAACATGTCCTCCATATTGGTACTTATTTCAATTTTTAGATTTTTCCATATATAGTGGGGACATGATTTGGAAGCATTTTATCCACATTTACATAATTTATTAATTGGCCAAAGCACACATTTATATAATTTAGATTCATAGTGTGTCATAATTTTATACATTGGTACCATTGTTCTACATAGTTTCAACATGAGACATATCTAAGGTGTATATGCTATGAAATGTGCACCTAATATTACAAAATCTAGATTAGTTTCATATTTAAAAACACTATCGAGTACTATAATCATCCACCAATATGTACTTTTATGCACCAATACTTAAGACGTACCTTTATGGATTGTATTGAGCCAATCTACTATAGTAGTTGGTTTGTTTTTATTAGGTTGTGGAGCTAAAAGCTTCACTGATGCAAACAGAGGAGGAGGTTGCAGAAGGGTTGCAGAGTGTCACAGATGCCGGCGTCGGTCAGGCCAACCGACGTCGATAGGATCAGACAAGAAGGCAACCGACGTCGGTTAGAAGTCGGCCGGTGTCGGCACCCCCCAGGCAGACATGGACCGACAGACATGGACCGACGTCGGTCACCTGTGTGGTTCGACTGCGAGTGTTTTACGGGCAGTTAGGTAATGAACCAAGTGTTTGCATGTTGAGAGCCAATTTTAGACTAAGAGCTATGGATCTAATTATTGTAATTGGATGTCTAATTATTTTTTGGATGAGATTTATATAATAGACTCATGGATTGTATTGTAAGTTGTTCTAGTTTGAGCTGAGCAAAGTTTGCTTCTTCTGTGTGTGAGATGAGCAAGGGTGTTCCTCCTAGTTCCACAGTAGTACCAAGGTGGGTGCTGGTTTTGGAGAGTCAGCAAGATTCTTCAGGGGTGTATGATCTTGGTCATCAGGTGTGCACGGATACTTTTAGAGATCTACATGGTAAGTAAGATCATTGATCTGCAGGTGTATGTGTGTGCAAGGTCAAGGTTCACAGGTGTGCAGAACTAGATTGATTTGCAGGTGTGCAAGATCAGATAGGACAGCAACACAACAGGGAGCAAAATCAGGTGGGATCTACTTGGAGTACAGTGTGTAATCAAATAGAGCAAAGAGGAAGGCAAGGAAGATCCTTCCATAAGTAAGGTTTATTGAGGTACAGGTTATTGCAGGTTCAGGGGAGATCTACTTGAAGTATGTTTGTGTACTTGTGGAGTGCGTGGAGCACAGGTGTAAGGTGAACACCAACTCTGTGTTTGAGTTGGGTGTTGGGACCTAAGGGAGAGAGCTTTGAGGGAAGATTTACTATTTATGCCCTAGAGGTGTGGGAGCCCTAGAGGTGTGTAAGGAAGAAGAACTGTGGCAGCCTTCTTTGTTGTATTTCCTTCTGAAAGAGTTTTAATATAAGTTGTGTATTGTCTCTCATATCATGTGTTATTTTTAAATTCTAGTCACTTGTTGATTCTGGTTAATTCCACATATTAAGTTGCTTGTATTTGGTAATCAATTGTGTGCTTCCAATTTATTCATCCCAACAAGTGGTATCAGAGCTAAGGTTGTAGGGAACAAGTTTTGTGTTTGGTTACATGTCACTCTCAGGGTTTCTGATTGAGTGGGAGTAGAGCAATGGCAGATCAAAGTAAGCTAAGAATGGAGGAGTTGAAAAGCACAGATGGTCACTTACGGTCCTATGGAAAGAAAGAGCACGTAAAAGAAAATTGTTGGTTTGTGGAAGATCAGCATGAAGGAACTGAAGAAGCAGATGTTGCAGGTGATGTGGCACAGGATGCTCTGGGAGGTTTCTTGGATAAAGTAGAATCTTGTTTTATAGATTTTGTTGCCTCTTTCCATGCAGCCCCAAGTAGAGGAGCTGGTGAGCCTTGCCAAAGAATTGGCAAAGGGGAAGTGAAGCTGAAATTGCAGGCAGCCAACACATGGGTGTTGAAGGAGGTCATGCAGGTCCCAGGTTTGGAGATATGGCTAATTTCTTTAGAAAGGTTGGGTGATGAGAGATGCACAAGAACTCTCACAGTAGATGCACTTGAATTAGCTGGTGGTAAGAAAATAGGTACTCTTTATCTACTTGTTTATATTACTGATTCTTCTTCTATTGTGGAGATGTGGATTCGTAGGCTTGGTCACATGAGCAGGAAGGAGATGCATGTTCTTAAGTGGAAGATAGATATATTTGACAGGCTTAAGAACTGGAAAGCCTTGGTGTTTATGGAGGAGATGGTGGACAGAGACCAGTGGATGGGGCTGGATACTTATGAGCAGGGCAGTTTGGACATGGGTTTTGATTCAAAGGAGCTCACAGGTAAAAAGTCATCACTCACAAGAAAAACATAGGTACCGACATCGACAGGAAAACTGATGTCAACAATAGGTAAGACCGGTGTCAGTCAGGAGGACCGACGTCGGCAATAGGAGACATCGACATTGGCAGGGTTGGTAGTCAGGATAGGCGCATGGAACTGACGTCGATTGGATGCAGACTGTGTGGTGACTGAGGTCAGTCACTGTAACAAGTTTTGGGCAGACAACAAGCTATCAAGGAGTCTCAAATGCCCATATGGAGGACTGAAGGTGGTAAGTAAGCCTCAAATTTGTTGTTCCTCTTCTTTATACCAGTTGCTGACTGCAGAGCAGGAAGGATCCAAGAAACAGTGGGAGCATGATAGGAATATGATGCAGAACCAAGCAGAGACTTGGTAGGGTTGCCAACAGGTATGAAAGCATAGAGATGAATGGATTCCTTAGTTGAAGAATAGAGAGAATAGACACGTGAGATGGAAGACCAGGTCATATGGTCTTGAGGTAGCTACAAAATAGTGGGATAGGACTGACAGGTGGTACCAGGTGGATGACAAAGCAGGGCTTTAGTCAATGTCAGTATAACCATTGTGTTTGTCTTACCAGGTGGATGATGGTCACAACATTAACCTATTGCTGTATGTGGAGGATGAACTTGGTACAGGTTCAGACATACAGGGTTTTGCTGAGCTAAGGGTAAGATTAGTTCAATGGCATGTCATGAAGAATTTAGAGCAGCAAAATTCTTTGGCATGGGAGACATGGAGATCACAGGTTGATTTTGTCTCCAGTGGGAGCTGATGTGAATCAGGTGTTGGCGAGGTTCAGGATGCAGAATCGAAGCACACCAAGGGCTAGACAGTTCAGTGTCTGAAATCACATGAGGTCTAGTATAGACCTAAGTTTGCCCAAGTAGTGGGTGTTGTCAGAGAGTTGGGAGCCAATTCAGAGAATTGGGTTCTTAGGTATTTGAGAGGGACCAGCAATAGGGATTCATGCTACGCAGGGTCAGGACTTCACTACATGTGTTTGTAGATGCATATGCGGCAGGTTACTCGGATGACAGGAGGTGCACCACAGGTTGTGTGGTGGTTGGTCTTCAAGGATGAGCTTGAAGAGGGATAAGAGCCAGGAAATAGATTAGACAGAGTACAGGTATAGGTATAATGTAGCTATTTATCTCCAAGTGGGATATTATTAGGTTGTGGAACTAAAAGCTTCACTGATGCAAACAGAGGAGGAGGTTGCAGAAGGGTTGCGAAGTGTCACAGACGCCGGCATCGGTCAGGCCAACTGACGTTGGTAGGATCAGACAAGAAGGCTACCGACATCAGTCAGAAGTCAGCCAGCGTTGACACCCCCCAGGAAGATAGGGATCGACGTCGGTCACCTGTGTGGTTCGACTGTAAGTGTTTTACAGGCAGTTAGCTAACGAACCAAGTGTTTGCATGTTGAGAGCCTATTTTAGACTGAGAGTTGTGGATCTAATTATTGTCTGGATGAGATCTATATAATAGACTCATGGATTGTATTGTAAGTTGTTCTAGTTTAAGTTGAGCAAAGTTTGCTTCTTCTGTGTGTGAGGTGAGCAAGGGTGTTCCTCCTAGTTCCACAACAGTACCAAGGTGGGTGCTGGTTTTGGAGAGTCAGCAGGATTCTTCAGGGGTGTATGATCTTGGTCATCAGGTGTGCATGGCTACTTTTAGAGATCTACATGGTAAGTAAGATCATTGATCTGCAGGTGTATGTGTGTGCAAGGTCAAGGTTCACAGGAGTGCAGAACCAGATTGATTTTCAGGTGTGCAAGATTAGATAGGACAACAACACAATAGGGAGCAAAATCAGGTGGGATCTACTTGGAGTATAATGTGTACTCAGATAGAGCAAAGAGGAAGGCAAGGAAGATCCTTCCATAAGTAAGGTCTATTGAGGTGCATGTTGTTGCAGGTTTAGGAGAGATCTACTTGAAGTACATTTGTGTACTTGTGGAGTGTGTGGAACACTTGTGGAGTGCATGGAGCACAGGTGTAAGGTGAACACCAACTCTGTGTTTGAGGTGGGTGTTGGGACCTAAGGGAGAGAGCTTTGAGGGAAGATTTACTGTTTATGCCCTAGAGGTGTGGGAGCCCTAGAGGTGTGTAAGGAAGAACTGTGGCAGCCTTCTTTGTTGTATTTCCTTCTGAAAGAGTTTTAATACAAGTTGTGTATTGTCTCTCATATCATGTGTTATTTCTGAATTCTAGTCACTTGTTGATTCTAGTTAATTCCGCATATTAAGTTGCTTGTATTTGGTAATCAATTGTGTGCTTCTGGTTTATTCATCCTAACAGTTTTTTGTATGGTTGAGGTGATTAAATCACTCAATTTTGCCAAGTCTTCAGGTTGGACTTGATTGTATCATCCATCCTTAATAATTTGAAAATATGAGTTTACGGTTGAGCTAATCTCATTTGCTGAGTGGCAAATCACCTTTTCTCCAAGGTTGGGGGCATGTGCTTTCCAATATCTCTCTCTCTCTCTCTATCTCCTTAGATATATTCATTTTATAGATTTATATATATTTTTCCTAATCTTTGTTTAAAATCGTCAAAATGATACATCTTTCAAATCAACTTGCCAATAGGTAAGGTGGTTACATTGATACACATGTGTACCTTGCTCTTTCAATTTCAATTTTTTCAAGTAATTTAAATTCTAGATTATATGCACTGATTATGTAATGTAATATGATATTATTTTCAAGTAAATCACCAATAAAAAACACAAGTTGGTCTCACACAAAGACAAGAAGTGCTATACATAACTAGGTATGCATTCATTTCCTTTAAAATAACAACTTCATTACTAGATTAAAAGGTGGGAAATGTAGAGACTATTTTATGAATTATATATCACCTTAGTATTTTACACTTGGAAAACTTCGACTTTGGTTGTTTCTCTTAGTTCTTGACCTTTCTCATTTTTTGAAGTCTCGCATTTTCTCTATCATGCACCCCTTTGCCTATCTCTTGGTCTGAGAAGTCTTATGTTGATGACCCAAATCTTATATCTTGCCTAGAATGCTTGAAACTTACTTTGTTTCCACCTCTACAAGTTTTGAATCTATATCTACTTTCCTTCTCCCTACACACTAACATTCAAGATAAACACCTACATTAATACTAGTGTCCTAACCTGACGTAAGTGTCTAGTTCCCTAAAGTCAAACAATTTACAAATGAAACATATCCTAATAGTTGGCCTAAGTGATTTAATGTGAGTTACTTCTTCTAAGGGATTGATATAAATACAAGATCAACCCTCATTTGTTCCACACCTAGAATTCAGACAAAAGAGCATTCAAAGAACATTCAATTAAACAAAGCTTCCCTATCCATTCCTATTTCCATCCCAGTCATAAGGAATACATATCTATAGGTCTAAATTATTAAAATAGAAACCCAAAATCTTGATTTTCCATGTTACAAGCTAGGTCATTATTGTACTTAATTTGCACATATTGCATGATTTACACACAAGCCAACACATATGGAGAACTACATCAATCTGAAGCCCTATTTGGAGTATTGGCTATGTAGGAAATACTCATTAATAAAGGGGTATTTTGAGTCATCTTGACACCATGTGCCCACTAACCCATTTCCCCTTAAGGTCATTATCAAGATAAATAACTAGGGTTTTACAAGTACATGGGGAGTGATAGTCCATAACCCAGATATGAATGCACCAGAGTAAAGATAAATTCAAAATCATCTATGTGGTCGCATCCTTTTCAATAAAGAATTCCATATAGGACACTTGTATCAAGGTCAGATAGTAAGGTTGATGCAACCATCCCAGGTTGATGTTAGTGTCCATGGCTCCAAAAATGTCAAATATAGAATTTGAAAACTATTCTAAAAGATTATCTTCCAGTCTACTTTCTATCTATTCTAGATCTGGAATTGCATTAGCATCAAAACAAGCTAAGTACATTACAACTTTATCATTTCTATACTTAGTATAATTGTACCTACTATTTTTATCCTATCTTAGTTTATACATTTAGTAAATGTTTATATCTAAGTTTAACATCTAATTGGCCTATTGTAGATTTGATCATCACCCTTGTGTATTGTTATTTCTATATTATTGATCCTTATCAAATTTAGGGTTAAACAACTCTTCTGTAAAAATACAATGCTCTTAAGATAGATTTCTTTACAAGTATCAAGTAATTTTATTATTTATTTTAAATTTTAGTGTGAAATGTGAATTTATTAAGCATTTATTATATATATATATTATAATTTTCAAATCAAATTTATTTTTATCATGAGCACACCTGCTTGATAATTTGATCATGATTATTATTTGAGTTGTATGCTATGTTGATATGTAACATTGGAAAGTTTTATGTTTTTAGTACATTGAGATATTTCAAACTAATTTAAATGATTTAATTTGGGATTACATATATATATATATATATATATTTCAAATCAAATTTATTTTTATCATGAACACGCCTGCTTGATAATTTGATCATGATTATTATTTGAGTTGTTATGCTATGTTGATATGTAACATTGGAAAGTTTTATGTTTTTAGTACATTGAGATATTTCAAACTAATTTAAATGATTTAATTTGGGATTACATTTAATTAATTTTATATATTATTATATCAGGCATGTATTGTTGATGTCTCTTTTTTATATGGTTGTAGGTGTTGACTTGGTATGAGCTAGGTTGTAAATCAAAGCACAATATGCAGTACCAAAAATAAGGTATACAAACATAATTTAGTGTGAAATGTGAATGAGATCCAAAATAAACCTGACCCTTCTTGTTGATTTCTAGTTTTATTTGTACTATGTACTATGTTGTAATGTGCATTTCACTTTAGATTTTTAGTTGATTGAATTATTTATTATTTATTAGTATTGGTTTATTTGTTTGTATTTATAGAGCAATTAGGTTAGCCATGGGTCAAGAATGATGTCATTCTGACATTGATGAGCCAAGCCAAGAAATAACATGTGAATGAGTTATGGTTGCATGTATAACTATGTACGAGTGTTGGAGGTCATTTAGACCTTCAAACAATTTCAAAGTGCATTCAATTACAGTCCTTATTCATTAAGACTAGAAAATGAAGAAAGGGACCATGGGATAGGGACATGGTATTTGATTATGTCTTGGCATAACAAAGAACCCTAAGTCATTAAAACTTATGTAAATGGTATTTAATATCATTAGTGTTAAAAACCACATGTTTCATTACCATGGTAATCATGTGGTTAGTTTGACTTGTTTTGGAACCCAAACCATTGATTAGGGATCCATTGTGGATAGTTCTTAAAGGACTATGAGTAATCGATGGTTTCATTTGCATGGAAATCATGGGTTTTTACATGGCATTAAGTGTAATTTACATGAATGATGATGAGGGTTATAAACTCATAAACTTGCATGAATAATAATAGATAACTAGAAATTATATCATATGCATTGGGAGTTACAATCAATAGAAAGGGAAGCTTTTTCCCAGTTGGAACTGTGGATGGGTATGTATGTAAAATGCTTAAAAAAATACTATTTTCAGTTTAAAAAAGGCACCAAAAGTTGGGAAAGAAAAAGGGAGGAGGTAGTAAAATGACTATAGTTAGTTGATCCATTCTACAATGAACAAGTAAGCATTGGATTTTTATTTGGAAATGTATAACAAGTTTTTCTTTCTTAAATCAAAAAACATGTTTTATTTAGAAGTATTTTTTGTGAAATCTTCCTAAATAGACCTGAAACTTGTTTAATGGATGAGGATATCAATTGTGGAGAGGCTATTAGGTTTGACCTCTACCTTGGATGGTGTAAAGGTGAACTCTAAAAAAGAGATGCTTTATTTTTAGACCAAGTATGACTGTGGTTTTATCTTATTTTATGGTTTGCCTTATGGTTTGAATGGTGATGTTATTTAGATTCATGCTAGTATTACTTGTGTTTTAGTTTTCAAGATTTTAGGCATTTATATTTGAAACTCTAGACCCTTTCTTAGATATCATTCATATTTGGCTATAAGGAATATCTCATGTGTTCTAAGTTTGCTTCTATGTGTGTTCTCCCCTCTCCAATTGATGGTTGGGGTGGTAAAGAACCCACTAATGGTTGGGATCATTGCATCATAAGGGAATCTACCTAAAGTAATATTAATTATACGTATACCCAATTGGATGATTTTTGGTGGCTTTTTAATTATCTTATATTGTTTACTTGTTAAGGTATTTGATGACCTAGTTGATGTACTTGGTGATGACTGCATGCCTATAAGTTATAGTTTATTGCATTATGAATTCACACATGAAATAGCAATGGGTTATTTTTAATTAGCTTCAATGGACTTATCTCTAAAACCTAATTCAATCATTCCTAATTATTGTGATTTGGTTATTGAGTACAAATTACTAGGCATTGATATGCATAATGTATATATTTTATCTAGTACCTTGTAAATGTTTCAAATGAAGTAATCTCAAATATAAATATCTAGCATGAACATTATTAATGAATGTGAGTTACATGGTTTTTTATATAATATGGATAATAATTGGGTCTCATTGTGATAAAAGTGGATATGTTCAAGTATTTCATGTATGTGATTTAAATTGAAATTCTTATCTTATTTGCATAGTCACTATAAGGAGTGTCCGTCAACCTGAGTAATGTTTTCTTATAGAATGAGATGGCTATTATTTTAATCTTTTAAGACTTAATGAATCTAAATCCTATTTTGTTAAAGAGATTAGTATAATAAATCAAGGTAAAAATGTGCAATAAATATAACCACTAATTTGTTAAAATTTTGACTTAATTTGACCTTTCTAAAAATAACAATAAATAATGCAAATAAGAACTTAGCTGAAAAATGACTGAGATAGATGATCTAAAGGCTAAAACCTGATACAAAGGCTAGTATGAGTGTCATAAATAGGATCTAGGTGTCAAAATCCCTTCCAAATAATAATGCCCTAATTAGATAGTAGAAACATGTGGCATTAGTGTCTATGTTTTGGTGGTAGTGTCCTCTATACAAGACTATTCTAAGATTCTAGGTACACCTGTGTTTGGGTTTGTCAATCTTATTCCTATGTGCACGAGTCTTGAAACCCTATAGATGACTTTTTTTGAATGATTTTATGAGAAAAACATAATCCTCTATGTTACTAGGGCATCCAGTTGATACAAGCTAAAAAGTATGTTTGTCAGTGGGTTAGGTTGGACATCCTCAACACCCTACTATGATGAGATTTGCCTGCATACCAATACTATTAAGAGGGATCTAGCCCAATGTAGTTCTCCCCACAAAAGTGTTGGTGTAATTGCAAGTGAAGATAGTATGATTGTAGACCTTAGTGATTTGAATGTGCTTGAGACTAAAAATTTGAGTAATCTTCTTGGTAGAAGAATTTAGATTATAAAGATATACAGGATATTTTTCTAATATTCATGCATTATGTACTCATTTTATTATGTATAAGTCTATTTTTTGATATATTCATGACTTGTAATAGGTTAGAATATGAACAAACTCCACTTTTTGCACCAAGTATGAGAAGAAGATGAATAGTCATAGACTGAAAATGTCTATATATAATTTTATTTGTAAGAAGAAAAGGGGTTCCACTTTATAAGAGATTAATAGAGATTCATCTCATTATGGTTACCTATGTGATTTATTACTATGTTCCTTGTGTGCATTTTCATGTCTAATGTTTGGTTACTTTTTATCTAATTCAACTTGAATGTTTTATTTTTGTTTATGAAACATTGGCTATTCTTAATTCCTAAATAACATAGGATAATTAATGCTTACTATGATCCTATTATCAAAACTCTTGTATGAATATAATACACTATTCTACACACAAAGTATATCATAACTATCCTCGTCCTTAACATGTTCTGATGCTTTAAGAACCTCTGCTAACAATGGTGCGATGAATATGGAACACTCCTTATAGAATAAATTATGCTAATATGGATACCAAGGTAGAGAGATATTGAGACATGGTTAGAACAAAGGATATGTAATTCTGTAGAAGAAGAATAAAAATGGACTAGTCTTACCATATAAGAAATCATTCAAGGGCATATTCATGGAGAGATTTATGAAAATTTATGGTACGAGTTACCTAAATTTATAACTAAATATTTATCATGATTGGAATATTATTATTTTAATAAAAATGGAAGAAACTATAATCTGGACTAAAGAAAAGATAGACTAGTTATAGAGATTGGAAACTAACTGGACAAGAGCAATAGATCATTAGGTTACAACTATAGTAGATGGATATATAAATAAGTTTATAATACAAGGATACATAGATTTTGAAGCTAAAAAGGACTTGTTCTTCTGATGAATTTGAGGAATTTTTTTGTAGGAACTACCTATCCTTGTGAAGATGTTGGTTGTGGGTAAGGCCATTGTGCCTACTTCAACCAATATGGAGTAGTCACTTAGGGTGTATGGGGGTATATGTGATATGACACTAAATGATGATTATATGAGTGGATAAGGATTGAAATTAAATATAGAATAGAGACACAAGGGAAGAAGATTCAAAATAAAAGTTCGGATTGAGAATGTGAGCTAAGACAACATAATAGATGGAGTAAATAGAACAATACCCAGGTAGTTGTGAGTAAAGTTAAGAGTAGTAGTAAAATAGATGATGAAAGAATAGGAAGATGTAATGAGTGAGATGAAATAGAAAAAAATTTAAGGATGAATAAATATGAGATGAAAGAAGAAGATGAATGCCAATAGAAATAAAGAAGTGATGAAGAATGAGAGGAAAAAGAGATGTTCAAAGAAGAAGAATAGTGTAGAAGTAGAATAGGTAGATGATATATGTAGTGCATAGATATAAAAATAGGTATTATCAAAATAAGGACATGAACTATTAACTAAAGAAGTAGAAAAAAGTCACAGACTAATCATAGGTTCAAGCTTAGAAGAATAAGTCATAAGAAAGAATCATTCACTAGAAGAGCACACATCCTCACAACCCAATTTCTTATATTCCAGTAGAAGTTTTCAACCAAGAAGATAGGAAGATAATAGTTGGGAAGGTCTATTTTTACAACAAGTGCATTGTTGGGGTATTGAAATTGAAACAAAATTAATTCGTAAGGCTTTGAAGGCCATAGGGTTTGTTGAAACTAAGCGGAGAAAAAAGGAAACATAGAAAAATAGAGTGCATAAGTTGACTCTACAAGTGCATAGATAAATATTCACAATACACAAGTAGGACGAACAAAATGTAGCCTGTTTTTGTAATAGCTACACATCAGATCCCCTTGAAACCATTTTATATAATGGGTGTTGTAAGAGCATTTATAAATCTGGTGACATATAATGGGTCTATAGACCTTGAATAATACTTATTAACACGTGAAATGAGATGGAAAGCTAAGGGTATTATTGATGAGGCTATCAAGAAGTGTGAGTTAATAGGGGCACTAAATGGAAGAACACTTGAGTTTATAACCCATAGATAAATTATGTAGGCAAGTCTATAATAGGTTAAGGAATGCCTTATCATAGAATTTAATATAAATAAATGCACAAGTCAAACTATTCAAGATCTAAAGGAGATTAGGTAGAAGTCAGGAGAACCAGTCTATGACTATGATCATAGGTTGTTTGATGTTATTAATAAGGTGGAATTTACCATAGTAGATAAAGATAAAGCTACGTGGTTTGTCAAAGGATTGCATTCTAAAATTATATTTTTTATAGCACAAACTCAATTTGTTACTAAGGCAGATGCTAGAGCTACTACTCTACAAGTAGAAAAAATTGAAGACTATGGGGAAGCTCTCATAATGGGTTCTAAGATTAAAAATACATTTCAAGATTTTATGAAAAGGATGGAATAATATCATGAGGAAAATAAACCTAAGCTAAATCTATGGTGCATAGAGTGTGAAAAATAAGGACATCACATGAATGATTGTCCCAAGATCAAGAGAGTTCTATGAAATTTATAGAGTAGTAGGTTACACAATAATGAAATGCCATCTTTTGTAACAATATGTCAAAATCCCACAAAGTTTATATTGTAATTTTTATAAGTCATACAATCATGATGAAAAGAACTATAGGGTTTTTTAGGATCTCAAAGAAGACACTATAAATAATGTATTCACCATCAGTGCACAGTAAGTACACTAAAAAAAAATAGATGATTCTAGGCCCAAAGGTCTATAAGGTTTGTGTGAACCAAGTAGATCTATAATGGATTCCTAGTTCACCTTAGTACCAGCCTCAAGGTTTGGCTAGATGGATCCCTACACCAATTTGGACACCACCATCACCATAATACCAATACACAATACCTTATAATCTAGAAATGACACAACAAAGAAAATTAATTGGACCACACTAGTTGCACATTATCAATTTGGAATTAGAGATAATACCCAATGACACTAGCATTATAATACAATTTAGTAACAGGGAGGGTATAGAGGAGGTTATCAGTCAAATAGAGGAGGATTTAGGGGTAGATACAGAGGGGGTTACCAAGGTATAAGGGGAAATAATTATCAATTCCCTCCATTTCAATGTTAATTGTGTGGAGAGTATAATCATGTGCAACACAATTTCCCTTTAAATCCATAAAGATAATCTTACTATTCATATTGTAGAGTATATGAGTAGCACAAGATAGAAGACTATCCTATCTTAGAAAAGAAAATAAAGGAAAAGGCCATCATGAATATTAACATGTTGAATGTGAAACCTAAGGAGGATGCATTCATGAATGTCATTACAAGACACCAACATGTAGAGAGAGGATTGCCTTCTATTGAAATTTCTCAGGACCAAGGAATCTAGAAAGCAAAACATGACAAATACCAAGACCTAGCTATAGAAAAGTGGCTCATGTATGAATCTACATATATGTTTAAAAATATTCAACATAAAGACATTGTTGAAGGAGATGTTGTAGCAATAGATGCCCAAATATATGGCCAAATCATGTGCATTATACATCAGGATAGATTTATTATTGCACTGATAGATTTACTAAAGCTTTTAAGTACACTATATAGTGAAGACATCTATTAAAACATCACAAACTTACTACATAATCTATTGTAGTGTGCATAGTGAGGGTAATATAAGATAAAAAATCTTGTTTGGTATGTCAAAACAAAGAATACATGCGATGTAGATGTGTGAATTGACATTAAAGTTGTAGGATATGAAATTACAAATGTTGTCTTTGACTTTGGTAGAAAGGTCAACATGATCCCTATGTCTACATGGGAGGCAATTGGAAAACTAGTTCTAAGTTACAACCCAGTGACTCTGAGTTTAGAAGACTATGAAAGAGTTGATCCCATTGGCAGATTATAAGACATTGAGATCAAAGTCATAAAACTAAGCTTACAAGGTGAC
This sequence comes from Torreya grandis, assembly GCA_037957365.1. Taxonomy (NCBI): domain Eukaryota; kingdom Viridiplantae; phylum Streptophyta; class Pinopsida; order Cupressales; family Taxaceae; genus Torreya; species Torreya grandis. Next base: position 274,475 of record JARHVA010005508.1, on the reverse strand, counting down.
TTTGAAGTCATTGTTATGAAGAAAACAACAACTCATTACCCTATGCTAATTAGCAATAAATGGGCATATGATGGTCAAATGACTATCAATACTATGCAAAATCAACTAGAGGTGTATCAAGGAGACAAGATTGTCATCATTCCTATGAATAAAGTGCACAAACCCTACATCATTCTAGCTGAACTAGACTCTCCTTATGTTGCACAAAAAACTAGCTGGATGAAGGTTAACTCTAAAGAGAACCTGAAAGCTCTATGCACAACTAAATGCATCTTCTTATATGAGCCTACTAAACCTTAGGTATAATCTTTACTCACTTAATAGCTGAATATATTTGAATAATGGAAGCTTAAATCAGTAATTTATCAACCATTGGTACCATAGTTTGTCATAAAGGATTGTGCATCCATGACTACTAAATAACCTACTCACTTAGAAGTTGATTTCCTATATTGAGTAGATGATCATATGCAAGATTATATAGAGTCAACCAAAGAAGGCACTTTGCCTTGGGAAATAGATTTGTCTATTAGTGGAGACTCATATACGCATCTCCTCAACTGGGATTGTGGTGATCATGAACTCCAACCTATGAGAATGGTTTTTTCCTATGATAGATAACTTCCTTTGTACTATATGATTAAAGATATCAATCCATTCATTATATGCCTACAAATTCATGTACCTACCATTAGTTAATGGGTTAGTGCCTTGAATTATTCTTTGAAGGGAGTTACAGTGATATGGTGGGCAATTCATATACATGATGAACTCGATTGGGATGATGCATGCAAACTTATTTTTAGTATATTTAAACTACCATAGGTCATCAAAAATAATTGACCTTTCTTTCAAGAAGGTGACTATACTAAAATCATATCCATAAATGTGTTAAAGTTTGGACTAAAGAACATGTGTCATGAAAGTACTAGGTTCACATCTTTCATTACAAACTTGACCATTTACCATCAACATGGTATATGCATCAAGAATGCATAAGGGAAACAAAGAATTGGATGTAAGACTTCATACAAATGTTTGTTTTTGAATATGAGAACCCTTTGGTTCACAATGTGTTTCTAAAAATCAAACATTTCCTATGTCAAGGGTGTGCAGAAGATGTAAGCACCATAATGGAATCCACTGCACAGAAGAACATAACTTGTGACCTAAATACAAAATTACAAAGATATAAATTTTCCAAGATGGAACACCAATCTCTTATACAACCATGTCACTGAATACAATATGTAAAGGAGGAAACTAAAGATTCAAATACTAATGGTCATATCGATCTGACTATTTTGTTTAAATGTAAATGGCCAATAGAATTAGAAATTACCCCATCACACAAGATGCACAACGTACAAATTCTAGGATAGGAAGGGAAATGAATTCTACAAGAATCTATTACTAAGGAAAAGTTCAAGATTTATCATCAACATATTAAAAAGTATGTGGCAAATATTGGAAGTGAGGAGATTCCCAAACTAGCACATATAAGTGATTATTGGACTAAATCCAAAGTTATAAAAGACATACAACTTCTATAGGATTATTAAAATGTGTTTCCCACTAAAATTTTAAAGGCTATATGAGTTTATCCATCCCTGGGTGAAATGCATATCAAACTCAAAGAGTACACATGACCTATAAATAAATGGCCCTATAAATTGAATCTAAACATGAAGTTGAAAGTAAGGGCTGAACTCGATAGAATGCAAGATGTAGGTATAATCTATCCCACAGAAAAGGTATATTGGGTTGGTCCCATGGTAGTGTAGCTTAAGAAAATATGGGATATTAGAGTATGTGGTGATTATTGAATTTTGAATAATGCATGTGTGAATGATCCATTTCTGATTCCCTTCACAGATGAAGTTTTGAAATCTATCACAGGTCATGAAGTCTACTCCTTCATTGATGGTTTTAGTGGCTATCATCAAATACCCATCATATTGGGGATCCTTTACATACAAGGTCATGCCTTTTGGCCTCAAGAATGCACCTACATTTTTTCTTGAGTATTAGTGATTGCATTCAAAGATTTCATTCATGACTTCCTAGAAGTCTATCTTGATGATTAGGTATTCTTTTATTTTTTTAAAGAAAATTTTTCCAAGATGATCCTCATGTTAGAATTCTTTCAAGCTCTGTGGATTACCTTGAATTTTAAAAAATACTTATATTTTACACCTTTTGGTGTCTTGCTAGGTCATGTAGTGTACAATGAAGGCATTTTGGTAGACCAAGCCAAAATTATAGTCATTCTTAGTATGCCTCCATCAATTATCTCCATAGAAGTGTGATATTTTTTTAGCCATATAGGTTATTATCAGAAGTTTATCAAGGGATATGCAACCATTTCATCCCCATTGGAGTATTTACTATGCAAAGATGTAGAGTTGCTCTAGAATTATGAGTGTCAATTAACCTTCATAGAACTAAATTAGAGACTGGTCACTGTACCTATTTTATTCTTTTTAGATTGGAGTAAGCCATTTCATCTTCATGTTTATGCTTCAGGTATCATAGTCGATCTTATGTTTTCACATCCAAGAGATGGTGAACTAGACCACCCCATATATTTTGCAAGCTGAAAGTTGTCTGAAATAGAAAAAAATTACCTAACAATTGAAAGGGAAGTATTAGATATAGTATTCACACTTCACAAGTTTTGACACTATCTTCTTGTGACATCATTTTAAGTTTTTATAGATCATCAAGCTCTGTGCTACCTTGTCAATAAGCTAATGCTTGGAGGATGCATTTCTCGATGGTTGATGCTATTTCAAGAATTCTAATTTTACATTAACGTCAATCCAAGAAGAGAAAATATTAGACCAAATCATCTCAATCAGATCACAAATGGGAAAGAACTAGAAGAATTACAAGAAGATTATCTTGATGCCCATCTATTTCACATTTTTGTGATTTCTATTTTTTTTGAAATAATTGCTAACTTATTCTAATGAGTATTCCCTGCACACTACCAAAAAAGAGACAAGAAGCAAATTATCACTAGAGCTTTTCTATAGACCATTATCAATGGGCTTTTATATCATTTGGGGAAGGATGAAGTACTGCGTAGGATAGTTCTAGAACATGAACATCTAGAACTCTTATGGGAGGCACACCAAATAATAACAGGAGGACATTTTGTCAGAGAAGCTATTAAAAGGAAATTATTACAAAGTGGGTTATGGTGGCTGAACCTTTTTCAAAATGCACATAGATTAGTGAAACATTGCAACGTCAATCAATGCATAGGTAAACCACTACAAAAAGATGAAATGCCCTTACAACCTTTGTTAGACAAACACACTTTTAAACAATGGGGCATTGATTTTGTTGGACCTATTAATTTTCCAAGTAAATATAGTAAATCAAGGTATATTATCATTATGATAACTTACTTTACCAAATGGGTTGAAGATGGTGTGACTCCCAATTGTGGTACAAAAGACACAAAAAAGTTCCTTTATGAGAATATTATTACAAGGTTTGAGTTCCCTATTAAGATTGTTATAAATCAAGGGATACACTTATTGAACAATACCATCAAATCCCTTATTAAAGAATTCATGATTTCTCATCATAAAGGTACTGCATACCATCCACAAGCTAATAGCCAAGCTAAGGCTTCTAACAAAGTGTTGGGCAAAATGTTGATAAAAATATATGATGTCAAGGGAGATATTTGGGAAGATCACAATTTTGTGATTATTCAGGTATATCATACACACTATATGAGGATTACATGTTTTACTCCATTTTAGTTGGTCTATGGACTTGAAGCAGTTATGCCAATGGAATATTTGGTACCCAGTCTATGCATTATAATGGTCATGAGACTAGGGGATAATGAGTCTCTTACCAATAGGCTTATCAAACTAAATAAGATGGATGAGTATCAACACAAAGCATCTTGGATGTAGGAAGTTCATAAGTGGAGCTAGAAAGCATGACATGATAGGAATCTATGGCATAAGGAATTTCATTAAGATCAATCACTTTTGTTTATATGATATGAATTAGATGGAAAGGGCCTTACGTTATTAATGAAATATCAAAATAAGGAACCATTTTTTTGAGAGATCTATAGTGAACCATTTTTCCAAGGTGGGTGAATGGATATAGGCTTAAGCCCTACCACCAATAGTCTTAAGTGATCTCTTTCTACTAAGTGAGTGGGTGATGAGTAACACTAAGTAGATTAGGATTTCCCATTTATGTATATTTCTTGTGTGCTTATTTTTATGTGTGTGCATGTGTTTGTTTGTAGATGATAACTTCATTAGCTTTTAGGAACCATAATAACAAGTATAACATGTGTTAAATGTGCATAGAAAAATTTAGGTGTGTCATCATGGATGTCAGTAAGAGTGAAAAAAAGCAATTAAGTCTAGGAAATGTATGATTAAGTCACATCAACCAAGATATTTTTCATATAACAATCATCCTTGAGTAGTTAAATCTATAGATCTAAAGTTTGATTAACCTAATATTAACCAAATCAATGACCGATCAACATCATCCATTCTTATTATAGTATGAATAAAAAAGATCATAATGGCATATCTTGACACATGTGCCAATGACTAACTACCTTAACAATATCGATTAAGATTTGCCACATCAAAATTTGCATTGACATCAAATAGATAGCTCAATGTGACATTTAAGCAAAAACAAATAGGCATGAAATATCTAAAGGCATAAGGTTGTGAATCAAGTCTACATTTCATCCTTGTAAATATTTTCATGAGCTAAAATTTCAAGCACCAAGATAATTTTTACTGCATAGAGAGCCAAAATATTTTTCATTTCATTACCTAGTGATCATGGATCATTCACAACTCATTAGGAGTTTAATAGATGATAAAAAAGAAGTAATGGGCATCGACCTAACACTTCAAAAAATAAAATTCAATGATCCAGAGCCATTTTATTTCTTTTGAGTGGCAGAGTATACACTATTTTAACCAGATACCATCACTGCTATATAACCACTGGCTCTTGTAGTCTGCCACTGATTTTACAACACAAACATCAAATGCCTACTTCACAGTCCCACTTTTGGTGACTTATGGGAGATTATGCAAGTCTTGTTTGGCCACTACACTGATGGTAACATCTACATTTGCCCCATACCATGATAGTCATCAACATAGAAGTAATGTCCCAAGATTTGGGCATGCCTATAAGAGGAGATTATTTTTCCCCATACAAGATGAGAATACCTCCTATCCTTCAAGAGGTTAGATATTTATATATTTGAGGATCTAGAGGGATCCCAATTGAATAAATTCATAGTAAACTAGTGTGCATCTTGGTAAAATGTGTCACATTGAGGTTTGGCAAACCACCGAGTCTACAAAGGAAATTATAAAAGGGGTCATGGACATTGCACAACACATGATCCACTACAAAAAATAACTTAACTAGCCTAAATACTTTGTTCAAGAGCTACTGAAAAACATTGACAAGTACCACACATCTTCTAAGTAGAAAATTTAGTACTAATTTCTCATTTTTTAACTATTATTCAACCAATAGAAGTCCCCTAAGGGAGATGTACACCTTGACAATGACTATTAGCTAGTAAATTACTTTTGCAATCTGATATGGACACCTAATGATGATGCCATAACCCATGAGGATACATTCAAGACATGGTAGGAGGAGTGCTTGGAGCTGATTTCCACACATCCTCAAGTGCCACTAGATGTCCTACGATACTTGGGGAAACCTGTTGTTGTTACTTTACTACCAAAAGGCATGTTCATCCATACTCATGAGATGTCTAGGTTTCCATTTTGACCTCTACCATTCTTTATTACCATGGCCATGGCATAAGTTGAAGCTCCCAAGAAAAAAGCCTATGCAACTAGGTGTGTGACATTGCTCCAAGTTATACCACCTAGCATAGTAGTCCCTACAATAAAGCAATCACCAGAAGCCATAACTTAAAATAAATGGAAAGGAAATCACAAGTTCTCCACCAAACAACAATCATAATCTCCTCCATTGAAGTTAAGAAAAGGAGCATTGCAACTTGGTTAGATGATCCTAAGGTGCTCGAGATCAAAAAATCATGTGACCTACTATAGATGGGCATGAAAAAATAAGAGGTCTACTAGATAATGATTAATGATATGGCTAGATATTTCTATGATAGGAGGAGGAGAAGGAATTCTTCTTTTAGAAGGTAGTGCATATAGTCTAAATGCGTAAGAAGGATCCTCCAAGTCTATGGGTGGAACTACCACCATGCCCTACATCCATCATGGTCAACACTATGTGAGAAGAAGCTAAGTAACTAAAGTAAAGGGTTGAATTCTTATAATAGGAACCTTCTACCACCTTCATAGTTGTAGATGTCTTTGTGCCACTACCAAAAATCTCATAGGAGTCCCTAGTGTATAGGTCAAGAACTAGGTGCTAGGCTAGGGTCTTACCTACCCTTGAAGAATGCACATTCAATCTAATATCCATGGTGTAGGAAATGCAGCCTTCTCCATATTCAACCTCACCACCACCCAAATGTAGGTTGGTTACCTTAGGGTATAAGAAATCACATGTTTTTAGCTCCATGGTCCAACCAAGTGATATGCTACCTTCACAAAAAGCCTTGGAGGTCTAAGATCTCACATTAGAGTAACCTAAAGTAGATAACAATAGGATTCAAGGAAGGAAGCAACTCACATAATAGAACAATGAGTCAAAAAGGAGGAAAAGAAAGACCACAAGGAAAAGGCTCAATAAGTAAGTCAAAAAGATAAGGAAGTTGAGGACACATAAAAGGCCTAAGATATAGAGGCTAATCAATAGAAGGCTCTCAAGGTAGTCAAGAAGGCATAAGAAGATACCGATGTAATAAAACAAGCACAAGAGGTGCATTAGAAGAAGATGGCTGAAAAACTAAAAAAAGATGTGCTCACTACCAAGGCCAAGGCTGAAGAGGATAAGCAATAATATGACACAATCGTGCAAACACAATAGGCTTTGGAGGATGTTACTCATGCATAGCAGTAAGCAGAAGAAGATATAAAGAAGAAGAAAGAATAAGAAGATGAATCATGATGCAAACAACATGCCCAAGCAAAGAAATAATAAGCAAGTGTATCCAAGGCACGGGCTGACCAAGTGGCACATGGAAAGGCTATGGTTGAACAATCTAAGGCTACTACACTCAAAAAACATAAAAAACAGGAAAAGTGTCTGTAGAAACTATAGGATGAGGAACATGAGAAAAAGAAAGTTACATAGACAAGCTTAATAAGAAAGCAGAGGATGATGCCAAAATGATATAAGTTAAAGACTCTATGTAATAACTCAAGAGGGTAACATAGGCTATGAGATAACAATAACAAGTGTCTGAGTAATAATAAGATAGATTAGGGTATCCAAAATAAGAAGAACCATCTATATCTATAATAACCTAAATTACCTTTGGGAGGAGTCTAGCTATGGGATGTCCTGACTATGGGTGCCTGATGCACCACCTTCTCACTTACACTAATGACCATGCCATAACCTAACCCTTTAATGATTGTAGGAACATTAAAAACACTCCCTCTATTAGGTTGTGGAGCTAAAAGCTTCACTGTTGCAGACATGGAGGAGGCTGTTGAGAGGTTGCTAAGTTGTAAGGCAATCGATGTCAGTCTGATCAGTTGACGTCGGTCATATATAGTGGGAAAGGCAATCGACATCGGCCAGTTATCAGCCAACGTCAATCATCTCCAGCCTGACAGGGACCAACGTCGATCACTTGTGTGATTCTAAAACTGTCAGTTGCACGAACAGTTTGTTAACAAACTGAGTGTTTACATGTTAAGGGGCCAATTTTAGTCTTGAGCTGCGGATCTAATTATTGTAATTAGGTGTCTAATTATTATTTGCATGAGATATATATAATAGACTCATGGGCTGTATTGTAATTTGTTCTAGTTTGAGTTGAGCAAAGTTAGCTCCTTCTGTGTGTGAAGAGAGCAAGGGTGTTCCTCCTAGTTCCATAGGGGTATTGAGTGTGTATGATCAAGTTGGTCTACAGGTGTGCTAGATCAGGGAGAAGATCCACCAGGGTACTATTTTGGAGAATCATAAGGACTTGGTGAGGCAAGGACAAGGGTTCTTCAGGGTGTAGAGAGATCTACATGGTAACAAGTGTGTGTGCGAGGTCAAAGGAGATCTGCAGGTGGCAGCAGAATCAAAGGTGACAGCAACACATCAGAGAGCAAGAGAGGAAGGCAAGGTAGTTTCTTCCATAATTAAGATCATTTGAGTTGTAGGTTGTTGCAAGTTCAGGGGAGATCTACTTGGAGTACTTTGAGTGCGTGGAGCACTTGTGGAGTGCGTGGAGCACTTGTGTACTGGTAGTAGTGGATACTGATTGGTTGGAGGTGAACACCAACTTTGTGTTTGAGTTATGTGTTGGGATCGTAAGAGAGAGAGCTTTGAGAAAAGAATTACTATATACTTGAGGTGTGGGAAGCCTTTGAGAGGTGTGAAGAAGAAGTGGCATCTTTTTTATTGTATTCTTTTCTGGATGAGTATTAATACAAGTTGTGTATTGTCTCTCATATTCTGTGTTGTTTCTAATTTCTAGTTACTTGTTACTTTTGGTTATTTCCGCATATTTAGTTGCTTGTATATGGTAATAAATTGTGCTTCCATGGGTTCCTAACAGTTGGTATTAGAGCTAAGGTTGTAGGGAGCAAGTTTTGTTTTTGGTTACAGGTCACTCTCAGGGGTTTCTGATTGAGTGGGAGTATAGCAACGGCAGAAGAAAGTAAGCTATGAATGGAGGAACTGAATAACATGAATGGTCAATTATGGTGTTATGGAAAGAAAGAGCAGGTAAAGAAATATTGTTGGTTGATAGTAGATCAGCATGAAGGAACTGAAGATGTAGATGTTGCAGGTGTTGTTGCACAGGATGCTTTGGGATGTTTCTCGGATAAAGTTGAATCTTGGTTAATAGATTCTGTTGCCTCTTTCCATGTAGCCCCAAGTAGAGGGGTTGGTGAGCCTTGTCATAGTATTGGCAAAGGGGAAGTGATGCTGAAATTGTAGGCGGCCAACACATGGGTGTTGAAGGAGGTCATGCAGGTCTCAGTTCTAAAGATAAGGCTAATTACTTTAGGAAAGTTGGGTGATGAGAGATGCATAAAACTCTCACAACAGATGCACTTGAATTATCTGGTGGTAAGAAAGCAGGTACTCTTTATCTACTTGCTTATATTAATGATTCTTCTTCTGTTGCGAAGACGTGGCTTTGTAGGCTTGGTCACATGAGCAAAAAAGAGATGCATGTTCTTAAGTGGAAGATAGATGTGTTTGATAGACTTAAGAACTGGAAAGCCTTGGTGTTCTTGGAGGAGATGACATATAGAGTTTAGTGGATGGGGCTGGATACTTTTGAGTAGGGTAGTTTGGACAGGGTTTTGATCCATGGAGAGCTCACAAGTAAAAAGTCATCACTCACAGGCAAACACAGTTACCGACATCGATTAGAGGGAATCGGCATCGAATAGATAGGTGCCAATGTTGGTCATGTGTAGACTAAAGCTGGTGGTGTCAGGCAGGGTGGCTACCAGCATCAATTAGGAAACTAATGTCAGTGACTAGGTAAGACCGACATCAGTAAAAAAACTAGCATCGATAGAAAGGATAGTCACATGGGAATGAACATCGATCGGATGCAAATTATGTGGTAATCGAGGTCGATCATTGTAATGGATTTTAGGCAGACAACAAGCTCTCAAGGAGTCTCAAACACCCATATGGAGGACTGAAAGTGGTCAGTAAGCCTCAAATTTGTTGTTCCTCTTCTTTATACTCGTTGCTCACTGCAGAGCAGGAAGGATCCAGGAAACAGTGGGAGCATGGCATGAACAGGTTGTAGAACCAAATGGGAGATTTGGTAGGGTTGCTAGTCGGTATGAAAAGCACTGAGACAAATGGATACCTTGGTTAAAGAATAGAGAGAATGGACACATGAGATAGAAGGCCAGGTCATATGGTCTTGAGGAAGCTATAGGACATTGGTATAGGGTTTGACAGGTGGATGACAAAGCAGGGCTTTAGTCAATTTCAGTGTAACCATTGTGTTTGTCTTACCAGGTGGATGATGATTTTAACATTATCCTATTATTGTATGTGGATGCTATACTAGTTACAGGTTCAGACATACAGGGTTTTGCTGAGCTAAGGGTAAGGTTAGTTCAGTGGTATGTCATGAGGAATTTGGAGCAGCAAAATTCTTTGGCATGAGAGACATGGAAGATCACAGGTTGATTTTGTCTCCAATGGGAGCTGATGTGAATCAGGTGTTGGTGAGTTTCAATACGCAGGATGTAGAACTACAACACACCAAGGGCTGGACAGTTCAGTGTCTGAAATCACATGAGGTCTAGTATAGACCTGAGTTTGCCCAAGCAGTGGGTGCTGTCAGAGAGTTAGGAGCTAATTCAGGGAACTGGGTTCTCAGGTATTTGAGAGGGACCAGCAGTAGGTATACATGCTATACAGGGTTAGGACTTCACTACATGGGCTTGTAGGTTCAGATGTGGCAGGTTACTCGGATGACAGGAGGTGCACCATAGGATTTGTGGTGGTTGGTCTTCAAGGTTGAGCTTGAAGAGGGATACAAGCCAGGAAATAGATTAGATGAGTTATAGGTACAGGTACAATGCAGCTATTTATCTCTAAGTGGGAGATTGTTAGGTTGTGGAGCTAAAAGCTTCACTATTGTAGACATGGAGGAGGTTGTTGAGAGGTTGCTAAGTTGCAGGGCAACTGATGTCGGTCTAATCAGTCGACGTCAGTCATATATAGTGGGAAAGGCAACTGACATTTGGTCAGTTATTGGCTGACATCAGACATCTCCAACTTGATAGTGACTGATGTCAGTCACTTGTGTGGTTTTGAAACTGTTAGTTGCACGAACAATTTGTTAATGAATCGAGTGTTTGCATGTTAAGAGGCTAATTTTAGTCTTGAGCTATGGATCTAATTATTGTAATTAGGTGTCTAATTATTGTTTGCATGAGATCTATATAATAGACTCATGGGTTGTATTGTAATTTGTTCTAGTTTGAGTTGAGCAAAGTTAGCTCCTTTTGTGTGTGAAGAGAGCAAGGGTGTTCCTCCTAGTTCCACAGGGGTGCCGAGTGTGTATGATCAAGTTGGTCTGCAGGTGTGCTAGATTAGGGAGAAGATCCACTAGGGTACTGGTTTGGAGAATCATAAGGACTTGGTGAGGCAAGGACAAGGGTTTTTTAGGGTGTAGAGAGATCTATATGGTAACAGGTGTGTGTGCGAGGTCAAAGGAGATCTGCAGGTGGTAGCAGAATCAAAGGTGACAACAACACATCAGAGAGCAAGAGAGGAAGGCAAGGTAGTTCCTTCCATAAGTAAGATCATTTGAGTTTCAGGTTGTTGCAAGTTTAGGGGAGATCTACTTGGAGTACTTTGAGTACTTGGAGTGCGTGGAGCAATTGTGGAGTGCATGGAGCACTTGTGTACTGGCAGTAGTGGATACTAACTGGTTGGGGGTGAACACCAACTCTGTGTTTGAGTTGTGTGTTGGGACCGTAAGAGAGAGAGCTTTGAGGAAAGAATTACTATATACTTGAGGTGTGGGAAGCCTCTGAGAGGTGTGAAGAAGAAGTGGCATCTTCTTTATTGTATTCTTTTTTGGATGAGTATTAATACAAGTTGTGTATTATCTCTCATATTCTGTGTTGTTTCTGATTTCTAGTTACTTGTTACTTCTGGTTATTTTTGCATATTCAATTGCTTGTATATGGTAATCAATTGTGCTTTCGTGGGTTCCTAATACCCTCTCTAGCAAGAAGCCTCATTGGATGTCTCCAGGTTACCCCTAAAGAAATAATGAGAGGGTGTAACAACATTCTAGGAATCTATTATGTAAAAGGCCACCTCTTTGGAATAAGAAATGGATCAATCCAAGGCTGAGAACATTGACTTAAAGGATCACTTGCATAAAGCTACCAATATTATCTAGGACACTTGTCTTGAGTTGGTTACTCGAGCAATCAAATACCAAGTCATGTTCGATTAATGTAAACTCAATACATTTATCTCTAAGTTAACCAAGGATTTATGTGTAGCACAAAAACTCCACATAATTGGCACACTAGGATAAGATGTTATGACCAAGGATGTAACCCTCATCACTTTACTCAAGGAGTATCAAGGAATACTTGACAATACTATAATTCAATCATAATAGGTCACATGTAACTTATTATACTAGAAGCAATAATTGGATACTTATTTAGCCAGTTATAGTGCAAACTTTACAATGGACACCACCACCAAAACAACCATGGTTAGCCACACTAACACTGTGGAGGAGAAGGATGGATCACTCAAAGAATCACTCAATGTCAGGGATAATGTGTGTGATAACCTCTTAAATTAGTAGAGTCAACTTTTGTGTAGTTATTTTAGCCTCCAAGCTCAACAACATGAAAATAGAATGGAGTAATTAAGTGGTGATATTCAGATAAGTGTAACCAACACTAAGGTAGCCTTAATCATAACTGATGATGTAGATCTCAAGTAGATCATTGGCTACCATGATCCATTACACACCCTATTATGGTTGATCTAAGAAGTGATGCTGGACTAAGATGCCTATAAGATGAATATGACTCCCTTTTCTAGCATAGTTGCTTAGATTGTCAACACACCTTCATACTCTAGTAGATCATCACTCACTGCAAGGCTATGTAGTCCAAGTCCAAGGACCCATCAGGTCCATCACTGTTTGCATCTATGCCACCACCATCAAGTTTGTACTATGCAAAGTATGAATTTTATAAAAAATGTATAACATTTTATATTGGGGATGACTTAGTAAGACAAGCAGGGCCAAGATATTTGAAAACCCATAAAAGGTGACCACCTAGTTATGCCATCCTATTGTAAACCTATAAAGTATAGTAGGCTGGTATGATACTTAGTTGAAACCTTGAAAGGGTGGATAAGTAGTGTGTAAGAGGTGAAAAATAGAAATGACATATTGAGTGATTATTGTAACTCTTACTAGTATAGCCATTTCTTTAGCCTCTGCTCACTTGTGCATTTTCAAATATCCTACAACATTGTCTTAGGATGAGACAACATTTTAAGTCCAAGAAAGCGTTGGTAGAGGAATTCGGATTATAAATCTACACATGATATTTGTCTAATATTCATGCATCATGTATTAATTTTATCATGTAAATTTCTATTTTTTCCTATCTTCATGACTTGTACTAGGTTAGAATATGAACGGACTCCATTTTTGGCACCAAGTATGAGAAGAAGATGAACAGTCATAGACTAGAAACATCTATATATACTTTTGTTTTTAAGAAGAAAAAGGGTTCCACTTTTGAAGAGATCAATAAAGATTCATCTGGTTATGGTTACCTATGTGATTTATTACTATGTTCCTTGAATTTGTTCTCATGTCTAATGTTTGGTTACTTGTTATTTAATTCAACCAGAATGCTTTATTTCTATTTATGAAACATTGGTTGTTCTTAATTCCTAAATAACGCAGGATAATGCTTACTATGTTCCTATTATCAAAACTGTTGTATGAATATAATACACTATTCTTTGCACATAAAGTATATCATATCTATCCTCATCCTTAGCATGCTATGATGCTTCATGAACCTTTGCTAATAAATCTAAGTTTAGGAATGTTGTAGATGGTAGTATGAAAAAGTAGGGTATGATAGGGATTGATAACCTCAATTGTGCACAAGTTGTTTTGAGTTTGTATGTGTAATTTGAATCTCATTTCCATGTAGTGGTTAGAGGGATAACACTCATGTATATATACTATTATGGTACTTTTTTGGGTGCTAAAATTGGTCGGCTGACCTTAGGAGGTCTATGACTTGAAAAGATATCCATTTGTAGAAAAAGTAAGGAAAGGACAATAGCTCCAAAATTAGGACACTAGCGCCATGTGGCACCACTGTCCCTATTATAGTGCTAGTGTCCAAGTGGCAGGACCTAAGGCACAAAGGGATAGGATGTAATAATGAGGGTTTGGGATTAATTTAAATATGACTAGGGATGCCTATGGCCTGCATGAAGGCTTGACAAGTGTGAAAATAGGTCCTAGTGTAAGTATAGGGTTAAGCTAGGGATAAGTGGTCTCAAGTAGCACTTTTAGCAATCAAGTGTCATTTTTAATTGATTACATTTTCTCCCCCTTTATTCTAGAAATGAAAAAAAATCAAAATGACTAGGATAAAGAAAAAAATAAGCTTACCTAGAATTAACTAAGAGGTAAAGCCTATGAGTTTCAAACTGAGTATGTGAAGCATGCTCCCTTACGTGTCCTGCAAGTGAAACATGGATCGATTAGTCCTTAATTAAGATATATCAAAATCAAATACAAACCTTATTAAATAAGTAAAACTGAGTAAAGGGATAAGAGAGAGGAAAGGAATGAATACACCTCATTGACTATGCAAACCAATGCATAAACCCAGTGACAACCTTTGTGTGTACATGTAGATAGTGATCAATTAGTGAATAACTTAGACTGATATGATGGCTTGATCAATCCTCATGTGTGGGTGGCTCAATAACTCAATCTAGTTTGGAACCCATCATTTCCCACCCCTACTTGGTGGATCATGACCTGTGAATATCTTGGATTTGACTGATGTGTCCAACCCTCTCATGGAAGTGGATTAATAACTAAAGTATACTATGAATCCATCATTACCAAATCATGTGTAGTAGATATATCTAAAACTAAAAATATGAGATATAACTAGAAATTTCTAACTAGATATGTCAACTCTGTAGCCACTCAGGTATATTAGTTAGCTTTAGGCCACTCAAGAATGTCAACCACTAAAAATGAAGTAAGGCATGAAATTGGTGTGCAACCTAGAATATGATGTCTAATGTATAAAACATAGAGAATGAAATGGAGTTTGTCATTCCATTTAATCAATTGATGTGTAAGTGAGTGTAAAAAAATAATGGGCTGCTCACATAGACCTAAATATGATATCTAAGCATATGGATTATGTATAGAGTTATAATAATCTATATTTGAGTATCTGAACTGAAAATGGGAATGGTCATGCTATGCATAATCCCCCTAATCTAAGCTAAACTGGTATGAATTTGAGCTAAACTGGTATGAATCTGAGCTAAAGTGAGTATAACTAGTAAATATATAATTGAACTTGTGCAAAATTGAATTGTAACTACTATAATTTTATGGTCAATCTAGATTTTTATGAAGTTGAGGCTGCTAGATAGTAACACCATAACTTGGATAGTTGTGCCATGTGGTGTTAGTGTCCTAATTTATGTGTTAATGTCCATCTATTTTGATTTCTAAGTAACTATGCTGATCTTTATATCACTATTTCTAACTATGTTTACCCAATTTTGGTTTATATATTCTGAACCTATGTGCTGAAAATTGTACTATGAGTGTATTATGATAGCTTGATCTTTGTGACAAACCCATGTGAATTCCCCCTTTTTTGAGGGGAGTTATTTAACCTATGCAATAACTATCTTCAAAATTAAAAAACTATACAAAATGTGTGTTAGCTATAGCATATATGATATCTACGTAATAATCCAATATAATGTGCATACATAACATTAGAATGTAACATAATCTAAGCATAAGTTTATAATGTGTGATGTATTTTGTGTATAGCATTCATAAAGATGTCAAAATAGATATATAAATGTATGTAACAACAAATCTAAGTAATAAATGATTATCTGTGTGGGGCATGATGTCCATCACAACACCCAAGTAGGAAGGGTAGATGCATGAGGTCCCTCATGGCATCTAAAATTGGAGTTTTTAATAAGAAAGAGACAAGTGTCATGGCCATGATGCATACAAAAGATCATATATACAACACACATGAGGCATGTAAAGTTGGCCAAGGGGCCACAATATAAGGGACATGGGCACATGTCACTAAATTTGAGAAATCAAGACATATAAGGACATGTTCAAATGCCCACATACACAAACAATAACAAAATTGGATTCAAGCCATATAGAAGGACATATTAAAATATACACATACACAATTAGGAAGGCACACACAAGGACATGGGCACATGTCCAAAGCATACATATTATGAAAATGAGTGGTGTAGAAATAAAGAACAATGGAATATTCAAATGCCATTGAATATAAAAAGCGTAAAGATATAATCAATTATAAACTAGGAAATCTAGAAAGGAAAGTATGCATGAACATGTAATACAAATCTATGTAAGAGCCAAAAGGTACATATGCTGAGTCTAAAGTAGTAATAGTTGGAAATAAAATTGTGTAAGTGTAGTATGATCAATATCAAAATATAATAATGCTAAAGTTGTGATGTAGAGTATATAAAGATGTAACTCGATAATAAAAATTATGTATAGGGTACCCCAAATCGGAGAATGTGTCAAATGAATAACTTGTGTATCTATGTAAATACCCCCAGTGGGTAGATAATAAAAAATATGGATTGGTGTAGTGGACTTAAGTCCTATAAGAATCTATAAGCACTCGATAGAAACAAGTGAAGCATGTATGTATGATAAAACTAACTATACTATGATAGCTAGCATATGCAGTGTCTAGAAAATATAAGAAATGTAAACATGGAAATACATACAATCTATAATTTTTTTATTTTATGAGTAAATATTTGAATGTTTTTGATGTATTCTATTATTTTTATATTTTTTGGATATAAGCTATGTATAAACAACATGAAAATGAAACTATGTACAAGGAGAAAGAAGGAAAGTATGTACAAGCAGGGAGGAACAATAATGATCGATGAGTCTCATGGGAGACTCACTATAAATGTGTACTATGTCAAATAAAGGAATAATCATCATGCATCCTATATGAAAAGGTAACTACGGTCCCATAACATGATGCACTGAGTGATCTATAACTAACACTACCTGTGAAGTGATGTTAGGAATCTGTGAAACTGACTAGGGTGTCATGTGAACTATAGGGTCCTTAGGGACACATATGGTAGAATATGCTATAGTTGGCATAAGTTTCCTATGATAAGAACCCTAGGAACTTAGTAATACTGATCTCAAAATAAAGTGAGTAAAGGGAGGCCCTCTAAAATTTGCAACATATCTATAATGCAGGGTCTCTCTAATAATGGTCTCTTTGGGAGAGTATGCATACATGGTAATAATTTAGGAGTATACCTTGCATACACTAGTGGCTCCACTAAAATTTATGGTGTACTGATAGGAATTATGGTTGAATCTGTAACTGGTAACTAAGCTATAATTGGTAATTATAATGTAACTATATGCGATAGGTAAAGGATACTCATATAAAATACCCTCAACTATGTCACCTAATTTGCATGTATACATTTAAGACATCTATGCATGGTGGATGAGATGGCTCATAACTGATATATCCATGACCTACCCAATAACATGTCAACTATGCCTGCATTAGGTACTACTAAGAATCTAGTGGCCATATGTTTTAGTTTAACTTATAGTGGAAGTACACTCTCCCTGATAGAGCTTTAGACATGGCCATTGAATCCATGAATAACTATATTTATAAGAGATATATCTTGATCTAAATACCCTAAATGTTTTAGAATTTTGATAATACACATATTAATACTTGACCCAATATCAACAATAACACTCTAAATAAGATGATGATTGATGTAGGCTCATACAAAGAGTACATGTAAGTCTGAATCATCATCAACAATATCTAGCTCTGATAAAGTGATGAGTGGTCTAGCTGGTACTATAATATGATACACACTGATGATATTGTGTACTGGGTGTGCATATTTTTATAGTAGTATGATATGATGCTAGTGGTGGATGTATCTGATACGTATAGTGAACCCTTGAAGTGCTCCCTGCCTCATTTGATGTATTCTTTGGAAATGGATCTGAGAATATTTTCAATGCCTTAGCTTCTATTTTTTGAAATTTGGGTGCCTTCATGGGTACATCAATAATGTTAGCCTATATTAAATCTTGTATCTTATATTTCAATGTGATGCATCAATTTTTAGTATGGCCTAGTACCCTATTATATTCGTAAAATGCATTGAAATCATATATTTTTAGAAGTGGTTGTGTCTTATCAACCTCTTTGATGGGAGGGAGAGATATGACATTACATTCTAGGAGCTATTGTAAAACATGTATTGGCTATTCTAGAAGGTTGGTGAAAACTCTCCATGGAGGAGATGATAAAACCAAGTGAGGAGATGGATCTAAATCTACATTAACTGTGGCCTTTAAATCTCTCTTATTTTTAGTGTCCCTTACCTTATATGGAGGCTTCCTATAACTCTTAGAATTTGATTTTGATCCACTTGTATATTTTAGTTTGTCCATAGAGAGAAGCTTGACTTCTCTTTCTTTCACTATGTGGCATGTATCTGTGAAGGTTGGAAACTTATTGAGCAAGATAACTTCATGTAATATTGGTAGTATGCTTTGTTTAAACATGTCCTAGATCTCTCTATCTACCATGGGGATAGTCGACTTGGTCAATATATTCTTATATTGTAAGATGTATTCTGCAATAGGCTCATTTGATTTTTATTCTAATTGTGCTACTTGAGCATATGATAACTTATCATTGATGTTTATTGAGAAGTGTGCTAAGAACATATTTACCAATGGATTGAATGCCATGATAGACTAGTTTGATAGATCATAGAACCAATGTAAGGCATAGTCCTTTAGACCACATTGAAACAACTTAGTGAGGATCGAATCATTAGATGTTTAGTCTAAATATGCTACATGGAAAGCTTGGAGATGGTGCTCTAGGTCACCCTTACCATCATACAATATAAGCTTAGGTGCCATGAATTTGAATGGTAAAGGAAATAATACTATGTGATGTGCCAAAGGTGTATGCAAAACAACATGAGAATCCAATGCATGTGATGGCCTAGCAGCTTCATACTCAAGATGTAACACCTTATCCTTTAGAGTATAAACCTCATGCATAAGGGATTGTACATCTTGGGAGGAGGAACTAGTCATAGGAGGGGTAGTTATCACTAAATGTTATCAAGTTAAAAATTGTTGTTGTACTAGCTGAGTTGGTCCCAAAGTAGGTGTAACCATGTTATTATCTATGGGATTAGAAGATTGATCATTATTTTATTTATTTTTTATTTCTATTATGGCTTGTAAAATATGTGCACGATCATGGGGCTATTCTTGAAGTCTATCTCTAAATCTCTATAGAATCTCATCCTTATTAATAATTTGTTTTTCATTGTTAAGTGGGGGGAGAGTATCCCAATTCCTATCTTGTGTATCATCTTGATCTTGATTGTATTTCTCATATTTGGATGGATTATCATTGAAATCCACATAATCATGGTGTGAAGGATCAATGATGGGAGTTTTAATTGGTTCCTTTTCCATGGTATAATATTGAATAGAAGGACTTTGAGTATGCTCAATAAGATTATCACTAAGCCTAACACTTATTCTTAAGGGAAGAGAGGAATCTCTCCCTTGTCCAAAGGGGAATTATAAGAGGTTGTTGTGGTTTGTAAAGACTAGTAAGAAAGTCCAAAACATCCAAGACTTCTCCACAAGACTAGATTCTCCAAGTAGAAACCCTAAGCTAAGACTCCTCAAGTTAATGGTGGAAGAGCAGATTGTAAAGAAGCATAAATGAATAATAACTCTTGATGTCTCTCTAAGAATGGGAAAATCATCTTGTATATATAGCTGTATTTAACCCTAATCCCTTTCAAAGTTTCAGCCAATAGGGTCGACCCAGTCAACCTAGTACTAATATTGACAAAAACTCACTAGGTCACAAGCTAGGTCATCCAAGAGCTGACCTAGACCCTAAATGAGTTTCAACAATAAGAGTACAAGGTCAACCTAGTTGACCTAGTACTGTAAACTATCAAAAGGGGTTTTAGGTGAGGAAAAGGGGTATGAAAGATGGTAAAAGACTAGGGGAGTGTGCAAAAGAGGAGTAATAGATTAGGAGAATGTTTTAGGAGCTGGTTGGATTGGTAATAACTGGAAATAAAAGATAAAAATCCTACGAAGCACCAATGGTCTACCCACCCCTTTCTCGGTGTAGCCCTTAGGGTGTGCACTTAGAGAGATAGAGACTTGATGGATTTTTTTAAAATGGAAAGCATCAATATTTGATAAAAGTTGAAAATATTATGTGTATACATATCCCTACTCTAATCTCATCATGTGTCACTCAGGTGCAATAGGGGATGGTGCTTTGAGAAAGAACATAGTAACACACAATGTTGAGGCTAAAAAAAGTTGTAGTATTTTAAAGAAAAAATAACAAAAAATTTAAATGACTAAAAGTGAAATAACTAAAAAAGTAAATGTTGTTAGGAATAAATATAGAAATTGATGCAAAATAATTTCATAGAATCACAATAATAAATGTGATTAGTGATGCATAAAAAACAAAAATAAACATGCATAATAATAAGACCGAATTTAATGTTTTTCACCCAATGTGGGCTACATCCACCAAGAAACACTTTCTTATATTTTATTACAAGCCACTAGAGTACAGTCACTCTCAGATCCATCTTCACAATTACAATGCACAAGTATTGTTCAAAACTGCGCTCAACAAACCCTCCTAAATTTGCACATAAATTCACACACTTTATTCTTCCTTATCAAACCCTTGTTCTCATAATGTATTACCTACAAAATATATATCTATACATAAAACATCAACAAAGTGGTATTATAAAATAATGGGTACCAAAACCATGGGCCAATTCAACCCAAAAAATGGTTTCCCATTAAAGGGTGTCTAGAACCCTAGCGAGAATACATCAAGAGTGTACAATACATTTTAATGTATAGTATTTTAAATACATTGTAATTAAGAAATAGGCTCCACAATAAAAAAATCTCCCACTTGGAGACTGATTTCCTCTGAGAAGGCTTCTCAACCCTTCACTATCAACTATGAAGGCCAACTGAAACTAAACATAGCTTTAGTTTCTCCCTTGTGAGCACCTTGGTCATCATGTTAGTAAGATTCTAATTGATATGAATCTTCTCTAGCTTCAACTTTTATTCCTCCAAAGTTATATTGATGAAATGGTACCTTAACTATATATGCTTCATCTTAGAGTGGAAAGCAAAGTTCTTTGCTAGATGTATAACATTCTAACTATCATTGTATAGCTTCACTTTCTCCTACTTATACCCCAAATCTTCAATAAACTAATGTAACTAGATAATTTATTTGCTTGCATTTGTGGTAGAAACATGCTCAACCTCTGTGGTTGATAAAGCCACAAGTTTCTATAGTCATGAAATCTAGCTCACCACTATGTCACCTACATTAAATACATATCATGTTGTACTACTCCTAATATCTACATCTCTAGCCATGTCTGAATCTACATAACAATGCAAAGTGGTGTCCAATCCACCATAGATTATAACTGTCCCCATGGTCCCTCTTAAATACTAAAATATTCACTTCACTACCTTCCAGTGTTCTCTACCTGAATCACTCATGTCCCTGCTTACTGCTCCTATTACATGGTAATATCTAGCCTAGTGCACACCATGGCATACATCAATCTACCAATAGCAGATGATTATGGTACATGTGACATCTAAATTCTCTCCTCCTCTTTCTTAGGACACTACTCCTTTGATAGCTTGAAATGACCTATCAAAGGAGTCTCAATTGGTTTAGCATCCTGCATACTAAACCTCTCCAAGACCTTTTGATGTACTCTTCTTGGGATAAATTCAGCTTTCATTCCTTCCTATCCTAAGTTATTCTCATACCAAGGATTTGTATTCATACTCCTAAATCTTTCATAGCAAAGGAATTACTACGTTGTTCCTTGAGTACCTTTATTTCCTGCATGTTCTTACCTATAACTAACATGTTATCCACATATAGATAAAGGATAATGTAATCACCATCATGAAACTTCTTGATATATATACAATGGTTTTAATGACACCTAGAGTATCCTTCCTCCATCATAAAACTATCAAATTTATTGTATCGATGTTATGGTTCTTGTTTTAGGCCATACAAGCTCTTCTTCAATTTACACACCATTTTCTTCTTCCATGTGACCTCATATCCCTTTGGTTACTCCATATACAAGTCTTCCTCCAAATCACCATGAAGGAATGTATTATTCACATCCAATTTCTCTAAGTGAAAGTCTTCTATTACAACTATCCCAAGAATAGTCCTAATAGAAGTCATCTTTACCATTGGGGAAAAATCTCATTGAAATCAATTCCTTTCTTTTGGGAAAACCAATTTACCTCTAATTGAGACTTGTACCTTTTCTTTCCTCCATCATATTATTTAACTCTATACACCCACTTTTTATACAATACTCTCTTACCTTCAGGTGGGGTTACCATTTTTTAAGTCTGATTTTCTAGGAGAGACTAATGCTCCTCATCCACAGCTTGCTCCCACTTCTTCCTAATATCTACCTACATTGCTTATTCAAATCACTTTGGCTATCCATTGTCAATGAGTAATAAATAATTAAGAGATATATAAAAATGTTTAGGTTACCTTCTTACCCTATAAGACCTTCTCACCACAGGATTTTAGGGTTCTTGTGGAGTAGGTGCCTGAACTGGTTGCTTGGACACTTTATCATCTACAATGTCCTCTAATACTATGTACTCTTTTCTAGAATACTATTTTTAATCATAAAACTACTATTTATACATGAATTTTTCATTAAAGACATCCCTAGACCTAAATTTTTTCTTATCCTTAAGACTCCAAAACCATAAACCAAAGTCATCCTCACCACAACCAATAAAGGTGTATTTTTTAGACTTAACCTATAACTTGGTCCTATCATGCGTATCAATATGAATGAAGGATTCATAATAGAATATTATAAGAAATGAATAATCAAAATTCTTACTAGACCAAACTTCCCCAGGTATGCCTACATCCAAAGTAGATGAAGGACCTCTATTTATTATATAAATAACTATGTTTACTGCTTCTACCCAAAACTAAAGAGGCAGTCCTACATACAACCTCATGCTCTTAGCACGCTCCATGATAGTCCTATTCATAATTTATAACAATACATTCTAATATGGATTTCTCTGAACCATCCTCTATCTATGAATTCCATTCCTTGAATAGCAATAAAAAAATGCATTGCTGCAATATTCCCCACCATTATCTGACTTGAGACATTTTAACTTGAGACTTGTTTCATTCTCAACCAAGGATTTCCATCTTTTAAATGTATCAAACACATTATATTTTATCATAATGCCATACAACCAAACTTTCTTATTTGCATCATCAATAAAAGTGACATAATAAGATTCCCCACCATTAGAAGATACCTGAACCAGACCCCATACATCTAAATGAACCGGCTCTAACTTATTCTCCTTCCTTGTAGGTCCAACATAGTCTTCTCTGAAACATCATTTATCTATGAATTCCATTCCTTGAATAGCAATAAAAAAATGCATTGCTGCAATATTCCCCACCATTATCTGACTTGAGACATTTTAACTTGAGACTTGTTTCATTCTCAACCAAGGCTTTCCATCTTTTAAATGTATCAAACACATTATATTTTATCATAATTCCATACAACCAAACTTTCTTATTTGCATCATCAATAAAAGTGACATAATAATATTCCCCACCATTAGAAGATACCTGAACTAGACCCCATACATCTGAATGAACCGGCTCCAACTTATTCTCCTTCCTTGTAGGTCCAACCTTGAGAAACTTTACCCTTTTATATTTTCCATACACATAGTCTTCAAAAAAATCTAAATAAGATCTATTCAATCTAGATAACCAATCCTTTAAAATTTGCATACCCTTTTGGCTCATCTGACCGAGCCTATTATGCTACAAAGTTGCATATACATCTACAACAACTAAATTACAATAATAAAAACTACTTGATAAATACAAGGTACAAACCTTCTTACCTCTTGCTACCATAAGATCACCCTTGGTTACCTTCCAAGAATCTATTGTAAATATCAACATACAACCTTCATTGTCTAGTTATCCTATGGATGCCAAATTCCATCTCAAGTACATGCCTGACATCCTTTAGTAGCCAAGTGTTCCCATTTTACATCTTGATCTAAACACTTCATTTTATAACTATGATACAAGGCTTATCATCACCAAGGTAAACATGCCCAAAATACCCTTAAACATAATCAATAAAGCAATGCCTATATGGTGTAGCATGAAAAGAAGCCCCTAAATCTAAAACCCAAGATTAAACAATATTGTTAATGGAGAGAATTAATGCATCCTGACAAACATTACATATTACCAAATTCACCTCCTTGGTATCTTCTTGATTTTTATTCTTGTTCTAAAGATACCAACAATCCTTCTTCGCATGCCCAGTCTTTCCACAGTGCTAGCATACCATCCTGGCCCTTGATTTTGACCTTCTATGACCATTTGATTTTCTACGCTTTCCTTTTCTTCTAAACTTTGGTCTCCCTCTACTCTCCATCACCAAAGCATCACCTAAATTAGAAGTCTTTCCAGAGCTTTTCCATCACATTTCCTCACTAAGAATTACTCCTATGACATCCTCAAACTTCAACTTGGCATTATTAGAGACTGAGTTGCTCACAACCATTACTAGGCTATTCCAACTCTTTGGTAAGGAACACAAAATAAGAAAAACCCTAAATTTATCATCAAAATCTATTTTTATAGAGTTTAACATACTCACAACTGTATTGAATTTATTTAGATGATCAACAACTGAACTATTTTTAGACATCTTCATATTAAATAATTTTTTCATTAAAAATATTTTATTAGAAGCAAAGGGTTTCTCATATAACTTCCCTAATGCATTCATGAGACCTTCTATGGTCTTATCCTATGATATATTAAATGTGAACATAGATGTAAAGCATAACTTGATGGCCCCAAGTGGTTTCCTATCAAGTAGTTCCCAAGCCTCATCTATCATACTCTCTAGTTTCTTTACTTTTCCTCCCAATAGATCATGGATGTCCTTCTGATAGAGGTAAACCTCCATCTACATCTTCCATATTCCAAAGTTTTATCTATTGAACTTTTCAACCTTTGATCTATGATCATCAACCATAGCTCCCACTTGAAATAATAACCCTTCCTATGATTCAACACTTCAAAAAATACAACCTAAAGCTCTGATACTAGTTGTTAGGAATAAATACAAAAATTGATGAGGAACAATTTCATAAAATCACAATAATAGGTATGATTAGGGATGCATAAAGAATAGAAATAAAAATGAATAATAAGAAGACCAAATTTAATGTGGTTCACCCAATGTGGGCTACATCCACCAAGAAACACTTGCTCAGATTTTATTATAAGCCACCAAAGTACAATCACTCTTAGATCTATATTCACAATTATAATACACAAATATTGTTTGGAGTTGTGCTCAATAAACCCTCTTGAATTTGCGCCTGAATTCACACACTTTGTTCTTCCTTCTTAAACCCTCTTGAGTTTGCTTGTCAAGGGGAAAAATGAATGGTTGAAGGGGAGAATAAAAGTAAAACCAAGGTAAAGGAATTTTTTTATCTAAGTCAAGACACTCAAATTAGGTTTATCAAAATAAGAGGACTTTCGGTCTTAAGGACTCTAAAGAACTTATCTTAGCCACATAAGTCTTAGGTTAACAAATGAAGTATGTAGATCATACCATGAATGATATATGCATGAAAATTGAAATTTACCTACCATCCTAAAACATGTTCTCCATACCTTAGGACCCCTTATAGAGCCATCAATCTACTACAAAGATTGGGTACTTGCATGAGAAAGTAGGTATCAACATAGAGTTTGTTTAATTTTCTTATTCCAGTCTACTAGCATACCATATCCCAATGGACCTCGGCTCTATTATGAGGCTAATTGTGGAGTTTGAGATTTGATTAAAGATATTAGATATTCTTTTAATCACATCTTTTGTTGTGATTTAGACTTTTGAGATTTGTATGTGGCCTTTTGTATATCATTTCATTTTGTTTCAAATGATTTGGATTTTAAATTTCTTTTTGTATTCTTTATATTCCTCCTCCATATGAATTTGGAAAACCAAACATGGGTGTTAAAAATGACTCTTATTTGAATACGTAGGACTTGGTTACTAAGAGAGAGAACTTAGAGTGCATGGTGTCTAAGAATCTCATAAAGTTAGGTGAAATAAAAGTGCTATCTTAACTTCGACCTTGTTTTAGCCAATGTGGGTCAAAAAGAAAGGAAATCAAGAGGAATGAAAAATGAAACAATTTGAATTACTTAAAATTGTAAAAAATGTGATAAAGGATGAAAAAGGATACAATGATAGAAAAGTGTGATTCCTTATCATAAGAATGAGGAAAATGTAGGAAAAAATGGTAACATAGATTATTGTGCAAATTACATCTACCAAAAGAAGCAAAAGCTAAAGGTTGAGAGCAAAGATCAAGAACTCATAACATTAAAAAACACATTCTGGATAAAGGAATGAGAATATGGTTATTTTATGAGGAAACCCAGGTCTTATCCATGGTATTACACTACAACTCATAAAAGAGAAACACATGAGGGAAAGCATTGGAAAAATAAATGGGATAATAAAATTATTGTATTTTTGAGGAAGGTTAGGTCTTATCCATGGTCTTACATTGCAAATAATAAAAGAGAAACACAAGGTGTGCCAAAAAATGATGTGTAAAATGTATCAAAACAAAGAGGAAAAAAACA
Source organism: Torreya grandis (assembly GCA_037957365.1). NCBI lineage: Eukaryota > Viridiplantae > Streptophyta > Pinopsida > Cupressales > Taxaceae > Torreya > Torreya grandis. The sequence goes on along the minus strand of JARHVA010005508.1, from coordinate 247,635 downwards.
CATCATAAGGAAGACTAGGTCCTATCCATAATTTTATAATGCAACTCATGAGAAAAAGTGAAACCAAAAGACCAAAAGGAAGGACTAAGGTGTATGCAATCAAAAATGCATCATGTTTATAAATCAATCCTAACTCAAAGAAGATAGAGCATACCTACACTTTTGATAGAGAACACATTTGTTAAGGGAAATCATGACCAATATGGGGATCCACTAGACCCAATTAAGGGATCTCTTATCACAATACACTATGCTAAGGAGGGTTTTAAAACCTTTGGTCTAACATAATCATACAATAACCCTAAGGGGGTCTTAGGTTTTGATATTTCACCTAAACTAATAACAAGAAAATTAAATTTAATTAGTGCTCACCAAAGCTTGTGGCACAGCATGAGGGGTTAGTAAGCAATCAAAACATTTATAGGAGAATATTAATTAAGTATGAGCAATACCCTAATACATGGAATATGAAGAGTAATATTATTCAAATGTAATAATTTTTCTACTTCTATCTAATAAAGAGAGGATCAAAGTTAGAGAATACTTACCTAAATGTGAAATTATCATGACTCAATCTCTCTTTTGGATAAAAGGGCATCACAAGAGGTTGTTGTGATTTATAAAGATCACTAAGAAAGGCCAAAGCATCCAAGACTTATCCATAAGACTAGATTCTCAAAGTATAAACCCTAAGCTGAGACTCCTCAAGCAGAATGGTGGAAGAGCATATTGTAAATAAGCATGAGTGAATAATAACTCTTGATAGCATATTGAAATAATGACAAAATGATCTTGTATATATAGGCAAATTTGACCCTAAACCCTTCTAAAAATATCGATTGATAGGGTCAACCCCATTGACCTAGCACAGTTTTGGATAATTATTCATTAGGTCCTGAGTTAGGTTGGCTAAAGGCCAAACAAACTCCTAAGTGAAAATATCTTGAAACTGTACAGGGTTAACCCAATTGACCTAGTACAATCAACTAAAAAAGGGACTTTAGGTGAGGAAAAGAGGGATGGAAAATGGGAAAAGACTAGAGGAGTATGTAAATGAGGAGTAATATCTTAGGGAATGATTTTTAGGAATGGTTGGATTGGTAATATGTGGTAATAAGGGAGAACAATCTTGTGAAGCATCAATGGTCTGCCCACCCCTTTCTTGGTGCATCCCTTAGGGCATACACTCGAAGAGATTGAGTCTTGATGGGTTATTAAAAGATGTAAATTATCAATATTTGATTGAAAATATTATGTGTATACATAAGTCCCACTCAAATCTCATCACATGTCACTAAGGTGCAATAGGAGATGGTGCTTTGAGAAAGAATATAAAGACACATAATGCTGATGCTTAAAAAATTATAGTATTTTAAAACATAAAATAACTAAAATCAAATGACTAAAAAGGAAATAAAAAAGCAAATGTGATGAATACCTTGAGTTACCTTTATCGCTAGATGGTTGTCTACTATGTTATTAGTTTTGATTTTGTAGGGCCCATAGACTACTTTTGACAAACCCAAGAATACAAAACTAAATAGCAAAAATAAAAAAAATGTAGGAAAGCCAAGATAACTGGTACTATGAAGATAGGATGCAATTGGGAATTTGGCTAATTGGGGTGACAAGTGCTATATTAGACTAAATAACCAAGTCAAAAAAATAAGAGTAAATTAGGTAACCAAAAATCCAAGGCTAATAAAGACCAAAAAATTCAAACAAGTAAACCTTAAGTCAGAAAGACAAACTCACCAAGTCAAACCAAGGATACATGTCAAAAAAGGATGGTAATAAAATATCAATGTAAAATACAAAAAAATGGTAAAACAACATTGATGAGTGAACAATAACAATCCTTATCTCACTCATCAATGGAAAAGGTACATAAAAGGGAAAATAACATTGGTGAGTGAGAAGTAATAAGACAACCTCACTGAATAATGGAAAAAGGGTATGAACTCAAGAGAGAATGATACCATGAAGAGATATATGGAGAGAGGGAAGATCAAATTATAAAAGGAGGACTGACTTAAAACCATAGACTAAAGAGAATGGCATTGCCCCAGTGGCAGTACATATGCTAGTTCGATAGGCCTAAAGAGCAGGGTATAGATGAAGGTGCCAATCCATGTAGGTTTCATAAATTATATTTTAGAGAATTTTGTTAGTGGCCTCAACTTGGCCAGTGCATTACAGATGATAAGGCATGTAAATTTTTTAATTGATCTTAAATTTAGCACAAAGCTATTTGACATGCTTATTTTTGAAATTGCCACCATTATCTGAAATGATGGTATGAGGAACTCCAAAGTGACAAATGATTTGATTAAGAATAAATTTGTAAATGGTATGACCAGTGACATTAACAAAGGGCATGGATTCAATCCATTTTGTAAAATATTTGGTAGTGGTGATGATAAAAACATGTCGATCTTCAGAGTGAGGTAATTTTCCAATGAGATTGAATCCCCACATAGAAAATGGCCAAGGAGATTTGATAGTTTGAAGCTTGATTGGAGGTGAATGAATTAGATCATCATAAAGTTAGTAAGGAGTAAAATTTTTAGAAAATTTGATTGCATCTTTTTCAAGAGTAGGCTAAAAGTAACCCATATGTAGGAATTTTCATGTTGTATTATGTCCTCTATAGTGGCCACCATAAGTGCCCCCATGTGCTTGTTCAATAAGAGGAGGGACCTCATCTTACATAACACAATAGAATAAGGTACCTTCAACATTATGATAGTAAAGGATGTTGTGTTGATATACATACTTAAAATATTATTTATGAATATATATCTTCTTGTAAGAGTATAAATTAGGAGGATGAGTTTGATGTCCCAAGAATTGAATGATGTCTTGATACCATGAGCTTTATCTAATGATAATAGCCTCGATGTGGTCAATAAGTGAATCTGGTGGTTGAGTTGAAGATGAATATTTTCTTATTTGTATAAGGAAAGTAGGGTTGAAAAGAACTTGATGTGGATGAAAGAGAGATGTTGAAGAAGCAAGATAATCAATAATGGAATTTTGATCTTAAGGAATGGGTTCAATAATGAAAAAGATGAAATCCTTAGTGAGAATAGTGGCAATTTGATGATAGGTAATGAGATTTTCTCTTTTGATTTGATAATCATCATTAACTTGGTAGCATATAAGTTGAGAATCACCTAAATCATGTAGGTATTGAATATATAAATCAAGAGCAACTCTCATGCCTAAGTTTAGAGCTTTATATTCGATCATATTGTTGGTGACATCAAAGGTGAAGAGAAAAGCTCAATGAATGATCATACTAAGACGATTTGTGAGAATACAACCTACCCCAACTCCTTAAAGGCATTTAACACCATCAAAGTGAAGGGTCCAAGTATCCTCGTGTAAGTCAACATTAATTTGAAGAAGCTCCTTGATAACTGCTTTAGGTTTAGTAGTATTGGAGGAAATAGTGAATTCATCAAGATTATTTAATTCAAGATTAGCAGTAAAGTTATGAAAATAATCTTTAAGAGAGATAACTTGATTAGGACCTTCAATGTAAAGGATATTATCATCTAGAAGACTATCTTAAAGGGAAGAAGTAGTTGACATAGGATCTATGATAAGTTGATCAGCTATGATTTTCCCTTTAACAACTTTTTGAGTGATGATGTAGAGATCAAATTTCATAAGGAGGGCCATCCATTTACTAGTTATCTCTCTAAGGAGAAAGGTTTTGGAGAATAAGTGACAAAGGGGGTTAGAATGAATGATGACATAATTAGTCTAATAAAACATGTAATGGTGAAGCTTTTCAACTACAAAATATATGGTGAAGCAATCATGTTCAATTTTTTTGTAACATGTTTTATAATTTATGAGGCCTCAACTAATGTAGTAGACAACATACTCTCTACCAGTATCATCATGTTGGGCAAGCATTGCCCCAACTAATATAGGTATGAAAGAAGTATATAAAATTAAGGGTCAATCATTGGAAGTAGGATGAAGTGTAAGTGGATGAAGAAATGGCTCTTTCATATTATTAAAGGATTTTGACAAGGGTCCATATATTCTAAAGTAGTACCTTTTTTGATGAGAGAATTGATGGAGTAAATGTGATAAGACATTTTAGGGTTGAATAATTTAATCTCCCCAAGTTTGCATAAGTAAGTATGAATTCTAGGAATGGAATGAGGAATTGACATGTTGATGATAGCACTAATTTTAGCGAGGTTAACATCGATGCTACAAAGACAAATTAAGAATCCTAATAATTTATAAGATGTGACACCAAAGACACATATGTAAGGATTGAATCTAACTTGGTATTTAAGAAGGCAAACAAAGATGATAATAAGATCTGATAGATGAGTCTAATGACTTTTGGATTTATCAATGATATCATCCATATAGGTTTTGACAATTTTGTGGATAAGATCATGAAAGATGTGAGTCATCACTCATTGGTAGGTGGATCTAAAATTTTTGAGACAAAAAGACATTTAAAAATAGTAATAAGTGACCCATTCCATGGTGAAAGTAGTCTTCTATTGGTCCTTGGGGGCAATGTGATTCTGATTGTATCTTGAGAAGCCATCTATAAGAGATAACATTTTGTAAGCAGCTATGGAATCGATCATGGCATCTATTAAAGATAAAAGTAAGTTGGGAAAAGTGAGGTTAAGATTTTAGAAATCAATACAAATGTGAATGACCATAGTGACCTTTTTTTGAATGGAAACAATGTTAAAACCCATTCAAAATAATCCATAGGTTTGATAAATTTAGGATCAACTAGTTTTATGATTTTCTTGTGACCTCAGATGGAAATTTCCTTTGATTTTGATGCATAGGTTTATAATTAGGATAAGTAATGATATTATACACCATAATTCTAGGGTTAATACCATGCATGTCATCATAAGACAAAGAAAAAACCTCACAAAAATTATCAAAGAATAATCTAAAATTATCATGTTCAGTAGGTGAGAGTTTGCGAGATACTATAATTGGTTGAGGAAAAGATGGAGTAACATATTTAATCTAAGTTGTTTCTTCAATAATCATGGAATTACCATCTTGAAAGTGATAGGGTGCATTAGGTAAGGTAGAAATAAGATTAGTTTTAGGATCAATACTAGCAATGAAGTTGTTGAAAAATGGGGTTTTAGTTTTAAAATTCCCAAGTTTATGATTTTGTCATGGAAGTTGAGGTTCTCAAGCATGAAGTAATTTAAGAATAGCTTCATCACTAGATAAGGTGAGATTATGACCATAATAATCAATATCTACTTCAAAATATAAAATTTTATTACCATAGCTATTATATTCAGAATGTATCTGACAGACATTAGTTGCCTTGGCATAAAGTGTGTTATCAAAAGTAGGAGAAGTGGATGGATCAAAAGGGATTGGAGTGTTGGTAGGTTTGCTGATAAGGGAAAAATTAGAGGAAATTATGGGATCAATAAGTGGTAAAGGAGATATAATTTCTAGAGGTTTGAAAGGTATGATTTTATCTACCACCGAAGGAGTATCAATAAATAGAGAATTAGCAAGAGGCACATGACCCTCAAGATCAGAGTCATGATTCAAAAAAAAGATATGGACATCTTGATTAAATTAATAAATTTAATCTAAGGTGTTTTGATAGTGCTAGGCATCCAAATCTTGAGATTGAGATTGGTACATTATATAAATGTCATCATATGTTGGAGAAATTGTACATGCCTAAAAGTTAGGGGGAGTTTTAGATGGTGAAATCACAATATTACTAAATTTATGAGGAGACATGATGAGATGATCTTAAAATAATTTGGTCACTCTAAAATCATTACAAGTAAAGGCATATTTTGGTAAAGAAGGATCTTGAGCATTGCATGGAGGGGGAAAATTGATAATCTCATCAATAAGAGGGATAGCACAATCCCTTGGTAATAAAGGAGGAAGCCACTGTGAAATGTATGGAGGTAGCTTGGTAGTATTGTAAGTATGTTTTTATTCATTAGGCTCATCATCATTGGAATCTACAATAGTAACTTGTAAATTAGGATTCATGTTGATGAACTTGGGTAAAGGAGCAAAATTGATCTTAGTAATTATAGGAATATGATATTGGGATTTGGGATTAGGAAGTTGAATACTCCATGGGTTGGGATCAGCTTCATGCTTATAACATTTTCTATTATGTAAAAATTTAATGCATTGCCTATTGAAAGAAGAAGTAACCCTTGTTCGATGAGTCTATAGGTGACTAAGGATTATAGTGTAAGATAAGGGTAAATCAAAGACCATAAGCTTAGTTCAAACAGTCTTAAGTCCAATGGTTAATGGAAGCCAAATGCAAACAAGTGGTTTTTGATTAGTCTTATCAAAACCATGGTAGGTAAGACATGTTTGCTTGAGATGATCCTTGTTATAACCAAGTTGTTGAATTAGCCATAAAGATGTTACATTAATACCAGAGCCTTCATCAACTAGAAATTTACATATAAGGGTAGTATTAATGGATATTTTAATAAAAAGTGGTGGATCATTGGCACAAAAAATAATTTCATCATTGATCATGTCCTCTTCATCAATAGAGGATGGATATTAAATTTTTGGAGTTGTTGCATAAGGAAATTATGATGTTAGGGTGAAGTATGAACTAACTCTATAAGTGGAATATTTCAAGGAAAAGAGATAAGCTCTTCAAGAAAATTCCAATGAGATTTAAAAGAACTAACATGAGGTTTAGGAGGTAAAGTAGCTTTTGAAGGAATATATGTGGTTGGAGGATTAGAAGGAGGAAGTGGTACCTCATAGGCTTCTAAAATAATATTAGTAGTGGTAGTGTCTTTAAGAAGTTGTTATTTTAAATATGGCTTCTTAGGTTTAGTAACAGGATCTTTGTGAGCTGGCTTGCGATGATAGTTAACCTTGGCAGTGTTAACATATTGAGAGTTGTTATAATATTGGTCATAATCAATGTCAATGGCATAAACATACTTAGTATTTAGTTGGTCATTGGAAAAATATTTTTGGTTATTTGAGGTAGAAGCTTTATAGACCTATCATTTTTGAGAAGTAACGGTATACTCTTGACGATGAAGGTTGATCATGGATTCATGATTAAATGAATCACCAAGCACATAAGAAATAAAAAATTCAGTGATCCCTCTACAAGATTCAAGAGAATAACCAATGTTGGCATGGAATTAATAAAATATGTTAGGGTCATACCACTTGGGAGGATTATTAGGATAAATGAAAGGTTTAGAGGGTGGTAAAAATTATTTCATTTACTAAACTGAGAGAGGTGTGTGAGAAGATGAAGGGATGTTAACTTTGACAACTCTCAGTTTGGTTTGTGGAGTATTACTAGTGATAACATTGGTAGACATTTGAAAATCTCCTTTTAAAATTTTAGGACTAGGTTCAAATTGCTTCATGCGAAAGTCTTGATGTTTAGCTTGATAAAGATCTTCATTAAGTGTTTGGGGAGCAAAGGTTTGAAAATTATATTGAAGAGAAGAAGTAAAATTAGTGATAAAGAGTTTGAACAAGTTATCATCAATCATATTATGATTAGCTTTATGGGTCAATGATTTCCATCTTTTGATAAAGTCATGAGTTGTTTCAGTGGGAGATTGCTTAGCATTGATGAAGTGGCTAAGACAATTTTTGAGAAGACCATTGTGTTGAAAATATTTAACTAAGGGATTAATCAAATATTAAAGTTTCCAAATATAATGTTGGGGTAATTGGTTGTACCATTATAATACATCATCAGTGAAATTTTTGACTAAAAGTTTAGTTGTGGTGAAGGTATTAGTTTGGAACCACTCTTTGTTAAGGTCATTAAAGGATTTGAGAAATGAGGCAAGATCTATAGTCCCATCATACTTGATAGTTGGAGATATGTTACCAATAGCAATGGACATAATGAAGGGGGATAAATACTCATTTTGAATAGTTTGAAGCATCTCATTATTCATTATGGGTTAAGGAATAACATTTCTTGAGGCATCTCTAAGAGGTGGAGGAATGTTATTAGGATTACCTTGAGGATGAATAATTAGAGGTTGATTATCCATATTAATTACATGTTATTGAAGCTACATCATTTTATTGGTGTTATAATTTTACATTATGTTCATGTAATAAATAACTTGGGTAAGAAGTTAAGTTGTATCAGGAGGTGGGTTGGTGTTAGTAGGAGCACTCCCCAAAGTGGTGTTAGGGGGAGGGTTATTAGAATATGGATTATGATTGGGATTATTGATTAAATTCATGCCAATTAATCCCACATTAGCTCTAAAATTTTAGAGATGAGAAGTATCTTGGTAAGTATAGAAAGGATCAATCCTATCAACTTCATCTTGAGGTGTGATTTGCACCATGTTACAAGTCATAGATGAAGGAGGGGAAGAGGTGACCCAAGAGTGATGGTGATCTTGGGAAGAAAAGAGAGGGATAAATGAACATCCCATATAGTATCTAAATGGATTTAAGATATCCAAGAAGATTTTGATAGGAGACTTCATTATGACTGGAAAGAAATGAACAAAATGCTAACAAGGAGAGACAATGAACTAGATCAGTAAACAGAGAAGGTAGAAAATAGTATAGGTTTGACATAACATAAGAAATAGGGTCTAAAAGTAGTATAGGTTCAACCAGGTTGACCTATCACAACAAACAAGGCTAAAAAAGTGTACATGGTCAACTAGGTCAACCAAGTACAATAGATAGGGAAAATTAGATAACTTGTAACAGACTATGTCGACTGAAATGACCAGGTACTAAAACAATAATAATTTTGCAAGTATTTATAAAAGTAATAACTAAAGGAAAAAAATAATCAATTGGATCAATGAGGGTAATCCAATTGAGGCACATATCACAAAACCTTACACCAATGTTGGCTAATGCAAGTTTTTACAATACAAAATATAATTGAGAAAAGAACAAGCAATCAATTTGGGAAGTAAAAGATAACTAGTTGGTCAACCTAAATAATTATTATTTTATTATAATATAGTTTTAAATGTGATGGGAAGTTGTCTATAATCAAGGAACTATAAAGTAATCTAAGGATAGTTTCAAGAAGTTTAGGTTGAAAGGGATCTGTATTGGTAATGGTACAAGCTTGGTATTGGGGCCTACCCCCTCACTTCACACACCACAAAAATAAGGGTGTTGGGTGCTTATCCAAAACATACCATTAACCACATGTTTATTCTTGGACAAAAAACCAAGATGGCTTCCCCCTTGGTGATGAAATCCAAGTAGGTTGGCATTGGGTGGACAGTTATTAAAATACTTATTAAGATTTTATGATTTGGTCATGTGTGCATAAAATAGAAAATAGTGAAACTAAATAGTATATTGAAAACCACCTAATTATATTATGTGAACTATTCTAAGCATGCAAGTAATAATAAATGGAAGTGTGAGCTAATTACTAGCATATAAATGTTAATTCAAAATTTGAAACATGATATAATGTTGATGTAGTTGACAATGTATGCATAAAATTAGAACATGGTCGACAGTGTTGTCTCTATATTATGGAAGAAAAGGTATGAAAATGAACAAGGTCAATATATTCAACCTAGTTATCTAGATATCACACAAAATATAGAACTAGGTTAAAGGGTCAATCCAGTTGATTGTATAAGGGAAATTTTAAAGACTGCAAACTATGAAAGGAAAGACTGTAAGGAAAGAGAGAAAGGATAGAAAGGAACCTTGGTGGCTCTGAAGATGTAGAGAAGTGATATTGATATGAAAAAACCTTGATAAATACTTTTAAATTCTAATAACATGGTTGATTAGGTTGATTTAGCTTTATATAATCCTGTTGTTGAGTGCCTAAAATATACAGGCAATCAGGTCAACTTAGTATGCTGAAGAGGATGCTTGAAAATGTATTGGGTCAACTGAGTCAATCTAGTATCTTGTACCTAAAAAATAACCTACACAAAAATAATAGAGTTATATGGATGTGATTGTGTGTTAAACCTGTGCACATAAGTTAGAACTTTGTCGATGTAGTTGACCTAGTATTATGAATATATGATAATAAAAATGATAAAATAAAGGAATACATAAAACAAAACCTACAAGGGTTAGATTCATGTTGGGTTCATTAGAATTTATGCAATCATAAATTCATCATGTCTATAAATCAATCCTAACTTGGAGAAGATAGAGCATACCTACACTTCCAATTGGGAACCCATTTGTTAAGCAAGAGCATGACCAATATGGGGATTCACTAGGCCTGATTAAGGGATATATTATCACAATACACTATGCTAAGGAGGGTTCCAAAGCCTACAGTCTAATATAATCATGAAATAACCCTAAGGGGGTCCTAAGTTTTGATATTTCACCTAAACTAATAATAAGAAAAGTAAATCTAATCTAGTGCTCACCAAAGCTTGTGGCATATAACATGAGGGGTTAGTAAAAAATAAAAACATGTATAGGAGAATCTTAATTAATATAAGTATGAGTAATACCCTAATACATGGAATATGAAGAGTAATATTATTTGAAACCAATACTTATGCTACTTCTATCTACTAAAGAGAGGAGAAAAGTTAGAGAATACTTACCTAAATGTGAACTCATTGAGACTTAATGTCTCACTTGGATAAAGGGGATTTAAAATAGGTTATTTTGGTTTGTAAGGATCACTAAGAAAGGACAAATCATCCAAGACTTATCCACAAGACTAGATTCTTGAAGTAGAAACCTTAAGCTAAGACTCCTCAAGTAGAATGGTGGAAGAGTAGATTGTAAAGAAGTACAAGTGAATAATAAATCTTGATTGCATATTGAAATAATGAAAAAATTATGTCGTATATATAGGTGGATTTTACCCTAAGCTTTTCTAAAAACATCAATTGATAGGGTCAACCCAGTCGACCTAGCACAGTTTCAGATAATTATTCACTAGGTCCCGAGCTAGGTTGGCCAAAGGCTAAACTAACTCCTAAGTGAAAATATCCTAAAAATATACAAGGTCGACCTATTTGACCTAGCACAACTGACTAAAAAAAGGGACTTAAGGTGAGGAAAAGAGGGATAGAAAGCGGGAAAAGACTGAAGGAGTGTGTAAAGGAGGAGTAATAGCTTAGGGAATGGTTTTTAAGAACTAATTGGATTGGTAATATGTGGCAATAAGGGCCAACAATCCTATGAATCACCAATGGTCTTCCCACCCCTTTCTTGGTGCACCCCTTAATGCATGCACTCAGATAGATTGAGTCTCAATGAGTTCTTACAAGATGTAAATCGTCAATATTTGATAAAAGTTAAAAATATTATGTGTATACATAAGGTTTGTGAAAAGAGAGAACTACTACAGAGTGTGAGACCCATGTAAATATCATATAAAAAGTGTTAAATAGATAGCATATATAAAGTAAAAAATAATGGAAGGATCCTACACTAACGTTTATATCAAGTATGAGCATGTGAAAGATAAGCCTATGTGTCTTGATAGGTTTCTTGAAGTTGAATTAGTTTGGTAGTATGCTAGGTAAAATAAGAGTGGGCATCACAAGATGTGTTAAAGGGTAAGTAGATGTAGGTATGGGCATCACAATATGCCTAAAATTCTAAAATGATATGTGTGTGGGCATCACAATATTCCCCAAAGGATAAAGTAATGTGTGGATGGGTATTACAAGATGCCCCACAAGCTGAAAAGAGAAAGAAAACAAAACAAAAGATAAGAAGAAAATAACACCCCATATAGTGTCTAAATGGATTTAGGTTGGCTAAGAAGAGTTTGATAAGGATTTAATGATGTTGGAAAGGAAAATGATGATAATAAATAAGAATGAGAGACAAATAACTAAGTTAGATAAGCATAAAACTAATTCAAACATACAAGATAGCAGTAAGAGTACCAAGTTGACTAGGTTAACCTAATACTAAAAACTAGGGAAAATATAGTTTGATAAGAGTATGGAGTCGACTGGGTCAACCTAGTACCATTATCTGACTGGTAAAAAGAGATACAAAATAGATGGGGTTAACTTAGTACTGCAGGTAGGGAGAAAAATAGTTTGTAAGAGACTATGTCGAATAGATCGATAGTGTACTAAAAATAAGGAAAAATATTACAATGTACTTTGAATCAATAAATTAAAGGAAAAACACAAGAAATTGAGTCAATAAGAATGATCTAATTGAGGTACACAACATAAAACCTTGCACCAACACTAGCCAATACAAGTTTTTATAATACAACATACACTAAGCAGAGAGCAAGTAGTCAATTGAAAAGTAAATGATAACTAAGTGGTCATCTTGAATGTTGTTATATTATTATAAAGTGTTAATCTAAGTGTGATATGGGAGTTGGCTAAAATTAGGGAACTATAAATCAATCTATGGATAGTTCTAGGATGTTTAGGCTAAAAGGGATCTATGTTGGCAATGGTATTGGCTTGGTATTGGGGCCTACCCCCTCACTTCACAATTCACAACAATAAGGGTGTCGAGTGCTTTACCAATATATACCATTAACCACATGTTTATACTTGGCCGAAAAACCAAGTTGGCTTCCCCCTTGGTGATGAAATCCAAGTAAGTAGGCCTTGGGTAGACAAATGTTTAAATACATTTTGAAATTATGTGATTTGGTAGTGTGTAAAAGAAAGAGAAAAATACTGAAACTAAATGGTATATTGAAAAACCATGTAATTAGACTATTTGATCTACTCTAAGCATGAAAAAAATTAAAAATGAATATGTGAAGGAATTACTAGCATATAGTTGTTAATTACTAACTTAAGCACAATATAGAGTTAGTTTAAACAATAATATATGCAAAAATTATAGAATAAGAGTATTGTGTCAACCTATGTGATCTAGTAACTTATATCTGATGAAGACCTACATAGAAAGAACATAGTCATTTTTATGTGACTGTGTGTTAAACATGTGCATAGAAGTTAGAAACTATACCAGCCTGGTCTACCTAGTATCATAAATATATAAAAATAATAAAATGATAGAAATGAAAAGTGTGAAAGAAAACATGCAAGAGTTAGATTTATATTGGCTTCACTAGAATTTATGCAATCAAGAATGCATCAAATCCACAAATCAATCCTAGTTTGGAGAAGATAGATCCTAATTACACTTTTGATTGGAGATACATTACATAATCGAGAACAAGACCAATATGGATCCACTAGACCTAATGAGGAGATATATTACCAAAATAAAATCACTAGGGAGGATTCTAAGGCCTCCAATCAAGCAAAACTATGCAATAACCCTAACTAAGTCTTATGTTTTCATATTCACTATACTAATAACAAGTAAAGAAAAGAAATATAATCTAGTGCTCACTAAAGCCTATGGTATAAAGTGGGGGCTAGTAAACAAATGAAAGTAAACATTCATAAGAGAATCTTAATTAAGATATGTATAGGTAAAACCCTAATGTAAAGAAGAAGAAGAGTAATAATATTCAAAATCCATTACTTATGTTACTTTTATCTACTAAAGAGATGACTAAAGTTAGAGATACTTACCTAGAAGATGAACCCGTTAAGACTCAATCTATCCCTTATTCAAAAGTGCTTTTTAAGAGGTTGTTTTGGTTTATAAGGATCACTAAGAAAGGCCAAAGCATCCAAAATTTCTACACAAGTTTATATTATCCAAGTAGAAACCCTAAGCTAAGACTCCTCAAGTAGAATGGTAAAAGAACAAATTATAAATAAGTGAAAATGAATAATAACTCTTGACATCTCTCTAAGAATGGTAAAATGATCTTGTATATATAGGTAGATTTAACCCTAAGCCCTTCTAAAAGTTTTAGTTAACAAGGTTGACCTAGTTGACCTAGTACTGATATTGACAAAAACTTACTAGGTCACGAGCTAGGTTGGCCAAGAGCCGATCTAGACCCTAAATGAGTTTCACTAATAAGAGTGCAAGGTCAACCTAGCCAAACTAGTACTATAAACTATTGAAAGGGGTTTTAGGTGAGGAAAGGGGGTATGAAAGATGGCAAAAGATTAGAGGACTGTGAAAAATAGGAGTAATAGCTTAGGGGAATGTTTTAAGAGCTGGTTGGATTGGTAATAAGTGGTAATAAGGGATACAAATCCTAAGAAGCACTAATGTTTTGCCCACCCCTTTCCCATTTTACCCTTTAGGGTGTGTATTCAGAGAGATTGAGACTTGACGGGTTATTTCAAGATAGAAAGTATTAGTATTTGATAAAAGTTGAAAATATTATGTGTATACAAAACTAATATACTAAAAAAATCATAAATAATTCCTAATCTATAATGTTTTTCTATTGGTTAACAATGAGTTCTAGTTGGCCAACAATAAATTCTAAACCCTCAATAAGTGCCTAATAAACAATAGATGTATAACCAATACTAAGAACCTAAAGTACAATAGATACTAGGTTCTAGGCAATAGTTACATTTCACCTAATGAGTATCACATATAAAACATGGAACTATATTATTACACCTTCAACAATAGGGATTTAGCTAGCAATGGGTACCCTTCATACAATATGGTTCAATGAGTAGACTATAAGTTCCCACCCAAACCTAATAATACCAACATAATTCACCTATCCAAATGCATCTATTGTAATTGTAATTTATGAACCAAATCCATGTTGCCAACCCTAGCTATAATGTTTACCAAAAAAAATGTATTATGTATCAACCATATAATCATAATGCATAGATATGTATTCTTGGTCATCTGACTAATAAAAAAAACATTCCACAATATTCCATTCCTTCATACCCTAGCCAAGTTAATCCACCTTTGACTGTGTAACCTCAACTACAATAGGCCATGCCATCCAACTTCCTAGCACAAGAGCTACATTAAATAAAATATGCAATTCACTTCATTCAAACTAGGAATCAAATAAATAAGTTTAAGTTAGATGAAATATGCTCATATCCATTTAACATGGATTAAATCCAAATACCTTTTCTTTTGGGTTATGAGGTGACCAAATTTGATAAATATAATAGCAAAGGTGACCCAAAATAGCATTTAAAATATTTTTTTGTTTCTTGTTAACAAGTAGCTTATAGTGACATATATTTTCTTCTCCTATTTCCAAGAATTCTAGCTAGACAAGCCTTGGAATGGATTTTTAAACTTCTAAATAATTATGTGCTAGAATTTCATGACCTTTTAGATAAGTTTGTATAACATTTATCATACAATCTTGAACATGAGATTACAATGGTAGATTTGGGCCAAACAAAATAGAGAAATGGTGAAATCTTTCTTAGTTACTTACAATGGTGGAGAGAACTTGCAATCTGGTTCACTCATAATTTATTGGATAAGCAACTGGTTACAATATTTAGTTAGAGCCTAAACAATGATATATCTTATCATCTCAAGATACAATGTGCTCACACATTTGAAGAAGTTATTGAAAAAGGGATATGGATTGAAAATGCCCTTGTCAATAAAGGGATTATCAAATTATCTTCTTCCAATTAGAATCAGAGCCAAAACCAACATCAAGGTCACCAGAACCAAAACCACAACCATAACCAAAACCCTATCCAAATACTAACTTTAATGCTAGCTCAGACCAATAATAATGAGAGACCAAAGGCTTATAACCATAACAATAATGTTATTGGTAATGGGGTCATTAAATCATGACATTTTTAGATTATGTAAATACTGACTATTCATTTACCTCTACCCATTAAACAACCACTACTTCCATTTATTTAGCCAAATCCTCCACAAAACATTCCCAAAAAATCAATCCCAATTGTAAACATCTCTTCCAAGGAGAAGGCTACCTATTGCCAGAGTGATTTCAGGGAACCTATTGAGTTTGTTTTTTTCAAGTTGGTCCAAGCCAATATGATTAGCTTGCCTATGCCAAAGTTATTTTCTAAAGGAATTCCTTTTCCTAACTAGTACAAATAGCACAAATTTTATGAGTGCCACCGATTCAAGGGACATTTTATACACTAGTGCATACATCTAAGGCATCTAATTAAGAACATTCTTGAGAACATAGAGATATCATAAGATAACTATGCTTTTACGACTAATCATAATTTAGGTATCTATCAAAATCCTTTTCCTCAACATAAAAATAACCAATGGTAGCAACACCAATAGAAACAAAAAAAAAAAAAAAAAACAAATAACACCACCACCCCATCAACTATAATAATTCTAGCAACAACAACAACAACAGTAAAATGGTCAGAACCAAGGATAAATTGACCAAATAAACTAAAGAGGCCATCATGCCATTACATACACTTACAATAATAATTTAAGACATGTTTCAAGAGATCATGTTTCCACCATTACCATTAACCCTCAACCAAATACCAAAATACCTAGACCAATGCAAAATAATGACTACTAACCTCCCAATGCCATTAATCCTTCTTTGGATAGTATTAGCAACCAAACTCAACACAACCCATGAATTACCATTATAGGCTTGTTTACCTATTAAACTAATTACCAAAGCCCAATACCTAATTGATATTGCATAATTACAAATTGATTAACCAAAACTACCACTAAAGGACCACAACTAAATGCCACTATTGAGCCCATTCAAACCTCTATGCCTATTAAAAATAAGCTAATTTCCAAAACCAAAAGGAAAAACTATGATATTATGGAACAAATACAAAATAAACTTATAAAAATATCCATCATAGATTTGTTGTGAACATCTAGAATTAACAAGAACATATTGAATGATTACCTGAGTTAATCCCTTGTACTTGATGACATCATGCTTGATAAATTTCAAGCCATGGTAGGAAATTTCACCCATATCTAATGATTTTCCTTTGACCAAAGTGACTTTTAATTCTTGGGACCATTGCATAATAATCCCTTATACATCAAGGTCAGTATAATAAGACATACAATTAAATGTGTCCTTATAGATAATGGTTTGGGCCTAAACATTGTGTTTAGAAAGTTGGTAAATCATCTTTGATACACAATGGCCAACCTTTAGGCATATACCATTATTTTCAATGGTTGTTGGGCCTTTGACCCATGACACTCTTTGCCATGTTCTCGACCTGGAGTTATCCTACAACTTGCTTTTGGGATGACCTTGGATTCACAAAATCAGGGCCATACCTTCCACACTACATCAATTTATTAAATTTCCCCATTCAGGGATGGAAGTAACCATACTAGCTGATTTACAACCTTTCTAGTATTGCAAACATCTTGAGGTAGAGTACAAGAGCTACATGTATCATTTTTTCCTAAATCCTATGCCTAAACTTGATGGAGAAAAAGTTGATAAAGCCAAATCCATTGAATCAAAACCTAAAGCTATTTACATTGACCTTGAGAGCCTAGCCTCAACTTCATCTACACCTCCACTATAAATAGCCAATCATTTTTACAATAATCATGACTCCTTTTACATAGACAAATTGCCACAAAACCCAAAATCTTGTGGGAGACCCAAAGTCAAGACTACTTATATATAATGGCATGCTAAGGGAAAATATCATCTCAATAAACCCATTATTTTAAGCTGGCATTTGGCTTAGAACTTGACTCTTTAATTGAAGATGATTAATGGCTTTATACTGATGATCTAGCTGATTGTTACTAAAGTGCCAAGTATCCTATCCCTAACCAAATTATGGGTAATAAAGCTTATGAAGGTAGTGGTTAGGGGATACATTCATAAGGAAGAATCATGCCAATTTCTATGACCAAGTAGAAAGGAACACATGGTATTGGATTTAAACCACCCACATACCTTATTCAACTTCTTACACCATCGACTAATGAAGATGATGCTGACAATGACATAGGGTCTAATTATAGCATCTACAATGACTTGTCAACATGAATTTGTTTAACCCCTATATTGTTTATACTATTAATATTTTTTTATCACCCTTCACCACTTACCCTTTATCACCCCCAACAAATAGACTGGGACCAACAAGAGTCGATAATGCCACTGGATGAGTTTGAGAAAAAAATGAGGCCATTTGTGACTTTTTGGGTTTGAGGGATCATATTCCTCTAGAAGATCACAAATAAGGATTCTCTATCAGATTGGATCCTTCTTCCTATTTCAAAGAGTGGGTGAACTTCCTTGGCCAAAATTAAAAAGAAAATTAAACATTGAGGTCTAAAAGTGAAAACCTCTTTAAGGTGCTTTCAGACCAAGGAACGAGTAAATAAAAAGGCAAGTCTCTTGGTGAAAACTTATTTCAGGCACCATTAAATAGGGATGTTCACCCCTCTGTACATGAAGCACAAGAGACCACTATTCTAAGTTTTACTTATTAATCCAAAATCAATACCAAAGAGTGACAAGCTTTTGAGTAAAATTTACAAGAGTGCCCATAAGTATTTGTTACATGGCCTTTACTAGCATTAGGTGATTTTAATTTGTCATGTTTGGGAGAGTTGAATGAACTATTCTATCCAGAAGACTTTAGCATTGTTGAAAAATTTACATCCTTACCAACTCTTTTTGAATATGGTTATACACTCCTTATGGAGGACACTTCTGAGTTTAACATTGGGACTCCATAGGACCTAAAATTGATCAAATTAGGCACATCGTTCATTAAGGAGGAATGCAAAGTATTTATAGCCCTTCTAAGGTAATTTTTTTGATATATTTGCATGCACTTATTCATATATGCTATATTTGGACCCACCTTGGTTTACACCCTAATTCCAAACTAGTTAATAAGAAGATAAGAAAAATACATCTTCATATTATTGTATTATTCAAGAAAGATTTGGAGAAACTCTTAGATGTGAGATGTATTTGACCGATTTATTTCTCAGAGTGGGTTTTCAACATAGCATCAATTAGAAAGAAGCTGTTAGGTATCAAATTATGCATTTATTTCTAGGATATTAACAAAGCAAACCCAAAGGATGACATTCCTCTACCAAACACTGACATGATTGTTGATTCCATAGCTAGATATGAAATGCTTTCCCTTATGGATGATTTTTTAGGATATAACCAAATCTAAATTATACTGGAGGACCATCATAATATAATATTCACTATTCCATGGGGTACATTTTGTTATCAGGGGATGCCATTTGGACTTAATAATGTAAGATCCACTTACCAATGATCCATGATAGTGATTTTCCATGATATGATGTATGACATTATCGATGACTATATTGATGACATCCTAGGTAAATCTAAGAATAATGTTGACCATCCAGCCATAATTTAGATATTTTTTGAGAGACTTTGAGAGAATAAGGTAAGGATCAACCATAATAAGTGTGTATTTGGTTTAAATATCCAAGGTTTGATCCATTACCAAAATGCTACCACCATCAATTTTGAAGTAGATTTGTAGTTTGTAGGGAAAGATACACAATCAATTTGATGCTTCATTTCACAACTAGCCAACATATTCCATCCTAAACACTTGTTGAATAAGGGCACCACTTTACTATGAAATGAGTATTTCCAAAAATCATTTGACCATCTCAAAGAATACATGGCAAATCCACCTATTTAATTTCCACATATGTCGAATAAGCCATTGTTACTTTAAAAATTGGTGACTGAAAATGCCCTAAAGAAACTTTTGGAACAATATAATGAATAGGGAAAAGAGCATGTCATTCACTACCTAAGCTAGACATTGGTCATATATTAACATAATTATATGTCGGTCAAGAAATCCTATTTACCTATGGTGTTCATAGCCCAAAAGTTGAGTCACTACATGCTGAATAACATGACTATTATCATTGCCAAAGTCAATCTGCTCAAGTATCTACTTTATAAATTAGATTTACAATGACACATGGAAAAGTGTATCATGTTCTTGAGTGAATTTGAGATCAAATATGCCAATCATATAGCCATTAAGGGATATGTACTTGCATATCAACTTGCAAAATCTCTTCTTCCTAATACTCAACCTCTTATATTTAAATTTCTAGATGAAGCCATCATGACCATAGCAAAAGCATAAGCACCTCCCAAGGTAGAGTAATGGATAATTTATTTTTATTGTTCTTTCATAGCATGTGGATTAGGTGTCAACATATTATTTATCATGCCATAAGGGTATCTTATTCCTAAGTCCTTTCGTATTAGTTTTCCATGTAAAAATAATATGGTCGAGTACGAAGCATTTGTCATAGGGCTTTGCTAAGAATTATAATGGATATCCAACATTTATTGGTTCACAATGATTCATAACTCATAATTAATAAAGCTATAGACCAATACCAGATGAAGGATGAGAATTCAATACCTTATAAAGGTATGGTTGACAATCTTAAGCAACAAATCACCAACCTTTAGTTTGAATAGATACCTAGGGATTGTGACAAAATAGTTTATGCCATGGCCATAATTGGCTCTCTGATTCAGATCATAGACAGATTCAGGGACTACTAAATTTTTGTGGAACATCTCCTAACACAAACATATGAAAAATCAACCATCAAGATGGTTTGTGAGATTGTTGGTCCTGTGTCTATTGGGTATTCTGACATATATGCCTACCTCCATGACCAAATCATTCCTGTGGACCTTTCTTGAAAGAAACAAAAATCCTTCACCCATAAAAAAGCTCTTATTATACCTTACTTAGACCTACCATGTATAATAGAAGCTATGATGGAACTTTATTTTATTGTTTATCTTTGGAAAAATTCAAATTAGCATTAAAGGAAGAGTGTGTGGGGTCCACATCCTTGGGGCCATCCTTGCAAATAAATTATTGTGTATTGGTTATTACTAGATGACTACGAAAATAAATTTAGCTGACTATGTGAAAAAGTGTATGAAGTGTTAGAAGCATGCTAATTTGATCCATACTCCATCCAAAACACTTAAACCACTAACAAGACCATGGTCATTCTCAATGTGAGGATCTTGAACTTATAGGCAAGATCAATCCTAGATCCTTAGATGGCTGCAAAGATGTCCTTACTACTACATAATATTTTACTAAGTAGGTGGAAGCCATTCCCCTCACTTATGTAACTTGTAAATAGATTTCCAAATTCATATTTAACCATCATATTTGTCACTATGGTATACCCTCTGACATTATATCTGATAATGGTAGTTTATTTAAATACAAAGATATGAAAATGCTTTATGCCCAATACCATATCAAATATCACTTTTTCACTACCTACTAAACATAATGCAAACACCAATCTAAGGCTTCTAATAAAAACATTATCAATATTATGAAGAAGATTATCAATGATGGTGGTCATAATTGGTACTTGTAGTTGTTTAATGCCCTCTAGGCCTATGGTACCACTTTTCATAATCCAATAGGAGCTACCCCATATTTCATTTTTTATGAAACTGAGGCCAGTCTTCCTATTGATGTTGAGTTTCCTTCTATCTAGATTTCACTAAAACACATCATTGATGATGAGGAATACAAAGTAACTCATTTTTAAGAGCTAGACTTACTATATGGAAAGTAAATGGATGCCTTGAATAACCTTCAAGTTTATCAAAACATATTACATGGCCAATAAAATTAGCGCATCAAGCATAGAGAATTCAAGCTTGATGACCTTGTGTTAAAAGAAAATTAAAAGAACATTAATGTTGAGACCAAAAATAAATTAAATTTACAACCTAACTAGTTAGGGCATTACGTGGTTATCGATAACTATGGTTTTGGAGCATACAAAATCTCTACACTAGAAGGAGATGAACTTGATGAATTGATGAACATAAAACACCTCAAACATTTTTATGCTTGAAGGGATCAAATTATTGTATACAAGGATCATTTAAGTTATGCCATGATATACCCATTATTTGTAATATACTTATACATCTTTCTCACCATGCCTTAGCCTATTACCAATCGATTATTTTCACTCATAACTCTTGCTTTTTCCCTTGGTTCTGATTCATTCATACTTTAAGCATTTTCAGTGGTTGATATTAGACATAATTTCATCATTTGATTCAGATTTAAATTATTTAATGGTAATATATTTCATACTCTATGACAATGGTCCTAGCAATTACATCCTTTATTTATTGTTACATTCTATTTCATTATTTACGCTACTAATTATAACTGCCTTTGGGAAAATTAGTATCATTGACCATTGTCATTATTTCTTAATTATAACTGCCTTTAGGCAAATTAGGAACAACCCCTTTACCATGAATTATCACAACACCTTTCCATCACTATGTCACACCTTTCCATTTGCCTATTCCTGAACTTGTTGTTACTTAGTCGGATACCTTCGTCATAGGCATAACTACATTGACTTGAGGTCCCTACGGACTATGTAGGTAATGCTCAGTTTACATTGAATTTAGATCACTCACCCTTTTTCCATGCTCTCACCATTTTAAGAGAAATTTTAATCCAAATTCTTGTCATTTTGTGAGTTAAGCCATTTTGTATCTCATAATCCTCTATTAAGTTCAGACACCCAAAAGCCCCAAAACATTGGAAATGTTTTCCAACTTTAACCATTATAGGTACAACTTCATTGGATTGAGGTATATTTAGATTATGTAAGTAACACTCAATGTTTTTTGAGGTCAACTCAACCACCCTTATTTGAGTGTTATTATCATTTTTTGAGTAATTTAAGTTTGAATGCTTTAGCTATTTTACGAGTAATTTAAGTTTGAACACTCTCATTGTTTTGTGAGAAATCAAATTTTGAATGCTCTCACCATTTTTATAACACCCTAATCCATGCTCTCATTATTTTATGGGTTAGACCATTCTATGTCTCATAATTCTCAATTGAGTTGAGATGCCTAGAAAATCCTAAAAATATTCAAAAAATTTGAAACGACCTAGGAAAATCCTAAAAATCACAAAATCACAAAAATTGGCTTAGAATTTCCATGCGAGATATAAAGCCTTAAATTTTTTTTGGGATAGAATATCTTACATATTCAGCTTCATTTATATACCAATTTACCATTTTCCCTCCCATTTCTAAGAGACCTACATTGGCCTGAGGTTCACATAGACTATGTAGGTAACACTCAAAAACATGGGGTATCTCAAGTTAGCTTGGCCATGACCACTTCTTCATCACTTTATTGCATTTTTACCTAAGGATTATGGGTTTTATAATTATTTCATAAGTAATCACTTGTCCTTTGGTTTCCCCATCCTTATTAGTCTTAGCCATATGCTCTTGCCATATTACAAATCACTTTTGTGAGTATTGTGCATTTGAAATTGATGCACTAATGAATGATTGGATTTTCTAAACACTTTTGCCATTTTTTGAACAACCTTAACCAATGCTCTAATCATTTTGTGAGTAAGCTTAGCCAACACCATCACCATTTTATGATTAACTTTAGCTAACACTCTCACCATTTTGTGAGTAACCTTATCTAACGCTCTCACTATTTTATGAGCTTGTTCTCATGCCAAGTCATAGATGATGTAAATACTATGAATTACCACTTTAGTTAATTTATGGATGATCATATTTTGTCTTTTAGTGTGTTTTTATCCTAACCATGCTCTCATGCTTGTGCAAATTTTCTATGTTTAATGCTTTCTTGATTATGAATGTCACTCCCCTCTTTTCCTATGCACTCGCCATTTTTCAAGATCATTCCTATATTCCTCTATAATCATATTATTTTCATTATCATCAATTTTTTTCTATCCCATATCATAGGAAAACTATATTTGGCTTGAATTTCACATTGGACCTAGTGTCCATGGGATATGTAGGTAGCATCCACTTGCCTAATGCATTTGGAGTAAGCTCAAATACCACTTCTTATTTCTTCTATTCCCCATATTTTTTAAATGCCATTGTCCCCTATAGCCTAGGGGTAATGTTTTTAATCCTATTTGTGTCATTTCCCCCTATATCCTAGGGGATATGTTTGTCATCTTATTTATTTCATTGCTCCGTTTAGCCTAGGGGAAACTTTTTATTGTCTCACCTTTGTCGTTCTTCCTTACAGCTTAGGGACAACCTTGTGCCATTTGTTCTTGTGTTATTTTACCTGTGTCATTTATACCTAACCTAAGCGTAACATTGTTTCCAAGCATAACACCTCTATTACACATGTATGAATAATTTGTTTCTTT
The DNA here is from genome assembly GCA_037957365.1 of Torreya grandis. Taxonomy (NCBI): domain Eukaryota; kingdom Viridiplantae; phylum Streptophyta; class Pinopsida; order Cupressales; family Taxaceae; genus Torreya; species Torreya grandis. The sequence continues at coordinate 223,531 of JARHVA010005508.1, read as the reverse complement.
TATTATGTTTGTTACTAACATTATAACTAACTTGTTTGTATATTGCTATTTATTTTGGCTTATTTTATTTTATTTCCATTTGTGTGTCTTAGAATAGTTTGTTTATTGAAATCTTCTTTGACTTTGTTTGTTTTTCTTCTTTTTTTATTTTTTTGTTTCTTCTCTTAGTTTGTTTAGTTTATTTTATTTGTTTACTTTGTTTTGTTTGTTTTATTTGTTTGTTTGTTTAATTATTGTTTGTTTGTTTTATTTTTTCTTTATTTATTTTTTGTGCTTTTCTAGATTGTCATAAGTATATTACATTTTATTTACAATTGAGTATTGATTATCCATATCTTGTAACTAGGTTGTGAATGTTTGTATATAGTCATATACTTGGTTTATTTGTCTTATATTTACACTTGGGATTTGATTACTCATATCTTATTCCTAGGTTTTTAATATTTAAATTTAAAATAATTTTTGAATGATTAAGATTGTAGTAGGATTTTAAACAAATATGAATTAATCTACTTAATTCAAACCTAAATATCAAACTACTTAGTTATAATCTAGAGCCATTAAAAACTAATGCCAATAGATGAAATCACAATTCAAACTAGCATTATGATCCTAAAGTTAAATTCTCCTAATCATGATCAAATAGATGAAAAAGAAGATATTGGATGAGATGTTACCTTAGACTCATATTAGACATTATGATGGCATGCTTATTGATAATGGATGTTGGATTCAAGGATTTAGTTTAACATGGGGATTATATAAGCTTCCAAGATGGCTTAAATGAAGGAGTGGCCTTGTTTACATAGAGGAAGGAGGGAAAGATCAATGGTTGAGATTTAAAGTTGGGGGAAAGAGATCAAGGGTTGTGGATTATCCAAGGAATTTAAAATTCTTTGAAAGCCTATAGATTTTGAGGCTTCTAGAGAGAAGGGGTGAGTTTAGAGAGTATTATAGAATTAGATAATTCTAGAGTCCTTTCTAGGTATTAATTAGGATTAGGCAAGTAATTAGGGATTAGGGGTGTATGAGAGCATAGGAATAGGCTAGTAGGTGAGCTATTAGGAATTTAAAATTCCCAAATAATAGATATGTAGGATTAGGATGGGATAAAGGGATTTAGGATAGAATAATTTATTGGTGGGGATGGGATAAGATTAGTAGATGAAGGATAATAGAAGGGGGATATTAGATAAATAGACTAGAAAGGGCGCATTAATTAGTGAGATAAACTAGAATAAATGAGATGAGCATAATTAGTGTCAACTAATAGGAATATTAGTGACAATAATGTAAGTGACCAATTTTAGATGCATATTGTTAGACGTAAAATCACTGAGAGGGGGGGTGTGAATTAGTGAGCCCAAATAATCTAACTTTAATTTTATTCCTTTCAAAATTATTAATTAGTTACCATAAGCATTCATGAAGCATACAAAAAATTCATAGCAATGAACAAGAGAGAAAATGCAATATCAAGAACATAACACATGAGATATGTGGGAAACCCGCTTGGAGGAAGAATACCTACTAGAACTTTCAATTTGACTACTATCTTATAATAACAAGAACCAATTTAAACCAATATAAATTGATCAAGGAACTACCATCCCTTATTTAGTGAGACTACAATCCCATAAGGTGATATAACACTTGTCTAGTTGAACAACCATAACAACTAGACTTTTAGCAAGCTTCACCTTGCAAGGAGGATGCAACCCTGTAGATGTTGAGCTACCACAACAACACCTATGAACACAACATCTCCTAAACATTGATTGCCTATCAATCTGATGGAGATACACATTATATCAACTCTCTTTATCTTTACACACTCAATGCATCCAAAAACCACCTTTTGGATCACGTTAGACCTCTTCACTCATCCTCAACCTATAAGAACACTATTTTAACATCAGAAACATGATCTAAAAGTCATAAATATAGTCCTTAATCTGCTATGCTCATCAAATCACTCTCCTCTCCTTTACTTCTCAACTCTCACACACATCTCTCACTTATCTCTCCCTAGTCTTGTACAAGTCTAGAAACCATCACATTTGGTTTCACTATTTATAAATAATTCATAAATTATTAAATCCAAAAATTTCCCTATCACCCACAATACATGCCTTCAACCTTAAGTCATATTACATGGGTCACACTTAAGCACAACATACTTTAAAATAGGCTTAATTCACCTTTTAGGTCCTATGAAGACCCATTCACCTCTTTGACACTTCTTCAAACAAACTAAGAACATAGAAACACTCTCCAACATATGACCCCATGCCAAAAGATCTATAGGACCCCTTTAAGTGCAAAAATACATTATATCACTCTTCTACTAACCCTTAATTAGCTCAAACACTTCTCTGTATACATAGTTGACTTCTAAAGCATAGTTCATACTCAAGGTAGATTGATCACACCTCTAAAATCCATATAGATGATCCTTATGGAGTTTATAACACTCTCCAATATCTAAGTCATCATGAAACATTGAAACAACATCAACATAATATTAATTATCCTTCTTGGTTCACTTATATTCTATGATCAAACACAAAGTAAACTTTGGAGCTTTTGTTCATACAAAATATTGAGTGGTTAAATCTAAAAAATGCACACAAATGGTCCTCATGTATTCTACAACATACTCCAATAGTTAGTTCACCTTTAAACATCAAGATACCAATAAACATATCTAAAATAACCTTCTTAGGTTACTTTTAGAATATGCACAAGCACGCATTCAACTTTAAACCTTAATATATTTGACTGTACACACTTTCAAATCTTTAGATTTATACTTCTAGATGCAGTTTGGAATCCTGTACAAATTTTGTTTTTATACCATGAGAAAATTTTGCATAGATATAAATATATGACGCAAAAATTGAGCATTGGTTTTTCCTTTATTAAATTCAAATATTTTAATTCAAATGGTCATAGTTAAACTTTAGACATAATGTTATCATCTCATGTCCTCACTATTTAGATTAAATATGCACCATAGATCTTATTTAAAATTAACACATAATACACCAAAGCCAATCATTAAACTTTGAAAAGTTGACATCATCTTGTGTAATCTTACAATATTGACCACATATGCACCATCAATCTCTAAAAAATTTTCTGATCTTTATCTTATAGCGCTCACTATTCGATCTTACTAAGAACCCCTATGATCATGACACTTAGCACCCTCGCATGCCTTTTAAGCACTTTGAGATATTTGAATCAATGTTGACCATTGATCTCAATCATTATGAACTCTCATGAACCATTGGATCTTCATTGGATCCTGAACTTTAACTTATGAAAAATAGACTAAGTATGGGGACCATTGCTATCTACTTAGAAGGCCAACATTGGACCTCAATAACTTTTGTTGCACATAGATACATGATCTAAAATTTAGACAATATGATCTCCTCACATAAGAGAATCCAAAAATGTGTCAAAATTTTATTGAAACCTTTTCATGTTCAAGATATAACTCCATTAATCTACTCAATTAGATTTATCTAGCACAGAGCCAACTATGCCAAGAATTGTCTGGAAGGCCAACTTTGCACATGCATATCTTTTGATGCACTTCATTGCATGATCTAAAATTTAGTGAAAATAAACTAGGAATAAAAATAAATAAACCCATATAAAAATTTTCTCCTCTCACCTTCACATGTACAAAATATAATAACATCAAAATGCCTACTCAAATTTTCTCATCACATTGCAAATTTGGTTAAGTATGGGAAAAGACTGTCAAACTGCTTGGAAGCCCAATTTTGCACTTGCATATATTTTGATGCACTTAGTAACATTACCTAAAATTTATTACATAAAAAATAGGGACTAATGTGATAATAAAAATATAACCAACTCCCCCTGACTCATCCACATGTGGCAATGGTGATATCATCAAAATGCCTACTTAGATTTTTTACCACTAGACCCAAAATGTCTAGATGACAACAAAGATTAACCAGATGAAATAAAATAATTCAAATAAGAAAAAAAATAATATAAAACATCTTATAGGACCCATTTCACATGATCAATACTCCATACTCATCCCTGAACATCTCTAACAATGCCAAAATTGAAGATTAACCAAGCCTCTTTCAAGCATACTAGGACAAACACATTGTACACTTTGTCAACGTCACTTAGAATATCAATGAAATTAATCAAATTAATTTAAAACCTCCATGAAATCAACATGAAATCAAAAAATTCTATCCAACAATCTCCCCCTTTGTCATTGATGTCAACACACATTATAAAACAATATACAACTCACCTTTCTTCTCTTTCTTCAAGCATTCTCACAACAAAAACTTTCTCCCCCTTTGAAACAATGAAAAAGTGTGGAAAAAATGATCATAAGGACCTTAAAATACTACCAATAGGATTATAACATCTTATAAATATAATACAAACTCTCCCTTACCCTGAGCCTACCTCTTCTTGCCTTGACAACTTCCTCTTGCAATAAGTTAACACTTTTCTTCAACTAAGCACTACAACCAATGAATAAATAACAAAAAAAATAATGAAATATTATGTAAATAACCAATAAAATATTTTATATGGACTCCCCCTAATATTTTTTTATCAATTTTACCTCCTGAGCATCTTCAAATCTCCACACACCATGAAGAACCACCATACAGGCTTACTAGCCTTCTATCTCAAACCACCTCAAGGATCACATAAAAAACTTCATGCCACTCACCAAATAGGAAACATGTTATAGATAAACCTAATAAATCTCATTTAAATACTCATGCCTTGTTATTTTGGATAAATTAAATTAAAATCACTCTTCTTGTCACTAGGCATGTCTAGTCTCCTTATATCCCTACTTAGAACTTGCAGAGCCCACAAATTTATGTAGACATAAATTCAAGACCTAAAAATTCATATATATAGAACTCTCATATTCCCCATCAATAAAACCAATTTTAAACACCTATCTCAACTTATGAAACATACTTTTTTCATAAACTAACTTACAAATTAAGCTTCCATCTTGACAAAAATATGAATAATTTGAAAAACATAAACCTTCAAAAATATGCAAAGCTTGATTTGAAAACCCATTTAAAACATTTAATTTATTAATAAGCATCAGACCTCAAATCATAATGAAAACTATTTTTATATCAAATCTCAAAACACTAGAATCTCAAAACAAACAGAGTCAACAAGCCTCCTTCTGGTCCTCATCTACCTCTAAAACTTATTGTACACCTTGAGACAACCATTAAAAACTTCTAGACAAAGATTTGAGATTACACATCTTTAGGAACCCATACATATTATAAACCATATTAGGACCTACATACTCTTAAGCACAAACTAGGAAACATGAGAGCAAATAAAAACCTCCAATTTGACTTCAACATACCTTCAAACCATAAAACCACCTTGAGCATGATATAATAAGATCAAAAAACCTTTTTATGTAAAAATATCATCTTAAAAAATCATGAATCCTATTTTACCATTTGAAAACCTTCAATTTGATCTTGTGGACTGATTATGTATGGCTATGACATCACTCTGACATTACTAAAAATATCTTCTACCTAGATATACTTCAACTGAAAACACTCATCTCTAGCCTTCTAGGACCATCTGAAGAACACCATAAAAACATTTTGTTCTCCATTGAAAGGAGTCTTTTAAGAATCATAGATAGAGACATCCTCTACACCATAATGCTCTAAAATAAAGTGAATACAAGAGTGGCCCACATCTCCTTAGTAACCATTGGACTCCACTTATAGCTATAAGATTTCTTGCTTCTATTATTTTTCTTCTTAGTTTGAATTAAGACAATTGGTTTTTTTTCTAAATCACTCTCCTCTTCTAAGATTAGATTTAAAAACATGGAGACAACATAGATTCATGACATACCTTTTCATCTAAAAAATCCACCTTGAAGTTAGGAACCTTATCACTAGGCACATACAACTGATGTTATTTGCATGAAACATGATCAATGATGGTAGGATGTTCACTTGGATCCATACACATCTCGAAACTAGCCTCAACCACTACCTTGGTCTTTTCGTTGATCTTGGTCTCTTCATTCTCAATATGAGAAGATAATGAGAACCCTTGGCACTCTTCTACTTCTATAGCATTCTCCACCATAGTAAAGAAATTAATTGAACCTACAATATCATCATGATGCATACATACCACCTTTGGTTTTGATGAGTTAATTTTCCTTTTTTATTACACTCTATGAGCCTGATTGAACTCATTTTGACTAGATGACCTTTGCTTGTAGAATCTGTCAATGTGACCAACTTTCTCATAGTTGTAGCAAATAATACTCCTTGATGGAAACATATTTTGTCTTACCTTGTTTGGATAGAAACTTGCAATGTGTCCTATGTGATGATAAATGAAACAACCTTCTCTTTTTCAAGAGGACTCACTTTGTCTAACCTTATGTGGACAATGGTTTACAAAGCATCCCACATCAAGATAGTTGAAGCACTTAACTTTGTTCATACCTTTTGATTGATGAACCCCATCATAGTTTCATGCAAATTCATTTCAACAAGTCTCTTGCATTTTCTAGCCTTATGACCAAATTGATTACATGTGTAATAGTAGCCATTGAAACTTGCATACCTCATGGCATTTGGTTGTCTGACCTAATTTATCTTCATTTTTCTAGTACCTTCATTCCTTATATGATGATTTGTCTTCAAAATAAGATTGTTCTTACTCACATTAGTATTCATATTATCTTAAGTTACATTCTTTTGATATTCTTCATATCCAAGACCAGTTCTATCAGTAGCATGATTTTAACCAGTCAAAATATTGTCTAGATCACTTGAGCTCTTTTCAAATATCAAAAATGATTTTACCTTACTCTATGTCTTCTCTAACTCAGATATTAGTGACCCATTTTCAATTACATACCTTGAACATTCATATTCTTTAGCTTTTAGACTTGTAGATAGGATTTCTAATTGATAATTGAGATGTTTGACCATATCTTGATGCTCCTTGGTATCTTCATTCATTCTTGCTTCAAACACATTGAATTTATCCTCATATTCCTTGATTTGTGACTTCATTTTATTGTTAATCTTCTTCTCAATTTTTAGTTCTTTAAGGGCATTCATCAATGCAGTCTTCCAGTCCACTTCATCTTCATCATCATCTGAATCACTCCAAGTAGACTCTTTTTTATGTGAGCAACTTCCTTCCTCAGCCATGAACAAGGCTTCATCTTTAATAGGACAAACATCTTCAAGATCATACTCTGAGTCATTGTATTCACTCTTATCTGATGAGCTACAATCTTCTTTAGTGTAGAGACTCTTCTTGTCCTTGAAGTACTTCTTGTTATTATCAAACCTTATAAATCCTTTCTTCTTCTTATCAGACTTGTATGTCTTCTTGTCATCATCTTGGTCTTCACCATATTCTTCATCATCATGCTTATGAGGCCACTTTCTAGTAAAATGTCCTATTTCTCCACAATTGAAGCATTTGAAGGATAGTTTACCCTTATACTTTCCTAAGCCTATTTTCAATTTCCTTGTAAACAAAGAAATCATTTCATCCTCATACATATTAGAAAAGTCATCCTCCTTGGGATTTTTAATTTGGAACTTATTTTTAGGATTCATAGGTAGTAAAGATGCCATGCAATTGATCCATCTTCAATTAAGTAAGATAATGACTTTCTTCGATAATAGATAATTTAAAATCAAAATTGAGAGAGAGAGAGACCTACAATAATAGCTTCTTTAAGCTTCTCTCCAAGACCTCTAATAATGTTCGTAATCTCATGAACTCTCTGTATAAAGGATGGTACAAAATCTTCTTCCTTCATCTTGATATTTTTAAACTACCTTCTATGAGTTTGTAAATTAGCAAACTTGACCTTTGAATATCCTTCATAAATGATGTACATTTTGTCCCATATATCTTTAACAGATTTACAATGGATTACCTTGGTGAATTCAATCTTTGTAAGACCACAAGTAATGGAATTCATTTCCTTAGAATTATTCTAAAATAGCTTCTTATTTGCAACACTAGATGGAGGAGTAGTAGGAGAAACATAACCATCCACAAAAAATTACCATACATCAAACCCTAGGGACATATGTATGTCCTCATGCTTTCAATCCAAAAATCATAATTGGATCCATTAAACACCAATGCTTTCTTAGTAGAGAAACCTCTTTGATGACTACACATATTGTATCTTAGATCACCTTCAAGCTGTCAAGCCTTTACCAAAAGACCCACTTTAATACCAATTGTTAGAGGTACAATCACTAAGAAGGGGGGTGAATCAATGAGCCTAGATAATCCAAATTTAATTTCAATCATTTTAAAATTCTTAATTAGTTACCACAAGCATTCATGAAGTATACACAACATTCATAGCAATAAACACGAGAGACAATGCACAATCAAACACATAACACATGACATATGTGGGAAACTGTCTTGGGCAATAAAACCAATTACAACGTAAAATTATACTACTATCCTATAATAACAAGAACCAATTTATACCAATAGTAATTGATTAAGAAACTACCATCCCTTATTTAGTGAGACTACAATCCCACAAGGTGCTACAACACATGTTTAGCTGAGCAACCATAACAACTAGACTTTTATCAAGCTTCACCTTGCAAGAAAGTTGAAACCCCCTAGATGTTGAGCTACCATAACAACACCTATGAACGCAATATATCTTAAACATTGATTTACTATCAATTTGATGGAGATACAAAGTATACTATCTCTCTTCAACTTTGCACACTTAATGCATCCAAAAACCACCTTTCGGATCACCCTAGACCTCTTCACTCATCTTCAACCTACAAAAACACTATTTTGATATCAAAAACATGTCCTAAAAGTCATAGACATATTCATAAATCTGATTTTCTAATGAACTCATATACTAGGCACTCTCCATCTCCTTCATTCCATAAATCTCACACACACCTCTCACTTATCTCTCCCAAGTCTTACACAAGTCTAGAAATCATCACATTTAGTTTCACTATTTATAGATCATTCATGAATTATCAAGTCCATAATATTTCCTTATCAACCAAAATACATTCCTTCACCCTTAAGGCATCTTACATGGGTCACACTTAAGCATAACACACTTTCAAAAAGGCCTAAGTCACCTTTTAGGTCTTATGAAGACCCATTCACCTCTTTGACACTTCTTCAAACAAACAAAGAATATAGGAACACTTTATAACATATGAAACCATGCTATAAGATTTATAGGTCCCCTTTAAGTGCCAACATCCATTATATCACCCTTTTTCTAACCCTTAATTAGATCAAACACTTCTCTATACACATAATCATTATGAATGAAAACACAATCAACTTCTAAAGCATAGTTCACACTCAAGATAGACTGATCACACCTAAAAAATCCATATATATGATCCTTATGGAGTCTAAAACACTCACCAACAGCTAAGTCATCATGAAACATTGAAATAACATCAAAACAATCTTAATTATCTTTCTTGGTTCACTTACAGTGCATGGTCAAACACATAGTCAACTTTAGACCTTTTGTTCATATAGAATATCAATTAGTCAAACCTCTAAAATACACCCAGATGGTCCTCATGGAGTCTAAAATATACTCTAATAGCTAGCTCACATTTAAACATCAAGATACCAACAAATATATCTCAAATACCCTTCTTGGTTTACTTGTAGAACATGCACAAACACAGTGAAATTTGAACATCAATATCTTTGATTATACACACTTTCAGCTCTTAAAATTTATATTTTTATATGTACCTTGGATTTATCTAAAAAAATTATTTAAATACCATGAAAATTTTCTACGTAGATCAAAAGATATGTCCTAAAAATTGAGCACTAGTTTTTCCTTTATTAATTTAATTATTTGAATTCAAACAGTCATAGTTAAACATTGGACATAATGCTATCATCTCATGTCCTTGCTACTCAAATTAAATTCACACCATTGATATTTTTTAAAATTTAAAACATAGTGCACCAAATCCAATCATTAAAATTCAAAAGGTTGACCTCATTTCATGCAATCTTGTAATCTTGACCACATATGCACCATTGATCTCTGTTGATTAGTCCAATATATATCTTATAGTGCTCACCATTTGATCATTCTTAGAACTGCCATGATCATAAAACTTGGCACCCTCACATGCCACTTTGACCTCTTTGAATTAATGTGCACCATTGATCTTGATCAGTATGAACTCCCATGAATTATTGGATTTTTATTTGGTCCTAAACTTTAACTTATGCAAAATAGATTATGGGGATCATTGCTATCTGCCTGGGAGGCCAACATTAGACCTCAATAAATTTTATTGTGTAGAGGTGCATGATCTAAAATTTGGACCATATGATCTCCTAATATAGGATATCCAACCATGTGTTAAACTACTCTTAAAACCTTTGCATGTGTGAGATATAACTCCATTAATCTACTCACTTAGATTTCTCTACCACAGAGCCAACTATCTAAGAACTATCTAGAAGGCTAACTTTGCACATGCATATATTTTGATGTAGTTCATTATATGATCTAAAATTTATCTCAAATAAACTATGCACAAAACTAAACAAACCCATATGAACATTTTCTCCTTGCACCTTCACATGTGTGAAATATAACAACATCAAAATGCCCAATCAACTTTTCTTGTCACATTACAAACTTGGCTATGGGAAAAGACTATCAAATTGCTTGGGAGCACAACTTTTCACTAGAATATGTTTTGACATGATTAGTTACATGACATATAATTTGGTATATAGTAACTAGGGACTAATGTGATCACAAACATATGACCAACTCCTCCTGACTCATTTACATGTGGCAATGGTGACTTTAGCAAATTGCCTACTTAGATTTTCTGCCACTAGACCCCAAATGTCTAGATGAAAATAAAGATAAACTAGATGAAATACACTCATGCACACAAGCACCCAAAGTATATAATACCTCTTATATTATCCCTTTCACATTCTCAATATTATATAATCATCCCTAAACATCTCTAGCCATGTCAAAATTAAAGATCAACCAAGCCTCGTTCAAGCATACTAGGACAAACACATTGCACACTTTGTCATTGTCACTTAGACTATCAAGGCACATCATCCAGTCACTTGAACACCTCCATGACATCATTAACAACTCTCTAACATATACATTTTCTCCCTCTTTGAAAGGTCATTGTGAGTGAAGCAAAGTGGAAGGAGTAATGGTCCTTCAAAGAAAAACCATGTCATATGACATTAGCGAATGACATTAGTGGATATGATTCCCTCTCGAGGGGGCATATAGAGAAGAATGAGATAGATGTCCAATCAAAATAATAATTGAGATTTGGGATGAGATGGATATACATGATGTTGGGATGATAGTTATGAGATAAAAGATGAGTAAGATGTGCCCTTGATGAGCTACAAATTGATGATGCCCTTGGCAAGGACACATGCATAGGCAGTAGAGATGACTAGGTCATGGTTATTGACACATCCCAAGGGGGAATAAAATCTAACATGATGATGAGAGGATTAAAATTCCACAAGATTTAGATGTATCCCAAGCAAGGATGCATGTAAGGGAGAGCTATAGGCCAAGATAGACAAGTATTTGATAAGATTAATGATGGGTGTAGCTCAAAGCTAAAGTTGATCAATATGATGAAGAGGATAAGAGAGAATAAATGATGTGATCGAGTGAAAAAAATACTAAGGGATGAGGATGGATGATATAGATAGTGTGTAAGCTATCATTAGGCATTGAAACATGGCCAAGTGCTGCCTACATAGTCTAAAAAGACCTCAAGCTGATGAGGTTATGAATAGAGGATAGGTGATAATGATTGATTATAAGATGAATATGAAAACTATGATTAGTGATTAGAGGATATGACTTAGATGATGCATGAGGGTAAGACATTATATGTCAGTCAAATGGATTGTGAAGAGTGGATTAGTAATGAGAATGAGGATGATTAGATGATTAGATAGATGATGAGGTGTAGATGATCAAGACATCAAAACTATCATAAATTTCATCATTGTAGATAGGATTAAAAAGCAAGTTAGTCAAACATTAGTCCATAAATCATGAAAAATGCATAAAGAACTAACTAACTAAGCCTATTTATTCTTATGGGAATTACAAAGGATAACAAGAAATAAAATGAAAGAAAGCAACATCATATTACCTTACCAAATGGATTCACCATACCCATGTACCTCAAAAGCATGTTCTCCCTTGATCAAGCATCCTTGTCTTTGTCAACAAAGGTGGCAAACTCCTCCAATGTCTTAAGAACACTCCATAAAACCTAGGCTCATGATTTCAAATCACTAAACTAGCCTATCAATGAAGCTTCCAAACAAAATCAATGATAAAATACAAAGGATTGTGGAAACAATTTAACATTATAACTTTGCAATATTCAAACTTGTAATTCATGTCCATGGCCTCTCTATTTATAGATTTTTGAGATTGGTCAGGATCAACCATGATCATCCATCTCAAGATTGAGATGTGTGGCCATGGATAATCCTAATATTTAGAATTAAATCCATAATTATCTTGATCATGACCTTGGAAGAAGGGGCATTAAAGAGGCATGGGAGGCATTAACTAGGCACGGGTGACCCATAATCTTGATATGTGGCATTTATGGCCTAGGGATGTCTTCCTAAGAAATGATGTCACATAATGATGCAGTTAATAGGAATCAATTTCAAAAATAAATATTCAACAACTCTCATGGAAAATCCACTTAATACTTGATTTGGATTAATTATCCTTAAACAAGGTTAATCAACATTTTGCAATTATTTGAAAATTGGTGCATAATTAATCAAAATGGTCAGAAAGTCATATTACTAGGTCATAATTTGACTAGAGAGGAACTAGAAGGTGATGTTAGATGCATTGGATTTGTATTACCATTTAGGATGTTACCAACACCAAATAACAAAGGTATGTGATGTGTACCAATTAATTAGAAGAAAAGAGTTATCAAGAGCATTAAATGGCAAAATTGTCATTTTGACTCAAAATGATTTGTTCAAAGTTAGCTAGCCCATAAATTGCATTACCCAATTTAGGGATTCTTTGACCTAAAGTGGCACTTGTAAGTGATAAGTTTGAACCATTTAAGGCATTTTATAGATTTTTACCTAAAATGTGCATTTGAGTATAATTCAAGTAAGATTGACAATTTCAACACAAATGGTGTTAGGAATTGGATGTCTATATTTTGCCCCTATTTTAGAAGGCATATCAAGAAATTTATGTGAAATAACATATTTTCAAAGAAAAATATTTTTCAATAAGAAATTGAAATAGACCCATGATGCCCCCTCAAGAAAACATACTAGGATGGAAGAAAAGTATGGACTCTTGAAAAGAGAGAGAAAGTGATAGATTAACTCATGGAATAGATGACAGCTATATGAGCTAATGCTTGCACATGTGATTATCATCAATGATCAAAATATAATTAGGAGTATAATAGGCCCTAAAAATAGTAGGAATGGGGAAGATACAATCCATAAATGTAAGGGACACAATTTAAATGTACCTAATTTTAGAGTATAAGCTACACGCTTATGGAATTGATCAATCTTGAGATAAGTTGCACACTACAATATTGCCATCATGGGATTTAATGTGGAGAGCTTGGAATTAGAGGAAAAGAGAGATCATTCTACTTCAAGAAGGGAAGCACCACTAGAATGGGGTCTTTAAAGAGAATATAATAAGTACTCCAGTAGAGTAGATTTGAGCATGATAAAATATTTTTGTCCCAGTAGGGCAAATCTTGATCATTGATAAAGAATAAATAATTATTTTGCCCATGTAGAGCTGATATTATTTGAATGTGGTTTAGATGTTGGGCCCCAGCATGGGAAATTGGCAAGTAAAATATCTCAAGGATATAACCCAAAATATAGGTTAAAGCGAGCGGGTGTAAACATACATGCGATGGTGTAATGGATTTAGAAAGCCATATAAAACCAAGCATATGAGTATGCATAAAGTGATGAGAAAGATGAAAAGAAGAATGGAGATAGCTGAGCTGACCTCAATAGAAATTGAGTGCTACCTAGATAGTTCCATGGACTCATTTTCTAACATTAACTATAGGCCAATGTAGTGCACCCAAGTTTGGGAGAGAATGGAATGAGGAATGATGAAAAATGAGTAAAAATTGATTAGAATTATAATTTATACAAAGAGATGTACATCTAAGTATAGACAAATAAGCCTAAAATGCATGCTACATAGATGCTTAATTCCATATCATGTGCCTAGGTTTTGCAAAGTGTTTTTGAGAATCATTCATCAGAGCTGATGTTGACTTTAAGATGTTGAGACTTGAGCACAAAGTGCTTTCTATAAAAAAATAAATTAGGCATCATAAGTATGAATAACTTTAGAATGATATAATATTCTAATTGCATTGAGCCAGTTCAAATGTGAATACCTATAACTAAGGATAATGGTAAAAAAATGACCAAAATAAGAGTTACAATGATTTACATTTAAATAAAAAAGAAAAGAAAAATAAAAATAAAAACATAAATGAACTTGGATTAAAATTAAGATATGATCTGAAATAGGAACAAAAATGTTTAAAAATAAAAGGCAAGAATGTCTTAATGACATGAGACCAAGATATGAGTAATCAAGATCCATGTGGACCATCAAGGCATTGTTGAACATAAAAGAGAAAAGCAAAATTAAATAGAAAAAAAAGACACCAACAACAATAAAATAAATAAAATGGTCCAATAATAACGTAATAACATAGGATCAAGATATAAATAATTAAGATCCATGTGAATCATCAAGATATTCCAAAACACAAAAGAGATAAGCAAAAACAAACAAGGAAGCCCAAGACCAAGATGAGACAAGAAGTAATAAAAAGAGAGAAGGAGAAGAAATAAAAGGAGAGGTGAAAAATCACAACAAAACACCAAGAAAACTCAAATAAACACACACAAAGAAAAACCAAGTTAGTACATTTTAAAGACAAATGCTCATGTATGTGTGGTAGAGGCATTACTTTCTACCACATCATAACAAAGAACAATGACATGATAATTGTTTCCTAATTAAAAAGGAACAATGAAAAAAGAAATGGGGGAAGAGAAGAAAAGTAAGGGGTTGGCCAAGCTGACTCTAGATGTATAAGACAAGTGGACATTGTCTACATAGTTCCATGGATGCATGTTCCAACATAAACTTCAAGCTAAATGTAGTTCTCCTAAGAAATGGGATAAAATAAAAATGATGATCAGACCAGCATGATTAATGTTATATAAGAAATGGAAGATACAACAAACAAATGAGAATGGTCTAGAAAATGAGAAGCTGATGAGAGGAGAAAGAATGATCTTGCAAAATGACAAGTCCATGGGATACGATGAAATGAACTAGTATTTTTGTACTTGAAAAATGACAAGAGGGTAGCATGGGGGAACATGAATGCATAAATGTATAGAAGCATGAGATAATGTTCTTATTCTTTTGTGGATCAAGTTTTGATGTTTTTGGTATTTTCAAAGTATTTCTAATGTTTTTGGGATAAAATATGCATAGGTGGGACCATCTAGTCAAGGAGATGCATGTCTTGAGAGTAGAGGTTCCAATAAGATAGCTAAACTAGTTGCAATGGCCTATGCTCATAAATCAGTGAGAGCAAGGATCTTGATAAAACAATAAATAGTAACAAATGTGATATAGGACAATGTGCAACTTGGAGTAAAAAATAATTATATGCATTCACCTATCTATAAAAATATAGTTGTGGTTTGGAACTAAGAAGATGTTTCTATTCACTTGTCTGAGACTGCACAATGCTATCCTAGCTAAACTGCTTTGTAGAACTACTATTGAGGATGTTCATAATGTTCATGAGACATAATCAAGATCATAATTGGTCAAGGGAATTTTTTTTCAAGATTATAACATGCCTTAGACATAATAAATAAATTGCTTCTTTAAGAGAGCAATCTAGAATGGGATGAATAATATGTTCAGAGTGCTAAGGATTTAAAGCCTTTACTATTAGGAATCATGAAAAGTGGACCAGGGTAGTATAAAATGCATTCATAATAAGATAAAAGGGTGGGATAAAATAACATCATCACAAGTTACCCCCAAGTCAGGGGTCTTGTAGACAATTATTCAGAGTTGTTTTTGCATAGAACCTCTTAAGGTGTATGATGTTCATGGGATCTGAAATTTCTTCATCATTAGGTTTATCCAGTTGATATGCTCTTAATCCATAGTTTATTGTGACAATATGTGGTCCTAACTAATTAGGATAAAACTTACCTTTATTTTTGGGTTTAGCATTTGTATTCTTCTAGTTATCTTTCAAAACTAAGTCACAAATCTCAAATTCTCAAGGGAGAATGTGTTTGTTGTAACTTCTCCACAATATATTTTGATAGGCCTGCAAGTTTTCTAGGGTAGCCAAACACTTACCATTAAGAATCTCTAGTTTGTGCAGTCATGAGGCTCTATAGTCATCATTATCTTCAATTTTCTCCAATGATATTCTTAATGATGGCATCTCAATCTTAACCATGATGATAGCTTTAGTGCCAAAAACAAGGGAGTATGGAGTAGTTCTAGTTGGAGTGTGATGATTGGTTCTATAAGCCCAAAGGGTAGGAAAGAGTTGCAAGTGCCAATTATGGCCAACATCATTGACAATATTCTTTAAGATGGATAGAATGGTTTTATTTGACACCTCAACTTGTCTATTGTCTTGTGGGTTATATGGAGTGGATTTCTTGTGCTTGATCTTGAATTTTGCATAAAGAGATTTCACATCTTGGTTCACAAAGGATCCACCATTATCAGATATAATACAGGCTGGGATGCCATATCAATAGATGATATGGTAATGAATGAATTTGTCTATTTGTTTCTCGATAACATAAGTGAGAGGAATGACCTCATCCACTTGGTAAAGTACTCAATTGCAGTCAAAATGTGCTTATGGCCATCTAAAGATGTCGAGTTAATTTTCCTGATGAGATTGAGACCCCATATTGAGAATGGCCATCGTGTTGTAATTGGATGCAATGGTAAGGAAGGTGCATGTATCAAGTTTCCATGCTACTAACAAGAAACACACTTCTTTACATAATTAAAAGCATCTATATCCATTTTGGGCCAATAATAACCTATTCTAAGGAGTTTCTTTGATAGAACTACACCATTAGTATGGGCCCCACATATTCCTTCATGAACCTCCTTTAGTGCTAGCTTGGATTCTCCCAAATATAAACAATGAAGAAGCATTCCATCATAGCCTTTAAAATAAAGCATGTTTCCAACGAGGATATAATGTGTTAAGCGACGAAGGAATAGTTTTTGTTGGTTATTGGAAAGGTTGGTGAGAAATGTATGACTATGGAAATAGTTATAAAAATCTTGGCACCATGGTAGCTCAGGTGAGGGATTAGGATCAACAATGGTACATATAATCTCTAAATATGATAGAATATGTGCTAGCTAAAGAAGATTTTCAATTAGGAACTGATAGTCTTTAACACTATCATACATTTGAATCATGGAACTAATTATTACCATGGCATCAATAGATCTATTGTTGACTCATAGAACTTGCTTAAATGATAGAGATTTAAAATGTGTTTTAAGGTTATCGATAATTTCCTTATAAGGAACAAGCTTATCATCCTTTATTTGATACTGGTTAGTTGTCTAATTTATGATTAGCTAAGAATCTCCATAGAACTTTAAGCTTTGAATATCCCACTATATAGCAAGATAGAGCCCTACAACTAATGCCTTATATTCAGCTATATTATTTGTATAATGAAATTGTATATGGAATACTTGGGGATAAAATCCTGCTATGGCATGATCAACAATATGCCAGCTCCAAACCCTTGAGATGTGAAGGATCCATCAAAATAGAGTCTCCACTATTTAGGTTCTTGTGATGCTTCTTCTATCATCATGATAGAATCATCTGGAAGGGCAAATTTGAGAGGTTGAGTGGCCGTAATAGGAGCTTCTATAAATTCATCAACAAGATCTTGTATTTTGATTGATTTTTGATTCTAGTACTCAATATCAAACTCACTGAGGAGCATAATCCATTTAGACATGCATCCTTGAAGAGTTCATTTAGAGAAGAGGAACTTGAGAAGATCTACCTTAGTGATAACAATAGTTTTGTTATTTAGCCTATAATGTCATAATTTTTGAATGATGAACACCATAGATAAACATGCCTTCTTAATAGGCATATAATTATGTTCATAGGCTACCAATGTGCGGTTTAAATAATAAACAATGTGTTCCTTACCATGATCATCATGTTGGGCCAAAAACTCCCCCAGTACATGTTCTATGGTTGATATATAAAGAAGTAGTGGATTTCCTTATGTTGGAGGTCATAAGACTGGTGGATTAGCCAAGTATGTTTTAATATTTTTAAATGTTATCTGATAATCTTCATCCCACTGAAATGTTACCCCTTTTTTTAAGAGATGGGTAAATAAGTGGTACTTATATACTAATTGAGAAATAAACCTGCGTATAGATTGGATCTTTCCTTGTAGACCTCACAACTATTTAAGATTGTTTGGTGGAGGCATTTTCATAATAGCATTGACCGTTGTAGGGTCTAATTCAATCCCTCATTGTGATATAATGAATCCTTGAGATTTTCCTGATGTGATTCCAAAGACACATTTCTTAGGATTCAAGCAGACTTTATATGCATGAAGCATCCAAAATATTCTTCATAGAATATCAAGATGTCCAACTCTTGTTCTTGATTTTGATAGTATATCATCAACATAGTCCTCGATAATGTCATGCATCATGTCATGGAAAATGACAGCCATTACATGTTGATATGTGGCTCCAACATTCTTCACACCAAATGGCATGACTTGGTAATAGAATGGCCCCCATAGAGTGGTGAACATGGTATTATGCTAATCTTTAGGGGCTATCTTGATTTGATTATAACTAGAAAATCCATCCATTAAGGACAACATCTCATAGCCAGCAGTTGATTCGATGATCATATCAATGTTGGCTAGAGAAAAATCATCTTTAGGGCATGCTTTGTTGATATCATGGAAATAAGTAAAAATACATATGCCTGGGGTTTTTTACTCACTAGTACTATGTTAGAAACCCATTTAGAGTAGTCTAGTGGTCTGATAAAATTGGCTCCTAATAACATTTCTAACTCGGCCTTAACTAAAAGGGCAATGTGTGGATGCATCTTTCTTAATTTTTGTTTGATTGGTTTAGCACTAGGGTGAACAACAAGATGATGCAAAACTAAACCTGGGTCTAAGCCTAGCATGTTAGAGTATGCCCATGTAAAGATGTCTATATAATCCTTAAGAATGGATATAATATGTTCATGTTCTGCTTCAGTAAGGGAAGCTCCAAGATGAATAATTTTGGGATCCACATGGGTTCCTAAATTCACTTCTATTATACTCTCCATAAGGAGTGTGGATTTTTCCTCTATAATTTTAGGAAATATATGGTCATGATCATTTTCTTCTATTATATCTTCTTGTTTTTCTTCCCAAAGATTTGGATAATACGAAGAATCAGAATCTACCTTCTTAGGTAAAGGTTGATTGGTAAAAACCTTTGGAAACTCAAGAGCAAGATGCTCAAATATTTTATGTTGTTATGAAGAGATGCTTGTACCATATATAGAACTTGGGCTAGATGGACTTTCTACGTTTTGAGGGGATGAGCAATCTTTCCCATCTGGGAGTGCCTGAAACAAGTTTTCACTCAAAGGCTTGTCTTTTTATTTACTTTTTCCCTGATTGAAAAGTGCCTAAAAGAGGCTTTTACCTAAAGATCTTGATGTTTGTTATTTATTATGACCAAGAAAGTTTACATGTTATCTAAAGTAGGCAAAAGGATCCAATGAAAAATCAAAACCATAATTATGATCACCAATGGGGAATGCATCTCATAGGTCCATGTATTCTGCAATTGATTCTTCATTTTGGAACTCATTGAGGCATATGACTAAATTTTCTTGATCCCAATCTATGAGTTTAGGATGGTAAAGGTATATGTTATAGTGAGGGTTTGATTTAGGATGGGAAGCATTAATGGTTAATAAATAATGTCCTACTCAGGAAGGGAAGCACTAGTAAGATGGGAAGCTCTAATAGGTGTTATGGTCAATATGGCATTTGAATCAAACAAATCTAAGTCAACAAACTCATCAAAAAGGCTATAATTGGGCATTGTGTCACTGTTAGGAGTCTCATTACTAATCACTTTGGAAGATTCACTATCAAATGTCATGAGGTCATCTTTTAGTGGTTTAAATCTAAGACCATGATTCCAATTGACAACTCCAACTAATAAGGGTTCTAAAATTCATTGCACCCATGGGCCAAGGCCTTTCCCTATATAGTCAAGATGATCCATTATCCTGTTAGGGATAGGATACTTTGGATTCTAAAAATAATAATCAAGGCCTTTAGAACATAACCAATCTCCCTCAATAAAGGCCTCTCAATCTTTCTTTAGTGTAATTATAGGTGCAAAAACCACAAGAGGTTTTGGTTATTTCTTCTTTGGTTGCCAAATCTAATTAGGTTTGTTAGGATTCTATGAAGTTTTAGGCTTACCAAATGTTTTAGGGAATTTTGGTAATTTTTCAATATGGAGGACATCCTTCAGATGGTACGTGGAAATGCCTACATCTTTAATAATAACCTGCTTGGCTAGAGCTGTAAGAAATGGATCATCCAAAGTGGAGGCTAGATCACCAGGGTCTATATAATTAGATGGAGATGGATGAGAAATGATGGTTTTGTTCTTCTTTTCAATGAATTTAGAACCTAGGCAATAGTTATAATTACAAAACTCTACTTTAAGATGTTTGTTGTATTGATAGGGCTACTGATCAGCAAGAATAGTAACCTCAATCCCATCATGGGGAAACTTAAGGCTTTGGTGAAGAGTAGATGGAAATGCCTATACTTCATGGATCCAAGGATGACCAAGAATTATGTTATAAGGAAACTCAATATCTACAATATAGAATAATGCATTATGAAAATAGGCTCAACCTTGACCATCAACTAAATTATACCAGATGACTCCCTCTCGATGTTGTCATAAGCCTTAATTGTAATAGTTTTTGGTTGAATGTATTTATCCATGTAGCCCAATCATTGTACTAATTTAAGAGATATGATTTTCATCCCTGAACCACTATCTATAAGGACCCACTTGATCTTGTGATCCATAGTGATTATCTCAATGTATAGTGGGTTATTGTGTTTTGGGTCGAGGGTGGACATGTCTTTTTGATCAAATGTGATTTGCCAAAATGAAGATAAGTGTCTAACTAGGTTTAGGAACTGATCAAGGTTTATATCATTAGACATAATAGACTCTTGTAAAATTTTGTTGAAGATGGTTCTATGGACATCAAATGTCTGCAAGAGTTCTAATATGGAAATTTATGCAGGGGTTTTATCTAATTGATCTGTTAGACTATAAGGCCTTTGAACTGTGGATTAAACTATTTAAGTTTTTACTAGGATAGTATTTAACTTTGGAACCATTGGCATAATGTTCTTATTAGGTTTTATGAAAGAATTGAGTGAAGGGACCTGAATGGTAACTCATGGGCATCTAGTTATGACTACACAACCTAGAGGTGGCAAGGAGTTATTATAATTAGAAGAGGAAGGCAAAGGGCCTTGGATGGTGACTCATGGATGACTAACTATATTGCTACTATTTTGGGTCAATGAGGAGCCTTTATAATTAGAAGAAAGGTGTTGTTATTCAGGATTAGTAACCCATGTAAATGGAGTAGCAACATGATGATGTAAACTTGACATGGTATTACTAGGGGAGAGGGTGTCGACCCTATAATGATGGGTCCCATGTTACAAGGAACATGATATTGGCCATGTATTTTTACAATAATAGTGGTAATGTGGGTTGTAAAAATGCATCCCACAGTATTATTATAGTCATAAGGTACATTGTTAAGCCACATTATTAGTATGGGCATTATGATCTCGAATTTGCTCATTACGATTCTAACTTTGTTGTTGGTTCTGATTCTACCTTTGTCCTTGATTGTGACCAGTTTGATTATTTATTGGTGGTGGTGGATCATGTTAAGGAAAGGGGTTTTTGTAGATTCCCATATCTTGATTTATGTACTGATTAGGGGCCAACTTAATTTCTAGTTCACCACTTTCAATAAAGTCCTCAATAATATGTCATAATAAAATGTAATGATATGCATCATGACCAGTAACATAATGAAAGTGACACCATTCATTCTCTTTGTACCAATCTAGTTTTAGTTGGTCTTAAAGAAATGGCCTTGATACTAGATATATAATTAAATTAGCTACAATGATCTTTTGTAACACTGTTTCAACTAATTATTCTAACTTGCTAAAGACTCTAAAATTGATATGAAATGTCTTTCAGGGAGGTTGTCTCTCCAAAGTAGGTAGTGCATTTGGGGGAGTTAATTATATATTTACAGAAGACATAGCCTATACCATTTGTACATGTCTTGTTTTAGTCACCCCATTTCCAACCATGTTCTTATTTTTGCTAAAGCCTTTAGGTTTATCCTATATAACTATTTGAATTAGTGATTTAGTATGATTAGACACGTGACCATGCATAAAAATCTTAACAAGGCCCTTAAAAATAACAGCCTTCTCAATCTACACTCCTTTGTCAATAATTTCTTTGAATGAGTTAACACAAGCTAACTGTAGATTATGCACAACTTCAGGATGCAAATTATGTGCAAAGATATTAGCCAACTATTTGTTTGGCAAATTATGTTGAAAGAGGTTTACCAATGCTCTCCACCTTTGTAGATATGTGATGAAACTTTCACCATCATGTTGCTTGGCTTTGCATAAGTCAAAAATGGTTAATTCATGTTTTATGTTATATGATAAATGGTTAACAAACTTTTCTAATAAGTTGTTCTAGTCTCAAATTGATCCATTGTGTAGTTTAAGTAGCCAATCAAGAGCTTTTCCTACTAAACTTTATGGAAATAGTCATAGTAAGTACTCACTACTATAAGCAACCTCTTGACATAAGATGAAGAATGCATTTATGTGTTCACATGGATCTCCTTTTCTTTTGTACTTGTCAAATTTGGGTGCCTCAAAATGAGGTATAAAGGGGTTTTAGAGAATAGATAAATCAAATAGATATGGGCATATCTCATCAAATTTATACTTTTTGACTCTATTATTCATCTCCAATCTTTGAACAATTTCCCTTCATAGAATTCCATTCTTACATGTTTAGTGCATTTTTGGATTGAATAAGATGTTGTTGGGGTGGAATGTGCCCCTAGTTTCATTACTATTGGGGTGGAATGTGCCCCTAGTTTTGTTATTGTTAGGGTGGAATATGCCCCTGGTTTGGTTGCTATTGGGGTGGAATGTGCCCCTAGTTTTGTTTTTGTTGGGATGGAATGTGCCCCTAGTTTTATGTGGATATATAGGGAGTGTATACCTTTTTATCCATGAATTGGTTTTGATTTGCTCCTTGAGTTGAGAATATAGGCCGTTGATTCTTTGATTGTAAAACATTCCGTAAATTTGGATGTTTCGTACTTTGTTGATTTTGGAAATTTCTATGTTTATTTACCAATTTTTGGGTTGGTTAAAAAGAACTAGCCAAATTGTCTTAAGGTATTTCCTTAATCCAAACTCAATGTTTGGGTTTGAGTTTGTAAAGTAACAAGAGGTTTTTGATGATTGAAGAATGTATGTTCCATGTCAAATGGAACACTTTGTAAGGTTTCTTATGACTTTAATTGTTCATTTAGATTACCTTAATCCACTATGGTAATGTCCTCATATAATATTTGTTGCATATTTTCAACTACATTTCCTTATTATTGTGAAGCATCATTGTGAATTGAAGTGGCAACTAGGGAGTCAATTAAGTCTACGACAAGTTGATCTGCATATCATTGACTTATTATCTTGATCTTAGCTAGAATATCTCAATTTATGGGTTTAGACTCTATTTGTATTTATTTTCTTTTGTTAGAGGAAGAAGGTATGTCTATTCATGCAAAATATTTCTCTTGCCATCATTGTTCTCCTTCTCTAACTAAGGTATGCAATTGTTCTATAGGAAAGTCAGAAGGTAGTCTAGCACCTGATTTTATCAATCTAAGAAGGGCTTCATCTTGATCTTCTTGGGGTTGATATTTATTGTAATCATCTTCAAATCCTAATGTTGTGGATATCATAAAAAATAGTGGGGTTATATTGACCATCATAAAATTGCTCATCTTCATAATTAAGGCCATAAGAGGCCCCACTATGAGTGAACCTTTGGGTCATGTCTAAAAGAGTTGTTTTGTGTGTTTGACTAACTTTGGACCAATGCTTGGCAACCAAACAAAGTATGCTTTGGCTCTCTTTTAAACAAATAACCAAGGTACCGATGAGATTATAAGGGAGGGTGGTTTGAAACTACGTACAATTTAGAATATTTGGTTCACAAGTTTACTTAACCTTTGGTAAACTTGAAATTATATAGATTGGAAGAAGGTAAGGTAAATCAAAGACCCAAAGTGAAAACTAGTACACCAAAGCCTAGATCTTTGTGATACACCTATACTATAAAAAGCTAGTTTCAACTTTGACAAGTTGATCCTAGAATTTTAAAAGAAAGCTCTCTGAATTACAAAGAATACAAATTGGACTAAGAAACTCAAGATGTAAAATCATACATGAATCACTAAATATAATGCTAGGACCAAATGGGCAACACATCACCACATGATTCCAGTAGGATAAAATATATTCTAGGACTCAAAGCATGAGCGATATGCATGCTGACTTGAGTCTACCAAGATGATAATGTGATTTTGAGTCTTAATAAATGACCTTTACCCTAAATGGAAAATTGAACCCAAGTTAGAAAAAGCTTAGTGCACAAATGGCGAACCCACTTTGACACACCAACCCTTAGAACTCAAAAAGGTTCAATTTCAAATGTGGATTATAAATGAAGGATTTAAACAAATTGGGTGAAAGATCTAGATGTAATTGGGTAGCATGACTGTGCCAAAGTAGATGACATGACACAAATTTTTTGATAACAATTTGAACAAGAAAAAGATGAATTTTCTAATTGCATAGTGTAACACCTCCCTTACTCAAGAAAATTGAGGACAATGTGTTTTGGTTAAGTTCAATGAGTTAACAAGAATTTTTAGACACAAATCAAGATCATGTAAGCTAATAACAAAAAACAAATGTCTTAAGTCTAAATTGACAAGGCATGGCAAACTGGGGTCTACTAACTAGCAAGTTTTTGATCATTCGAGGGGAATCAATTGCATAATGACTTTCACGTCAAATGATGCAAAATATAATCATAAAAATTGGGTGACCATGGCATTGGCTAGTTGTAAAAAGGTCTAGTACTTTTTACAACGACTACATCCTATTATTTGCTTAGTGTAGTGTGATGTCCAAATGCAGATACATCCCATGTGAAAATCCAATTAGGAGCCAAATGAAGTCAATGCTGGGAGATGAAACCATGGGTTAAAGCTTCCATAAAGAACTTGTAGGAGGTATTGCCGTCCCCCTCACAAGATAAGTTTGTATAAAAATAAAGAAAGCATAAAATAGAAAGACTTTAGGTCATTTTCAAGATCACCCAAACATTAATGAGTTTTTGGGGAGTACTTTAGATGACATTCTTTTTAAGCCTTGGAATAGGCTACTTGCAATAAGAATGGCACTTTTGATTCCAAGGGTTCCCTAAAGTGGACAAATGGAAGAGCATACACGTGGCACCTCTTTTTTTTCCAAACAACGATTTAACAAGGTGAGTTCATTTTTAAGCCCAAATGGAAAGTG